>CAJQUW010003471.1:0-242867 GCA_907163375.1 Prostheceraeus crozeri
AAATAGTGTTAAATAAAATTAAGATAGCTTACACTTCTGATACAGGGATAGCAATCGACTGCGATCCATGTGTAAAGAGCTTGTTAGACTACGGAAGAGAGAAGTGTGTTATGTTGCGTGTGGCGCGTGAGTGTCCTCCCATTTCATTCCATTCATCAATTCATCTCATTGATAGAGACAGGTAGAACTCATGGTTCTCATAACGTATGCAATGGAAAGTTTTAGGCAACCTTCGACAGTTTGCTAAATGTCGCCCTGGCGCGAATGCATACTACGTTGAGACAGAGGCAATCACTTGCAAACATGACGCAGAGAGGTTTAACAAGACTGACCATTGCCGAATGTCCCTTGCGGTATACATAGCTACGGGTTTCACCGCCGCCCTTTACAGGAGCGCCCGTCGAAAGGAAGTATTACACCGAACTTCATTTGCAACGTTCAAGTTGACTGATAGCAGATTCAACTTAATGATAGTATTCGCCAGTCCGAAGACTGCCCAGGGCAAACCGCGTGGAGGATCTATCATGTCTTGCCCCATGGTGGCCCTTAAGAGAGCCGATGGTTCGTTCTCGTCGTATCTGAAAATAGAAGCAAAAATAGATGAAATTATATTCAAGTGATAGAGATGATATTAACTTACCATAAATCAATTCAACCGGTTCGTTGAACCTTCGATGGTGGTGGCTGAGGCAAGTATTTGGCCGGCAGTTTTCGCTTCCGGTGGCGTAATTCTTTGATGTCGCCATCATGCTTGATGGAGACATGGATACAGCGCATCTCCGCCATTGCTCCCTCGTAGCATTCGAACGTGCTGTCGACATCCTCACTTTGCAGCAGAATGTCATCAACAATCCTGCTGTTGATAATTGGTAGGTGGAGTGTTGTTCTTCTCTCCTTGTGCTGCTCGTTCTCAACCATTTTCATTTTTAGTTGCTCAATCTTGAGCTTAAGCACCCCTTCTTGTGATTTTAAATTTTTAATATTTGCTGCCTGCTCTTCAACTCGCTTTTCACTTTGCAGTGCCCTATCCCGAAAAGCCTCCAAATTTATGACTTGCGTTTTGAGGTTCTTGATTTCCTGAACTTGAGCTTTCAGGTTAAAATTTTCACCTCTCAAAGTCTCGCATTCGTTTCTAAAGCGACTCAGCTCATCTTTCAATTTATTGAGCGCAAACTCCTGGCTAACTTTGGCAGCCTGATCGTCCTTATTCTAGGCTAAAGTTTGGGCTTTAATCCCCTTCAATTTTTTCGGGGAAGATTGGCTGATTGGCTTCGCTATTCCTTTAACGGGCACTACAACCTCCTCAGAGTCGGACTCGTCTGAGGTGCCTGAATCACTGCTTAGATCATTTCCTGTAGTCGGAACAGCAGGATCGGCTGTTATTGCATTCTGCAATTCTTCATTTCCTGTAGTCGGAACAGGAGGATCGGCTATTATTGCATTCTGCAATTCTTCATTTCCTGTAGTCGGAACAGGAGGATTTATGATATCTGCAATTGCATTCTGCAGTTCTTGATCCAAATCGACCAATTCAAAATAGGGGGCTATGATTTTGCCTATGTCCGAAGTTGTATAATTTGCGAACTTCACAACTGGACAGTTCTGATGCCTCTCATAAAATTTTTCGTGCTGCTTGCCTCTTAAAAACTTTTGGCAATGTGTACAGCCGGAAACAACACCTTTCTCAACATGAATGTGAGGCGTGTTCTTATATTTATTCAAGTGGCGTTTAAACTCACCACCTCTCTTCACTTCACCACAAGAGCATTTTATAAACAGAAATTTTGAGTTGCCTCCCATATTCTGTAGAAGGAAAGATAAAATAGAATTACTGACAAGTAACATTGACAATCATTTTAAAAATATAACTAATATGTCATTCAATACTTGAGGATAGACAAGCTAGGCTGATGAATCCGTTACAGGCATTACTCAGAGGGGATCTTATCCCGACTCCAAGGCCTCGGCCCTCAAATCCAACCTCCCGCGGACAGAGCGTGCGTCATATCACTGTGTTGGTATTCGGACCCCGATTTTGACATGAAAACCGGTGGAGTTATTTACATCAGGAAGCAAGTCTCGAGCCGAAGCTCGCCTCTGACAACTTTATAAAGGTCTTTATTGAAATCAGAAGGTTTGAAAACCCCGAAAATTGCCAAAAATAGCGAATTTAAATTTTTCAACTTTTTAGCACTACTTATGAAATTTTATAAGTAGTCTGTCACTTAGGGCAGGTCAATAGCGACCGAACCTTTTTTGAATCAAGTCAAACGGACTTGTAGAAGCAAAGTTACAAGCCTTTAAAGTTTTGGAGTCTTTTATGGCCTGGAGACGAAGGCCATCTCCTGGCTAACCTGACGGCTGTCTGACGGCTTAGCTGATATCAGCAATGAAATTTTCTAAGTCGGTTTCTTACAGAAACTCGGAATTTGGAATGTCCGAAGCTATCATCGGAGCTCAGAGAGACGACTTACCGCTGACAATCTCTCGTCTTAATGACAAGTCTCTGTCGGTTCCCAGCTTATATAGTTTGTGGCGATCAGCTGATGACGTAATATCCATCATCCAAACATTAAAAACCCGTCTATCTCCGGTTCTAGTGCTCCGATTGAGCTGGAAATACACCATTTCCATGTAGAATTTGACGCTGAATCCGAATCTGGCCTCCGTTTTCCCATCCGATGCTTCGTTTTGGCTCTACAGTAGGCAGCCATCGCAAAAATTCTAACTTAGTCGTTTTTCGCCAAGGTCCCAAATTTTCAATAATTTTTTCTCTCCGATTGACTTGAAACTCACCATACAGATAGAGAATTTCACGCTGATTCAAAATCTGAAATCCGTTTTCCAATCCGATGCTTCGTTTTGAAGCTACAGCCCAAAACGTCCCAAATTCTAACTCTGTCGTTTTTCGCCAATGTCCCAAAATCTTAAATGGCGTCTCACATCTAAACGAAGACAGATAGGAACAAGCCGATTCTTTCAGTGAATTTGTCTCACTCTTAGCTTTCAAACGAGGTATGGCACGACAAAATCCGTCCACTAGAAGCCAAGATCGAAGCGAGCTGTCCAGAGGGGGGGACGTCAGCGAAAATTTTTTCTCTCCGATGGCGTTCAAATTCACCATACCGATGCAGAATTTCACGCTGATTCCAAATCTGAAATCAGTTTTCCAATCCGATGCTTCGTTTTGAAGCTACAACCCAAAACGTTCCAAATTCTAACTCTGTCGTTTTTCGCCAATGTCCCAAAATCTTAAATGGCGTCTCACATCTAAACGAAGACAGATAGGAACAAGCCGATTCTTTCAGTGAATTTGTCTCACTCTTAGCTTTCAAACGAGCTATCGCACGACAAAATCCGTCCACTGGAAGCCAAAATCGAAGCGAGCTGTCCAGAGGGGGGGGGACGTCAGCGAAAATTTTTCTCTCCGATTGACTTGAAACTCACCATACCGATGCAGAATTTCACGCCGAATCCGAATCTGGCCTCCGTTTTCTCATCCGACCACTCCTTCCACTCGAAACAGCCCATTTTACAACCCAACATTCAGCACGAAAAACATCACACACTATAGCCTCAAGACTAATCCTGGCGGTCGCCCAAGTCCACCACGACACTCTGTCGTTCCAGAGGGGGGGAGTCAGCGAACATTTCGTGAACGTGAACCAACCTGGCCGGCACACCACGACACTCTGCCGTTCCAGAGGGGGGGCGCGCCGGTCGAGTGTTTGTCACTTGCTTACTACTACAGTGTAGCCTCTTTTTAGGTACATTACCGTGGTTTTTTACGTAGAGAAACGTGGTCAGCTGGGCTTCGAATACTATGTGACTTAACATAAACTCGCGCAGATGATGACCATTTTGCGCTTATACAAGAAGATATTCGTTACGAAAGAAGCATGGTTGGATAATTCGAATGTGAATTTTTTGTGTCATCATACTGCTCATTTGATTGTTCATTGCCTCACCCTTAGATGCACCTCCATAAGGTCGAAGTCGGAGTGAGTCATTTTCACATCATCGATTCAAATAATGTCCGCGGGCAACTTTATATGTGAGAAGCGGTAGTGTAATCAACATGTACCAGCAGCCACCAAGTGGCCCGCGGGCCGCGCGTTGCTCACCACTGATTTAAAAATTATTCATACTGCTAAAATCTCTCTGTTAAGGGATTTTGATGTGGTATTTATTTTATATTGTCATGGTATTCTTCATGATTAATTGGATCACCTTACAAGCATGGAGAAATTTCAAGAAATCGGCTTTCGGGTAAAAGGTTCAATTGCGTTGTAATGCAAACTATTTTACAAATAGTGGGTGTATGAATACTCGAAAAGCATAACAACAATATGACTAATAGCATGTTCATCGCCTGCTACGTATACATTAGTTTCACTTGAGAACCAACCCACTCTTGAACGACATTGCATGCATGGAGTTGGGTTAATTTTATTAACAATAAAGTCAATTATACAAAGTAATCATTATTTGAATGGACAAGATCACACTATGAGAAATGTATTGATGAATTATGGCGGAATGGTCATTTGACCCTTTAGGATCTACAACCCATTTTGATCATGAAACACTTACTAATGATGACGAAAAGAAAAATGATATTCAACATGAATACATTTATGATAGCTCTGTTCAATTCTTTACCAGGGCTAAAACCGTCCGTCTAGTAACTTTTGTAACCGGTTTTAGTAACAAATGTTGAAGATCAGCCGGCTACTCACTACTGCGGTCCGTCGGTTGATTTATTTACACCCATGTCGACCGTTGACGATATTCAGTCGAGAATATGCTGCTTAGTCAATCATTACAACATCAAGAACATGTAAATGTAACATAATGTGAGAGTATCTACACGTACAAGTATGTTTTGTAACATAAACATTGCGAAATGTTCTTTTAACAGTTAAAGAATGATTACCGGCAATTTATACACGTAGTTCAGACCATACTTTATCTATGATGTATAGTCGAGGTTTCGTGACACATTTCTTCCCCAGTGAAAGATTTTCTTCACCAACATTTGTGATTAACAGGTGATTTACTAGACATCCATGGTTGTGTGTCATTTATCAAAGATGTGTGACTTTCAAAGTCATTCATTCAAGTTGAATCATATCTCAGCCACAAGTTAAATAAATTCCCATGTGTGCCTTTGGTTTTTTATAAAAGGGAATTTGATTTCCAATCGAATTTTGCTGCTCCCGTTGTTGGTTAGTAAAATGCATTTCGGATAAACAGTAGGCCTACATCAATCCGGTTCAAATTTAGTTCATTTAAAATGCTAGATGATTGCAATATGTTTCAGCTATATGAAAATAGCAGTTCGCCTGATTTAAACAGCATATCAAGTTCAAATTGATCAATAGTGAATTATTAGTTATATAAGTTTTCTCTTTGGCTTTCGCCAAAACCGGCCGTGTCAAAAGTGTAAGCTTTTACCTAGATGTATATAAATTATAGTATGAATAATTATAAATTCTGTTGCTAAAATAAAGTGATATTATTTCTGTCCTATTAAAGTAATGCATTTCATTCATTCATCTCCAGCTGGTCTTTACTGAATTGCTCGGCATTCAGAACTAGTTATCCCGTTGTTGGTGCTTCTTTTCTTCCCTTAGATCAAGAGGGATACTGAAATGAAGTATGTAGACAGAGGATTTATGCAAGTGTGGCCCGGAGATTGGAAATATAGCTAATGAAATCAACGCTTAATGAATGTCCTTTGTTAGCCAACTGTAATCACTGACCAACTTGTTTACAGATTTCCCAGATGTTGAGTAGCTGAGCAGGAGGATGGAAGTTGCATCATAAGAATTAATAGAAAGATGACAGGAGCTGAATAGACAAGTCACTCAGTCAATTAAGTCAACTTGATGTTCCTTCTCATGTGGGTCTGGTTATTTGTATTGTAAGTGAATAACATTTCTACGATGTCAGGATCCTATGCAGGACTCCACTTGGATAAAGAATTACACAACAATACCTGACAGATACTAGGAATGAAAGTGGTCAATGTATACTTAAATTGATGTGGCACACTTTTAATTTTTGAAAGTTTTTAACTCAACAAAGACATTATTTGTTGACTAAGTAAGTAATAGGTAGAGTGTCGACTCAAAAAATGTCAGCATACGGTGAAAGTTATCAAAACAGACAGTTTTCTGTGGAGATTCTGTGGCATATAGAAGACATCTGATCATTTTTTAAAAGGCCAACTTTTTACAAATTATTCTTGTGTTTATAATTTATATACTAGCAATTTGATACCTCACACTTCAATATACAAGTACTGTGAAATTTATTACATATCAAAAGGGATGAAGATTTACTAATAAGTACAGTGTATCTTAATTAGGCTGAAATTAAGCTGATTATCAAGGAAATTTCATGAAACGAAACATAATGCAAGTCTTCACTGCATTCAAAAGGAGAGATTATATTCTGCTTCTTGGCGCAAATTTCAAGTTTGCTAACTTAGCAAATCTAGTTAATTGCTATTTTCCACCAGGATAAATTGATAATATAAATTGATCTGTTAAGTTGAAGACTCTTGAAGCATAAGAAAACACTACATGTATCATAAGGCTGCGCATCAAGCTGAGGATTGAAGAATCCATCGAAGCCAATTTGTTAAGCATTACCTCTTCAATGTCATCATGACACGGAAGATTTGGAAAACACTATCTTTCTTCTGTATTGCTATCATCATCAGTCAACTACGTGTAATTTCTCCAAAACAGAAAAAGTTACAAGTCTCACATTACTAAGCCATTACACCTAGTCAAAACTCAAGTTCATCACTTCATTTAATAAAATCGAAACTGCATAAACATTGGGAATTTCATTAATAATGAGTTACTGCTCCATATACCTTAATAAACTTACTTAATGGCTTCAATTGCGACATATCCGACAATAGATGTGCTACTCCTGAAGAATTACTCTGGATTCTTAAAAAGAATTAATTTTCAAGCGCATTTCATTAAATAAGCTGTTATTACTTACAGTATTACATAACTGGAATATACTGACGTCTATCACACAATAAGATGCAGTCAAATAGTTCCAGGCTTGTGCCTATATATTGCACTACAAAATGCTAATGCTCAATATACTGATATTATAATGCAAAATCCGAATGAGATGACACATTTGCGATGCCTTTTATGTCTTCGGAGAAAACATAGCATAATGATGGTTTTATTAAAAAAAATTTCTATTGGTCTACTAATATGCTAGACCAATTGATCCCATGATAAACTTCTAATCGGTATCAATGTTGTTTTCGTCATATTGAAAACAGTTGCAAAATACAATAACACAATGTCTCACGTCAAACATAATAGTCCTATTTTCTAACGACATCTCACAAGTATCTATGAATTCTTATCGAGACAAATTTT
Source organism: Prostheceraeus crozeri (assembly GCA_907163375.1). Lineage (NCBI taxonomy): Eukaryota > Metazoa > Platyhelminthes > Polycladida > Euryleptidae > Prostheceraeus > Prostheceraeus crozeri. The sequence goes on from CAJQUW010003471.1 coordinate 7,422, forward strand.
GCATTTTGGGATATTTATGCATTTTGATCTTGCTCTTCATATCGTGTCCTATTTTCAGTTTTTGTATAATTTTGCTTTGTTGTATTTAGGCCTATAATCAGTCACAAGCTGCAGACATTTTTAGCTTTTTGTTAATTAATTTCTTCAATGGAAATTTGATCCTCTTGTCCCTCGTGTATGGTTCTGGTCGTGACCGTTTTTATTGAGGAAAGTCATCCCTCGAACCATGAATGGAGCTCCCTAAAGACGTATCAGAGAGCACGGAAGAACATAAGCAAGTTGGATGAGAACTCTGAGACCGCCAAACTCACATCATGAACATGGATCACCTCATGCACTGGGGAGCGGCTCAGGTGGTCAATAGAGAGTCAGGCTACTACCGGCGCATATGCAAGGAAGTGTATAGAGTAAATAGTTGAATAAGCGGTATCCCAATAAAAATTCGAATAGTCCAAGCTTGGGCATCTGCGGAGGATGAGCCTTGAATATGAACTAAGTTCTGTTTTTGTTTTCATTCTCTTGTATAATTTCGCGTTTTACTGCATCTAGTTATTCTTCGTCTCTCCAGCAGTATGTTTTTCTTTGTCTGGCTTTGCGGCGGTATTGCATTTCTCTACTGTCTACTATTTAAAATGGGGGGCGGTGAAGAGTGAATAGAGCGCTTAGCGTGGCTTACGGGAGATGAGAGAGCTCCCATTCTTAAGTCTTGATGTATGAGGCGAAGTTTGTGTAAAGGCGGATCACATATTTATCACACAGCGATTACATCTTTATGGGATTCGAGGATGAACAGGATCTGTTTACTTGTGGGAATCGAAAAGGCAAAGATTGATGTACAGGATGTTTACATGTGCGGATCGCAAAAAGCATACTGTATTTATTGATGGGATGAATTTAATGACAGGATCAGTTTACATGTGGGAAACGCAACAATTGAATGATGTCTGATTTATCTTTGTGACATATCTTTCAAGACATATCATTACCTATTCAGTATTTTGTCAGCCACTATGTGTGGGACCCCGCTCCTCTGGGTTTGAGTGTTCAGGTTAGGGGTCGAAACACAACTAGACGAGTACCTGCTGATGACTGACGGACTGCAGTATTATGTTTTATATCGCTTAATCGGTAGCTGAAGTAGTGGTCGATGTATTGTAATTCAAATGAAGAAATGTGGAATTACATGAAGTACTATAGACGGATGAAGAAACTGGCGATAACAAATTCAAGTGAAGAAATAGTATTTTCCATGTGTAGTCTTAGGTATAGTGTGTATAGTTTCATTGCTTTCGGTGTAGTAGAATGTCATTGTAGTTCTATTGTTTACCTCCATTATCCACTTTCCACTTATCCACTCTTACCATTATCCACTTTGTGTAGTGTCAGATATAGTTCACTTGTAATCGGTGTAGTAGCATCGTTGTATTTCCATATTTTACCTCCACTTTTCCAATTTCTATTCATCGGTTTTCTGTTGTTTTATAATATCCATTTTTAATTTCCTTAACCTATGGTGACCATTGTCTTATTCTATTTCCACCATCAGCATCTGTAGTCGGTACAGTATATTAGACGTCTGCTTTGAACGTGTATACCGCAGTGTTTGGAATCTATGGTATTAGTACAAGTCTTAAGATTTCCATTTTTACCAGATATTGGGTCAAAGCTGATCAATTTTAATTCGTTGCCACGAGAAAGCTACATTGAGTTCTTTTAAGAACTGATTAATCCAATGGTTACACTAGCATTGCCCTTTGTACACTTGCGGATTGGAGAACGCCATCAGTCCCCATTAGGACTACTTTAACTAATAATTTAAATTACTAAGCATTATATTCTATTATAAATGGCTACTAGGATGACTTTCATCATCGTATGAGAATTTGTTGGTCCTTGCTATAGCTTTTCGATTTCTATTCATGCTTAGCCAGCTCATCGTCTGATATGTATCACCCACAGAATTAGATTGTTTAAGCCTATCACTTTGTTAGAAGTGCAAACTGATTCAAAACAATGGCACTGCAGGAAATTAATAAGTGGGCAAAAAGAAATTTTTAATACCTTACAGAGATAACAAAAAATAGTCGTGCGTCGCTTGCGAATTGCTGTGAATTCCTTCAAAGTGCTTCAATCGCAACGATTCCTTCAGATTCGAAGAATTCAGATCATTGCGCAAAAGTTTTCTCGATAATGTTGGCCCCTCCGATCATTATTAAAAAAAATTAGCAGGCGCACGAAGAAACGTTCACAAACTTCTCTGTAGAACTTGACATCAACTGTGTCTCTTTGCTGTGTGATTCGGTTGATAACAGTCACTGAAACTTCAGACAATTTTGCGTGTTTAATGATAAACTGGCTGCTCATTGTTCGATTTCTATGGCATTATATCAGCAGTTTGTGCCATTTCGTTAACGTTACATGTTCCAATGTTTCCTTTCTAGTCAAACAAAAGAAGAGACGACCTGTCTAATTCTATTGTATCAACACTTTACTAGCTGCCTGATGATGTGAGGCGGACGCTTCGGCGAAATATATCACAAGGACAAAGAGAGTTTACAATCTTTTTTCACCTCGGTCTTCCCAAACCAAAGTGATGAACAACGACCACAGCCTTTTCAAACATTATTCCTACATACTCATCCACTATATATGCACAGTAGATCAGCATGTACTTGTTTATCTCTATATATCTAAAATTTTCAATTGTCCTAATGTACAATCATCAATTCAATCCTGTAATAGTATCACTGAACTATTATTATTCCTTGTTGAATTATTGTTATTCCCTGAGCTTTGTAATGCATGCAGACCCAAATTGGTTTTTTGAAGCAATGAATGAATCGTCTTTGAATCGCTGCAATACATTTTTGCGATTATATTTATATTATTGAGGAAATCATATTTCATCGATTTCAACACAAGTGTGAACCGAATCCCTACCAAATTGAATTGCATTCATCCTACGATCACTATAGAGATTCGACTTTTTAGCGAATGCTTTTGCATTTTCAGTATCTCTCAGTATGCTGTCTAATCTGCATTATACACGCAAATCTAGTTGCTGAACCCTTAAATATTTTGATGTACATGCGAATTATTATAATGTGCTTCATCCATTGCATATACTTTGTACCGTAAATTGCATATCGGCCTACCTGAAATTTTTTCGATTAACTTGCTGTGCAATTATCAACTCTATGCTGTATTACTATTGATTTATTACTATACCCTGATCTGTATAATAATTTGTTTTTGAATTTATGTAAATAGTGAAATTTAAAGTTTTCAAGTGCTAAATAGGCCTACACGAAATTGGAAAATCAATTTTACAGATTCATGTCATTGTCAATTTGAAATCGCATAAGAGACGTTGTCATCTAACTCGAATTTCGGATGTAATCGCCTTTAATAAGTATTAGGTGCAAACAGAGATCACAATTCGGATAACGTGTGAAGGAATCACATAAGTCTTTCTTAATACACAAATGATTCTCGCCTGATATTCGCTCTTGTCCAACACCGCTGATTTTATGACAGAGTTGGAAGTGGGTCATGGGTCAGGTGGGTCAAGTGGGTCGCAAAATCGCGTGGGTCAAGTGGGTCATGTTTTTCCGAAAAGTTGGTGAGTCAGATGGGTCGTGGGTCAAACTTCGTTGACACACTTCCAACCAGTTTGACCCATGATAGATTTGACAATTTCAAAAACTGTAAACTTCATTTATTCGTATTCTTATCATTCATGAGAAAGATTGAGTCAGTGTCACTGAAAGGAGTGATGGATGCACACCAGGGCTGTGGAGCCGGAGCCGAGCCGGAGCCGGAGCCTTAAGGAGCCGATGGTTTTGGTCGGAGCCGGAGCCGGAGCCGATTTATCACAAAGGCTCTTGCTCCGGCTCCGATAGTTTGAGCTTTGATATAAATCTAGAATTTTGAAAGTTATTAATTGGCATCATAAAAAAATTAAATCATTTGAAATCTAAATATATGTCTTTTAAGTATACCAATGATCTGTCCTCCACGACATCTTTCTTTGCAGTTGCCGCCTTCTTTTGTATTATATTTATTATATATTTACACACATGTGTAATATTTTTTTATTGCATATGTTTCGTAAGACTAATTTCCATATTGACAACGTATTCTCCAAATCCATTAATTTGAAGACTTGTTATATGCATGCTACGAGTAACTAGATGATTGTAGATTCCTAGAGACAAGTCGCCAGTCATTTATGTACACATTTCCAGTTCAGTCAGCAAAGATAATATAGCTACATTTCTTGCGCAATGTCTCAAATCTAATACGGTTACTATGTAGGCTATCATCTATCGGTATGGCTACTGGCAGAAGCTACTGGCATCTGTGACAATGCCAATTTCCTTAGATTGTATTGTAGGCTCTTGTGCAGTCCCCCCACCTACATTTTTCAAAACAATCGATTATTCAATTTGATCAATTTTGATTGGAGGGATAACTCTTCACACTCACACGAATGACCTGACTACAAGTCCTCACATGGCTATAGCAATAAGCGACCCAGCCACTTCTAGTAGCGCCCTATTATTTTAAAGGTATCTCATTCACAATGAATTTCCTTTGACTTCAAAATTCAAAGGGTATACGAGGCTTGGCCAAAAAGAAACGAGACTGACTTTTTGAATTCAATACGCTCATAATACCACTTATCGGAAACCAATTTTCGGACCTATTTGATATTCTAACAATGTTTAACAATACTGTCAACTAAGTGAAATGACAACAAAGACTTTACAAGGATGGAATGACCATAGAAATTGATTGATGTCATGTGTTAACTTTGTCGTCTCGTGAGTTCTTATCATTTGCAACAGTGATTTGCTTTTCCAGGACTTCGTGACACTTTGAATGTTCAACTGATCAGAATGACTGAAGAACAACGCACTAACATAAAATTCTTGACAAAGCTGGGTAAAAGCGCGACGGAAACGTTGTCTTTGCTGCAGCAAGCCTACGGAGAAGAGTGCATGTCTCGCGCACGAGTGTTTGAGTGGCACAAACGCTTTCGTGAGGGGCGTGAAGAAGTGGAAGACGATCCGAAATCAGGGCGACCATTATCAGCCAAAACTGACAGAAACATCGAATTAGTGAACCAACTCGTACGACAAGACCGCAGATTGACCATCAGAATGATGGCTGAAGAACTAGAGATGTCCAAAGAATCAGTTCGAACAATCCTGGTGGAGAATTTGGGAATGAAGATCTGCGCAAGAATGGTACCGAAACTGCTTTCTGAAGAACAGAAATCACGTCGCATTCAAGTTTGTGAAGAAATTCTGCAACAACTCGAAGTGAATCCAGATTTTTTGTCCCACGTCATCACGGGCGACGAGTCTTGGATTTTTCAATACGACCCGGAGACAAAACGCCAGAGTCGCCAGTGGAAGTCGCCATCGTCACCAAGACCAAGGAAAGCACGAATGAGCAAATCCAAGGTCAAGGTAATGTTGATTGTGTTCTTCGACTGCAAAGGGTTAGTGCACTACGAGTTCGTACCTGAAGGACAGACTGTAAACCAGGAATTTTACAAAGCGGTTTTGGTTCGTCTCATGGAGAAGGTCAGGCGAAAGAGAAGAAATCTCTGGGAAAACAAGCAATGGCTCCTGCACCATGACAATGCTCCAGCCCATTCAGCCCTCTCCATCCGCCAATTCTTGACATCAAGACACGTGACCACTTTGGACCATCCCCCTTACTCTCCAGACTTAGCACCTTGCGATTTCTTTTTGTTCCCGAAATTAAAAAGCGTCTTGAAAGGTAACCGTTTCGAAGACATCGACGACATAAAGGACGAGACGACGTCCCTCCTTAAGAACATCAAAGAAGAAGACTTCTCAACATGCTTCAGTGCATGGAAAACAAGAATGCAGAAGTGTATTGATCAACAGGGGGACTATTTCGAGGGAATAGGCCGTTGATTCTGTATTTTGATTCTAAATAAATGTTCTGGAAATAAAGTCTCGTTTCTTTTTGGCCAAGCCTCGTATTTCAATGCAAAAAAACCCGAAGGCAAATTACAATGTTGACTTGCTGACGAAGTTTGTAACCACGACATCGCAATTACCCACGCAGATTTTTACAACAGCACGGAATGCTTCACTCAAACCGGTGATGCTGAAACGGACATCCAATGGTGCTGCATCTTTTGACCAGAGAAAAAATGGGGGGGGAGGACTGCACAAGAGCCGTATCGTGTAATAATATTTCCCCAAATGCCATAGACCTGTGCATTTCAAGAATTTTCATTATTATTTTTTCCGTCTGTCAACACTTTATGCTGATATCATGCTGACTTATATGTAAACAATAAAAAAAGACTGAAACGCTCTCAATAAAGGCGCCTTTTGACTTCCCTTTTCTATTGTCTGTGACATTAAACCACACGCGCATTCGAAAGCTAGCAAAGTAGATGGGATTTCTGCTCGGTGCTCGCAGTCAAATTTTTATTATGCATAGCACCCTGCAACATACTGTGTGATACTCCGAGTTCAGTTTCATCAGCCTAACCATCATCAGAGGAATAGTGGTAATGTGTTATACATAAATTGAATATAATAATATACATGAATCATTGATGAATTATTTAGTGCAACTGTACGCCATAATGAAAAGTACGAAATTAATATAATGTAAGTTAGGCCCTAATAACTTATTAAGTATGCTGCATAGAATTACAAAACTTGTCCTAAATTAGATATTTTTAACTTTTTTAAGTATAATTTTCAATTGTACATTTCTAGCCTACACTGCAATGAGGCTATCTAAATTACAATTTCTACAGATGATGAGTCGTGGGCTACCCACCGATCATATTATTCATGAACCAACAGACTATTGAATAAAGGCAATAACAAATAACAATAACAACCGAAGCTAGCCTATATGCACTTTAGTATTCAATAAAGCAATTGATATCTTTATTGATACGGTATATTTGGCTATATAGCCTACACCCTTTCCATGTTCGAGTAGATACAGGCCCTATAAGCTATTTAGAGGCATACGCTATCCAGTTTCAGGTTCAAGCTTTGTTAAAAAGCTTATACTACTATTCGGCCCCTGTGACGGCTAATTAGGTATATCATCATCACTCATGTGGTCTTATTTAATGTAGCCTCACAGTAGACTGGTTGCAGGCTAGGCCAATTTATATTTAGCCAGTGCGGGAGATCTTTATCTAATTTAACCAATCCTGGCTATAACTTTATTTTATCTTTCAGAGATGGTCAATTCATGCAAAAATATATGACAAGTATGTTATTTGTCATTATATTAGGCTATTATCATTTTTATTATTAACTTAAGTCGTTGCTTGTTAATGAAAACTAATTTGATGATTGTAGCAAGCCTCTAAAGGCCACACCGTTATCCAAAAACCCGTTCAACGGATCCAGGATAACCAGCATAGATAGAACCTGAATTTGAAGTCGGAGCCGAGCCGGAGCCGGAGCCGATGAGATAACGCATCGGCTCCACAGCCCTGATGCACACAGTCAAAATATGCAACACCATTGACTTTCACAAGCCTCATGCAGTTTCGAAATGGGGCGGAATTCACACAAATTAGAGGCTTGAAAACAATTGCTGCTGTCTACTGACAGATGGTGGTTGGTGGAGAGAAGTTGTTTGAGTACAATTGCGCACGCTCGATTCTCGGTCGCTATGTCTGACAATACCCAATGATGAGTGACCTTGATTTCAGAGATACAGCTACTGAAGAAGTCAGGTATTCAGAGGTATTATTAATCTTGAAAATTTTCTTGCAATGCCAGCTGACCTTCGTTTTGTTTGTTTCGTTTGATTTTGTTGGTCTTTCGTAGAAAACATCCTCTGGTAGAGATTAGAATGGTAAATCTGTGGTAAAGATTGATCAGAGCCTAAATATTTTCGAAATATATAATTGATAAGAATATCTTGATAATATACATGCTTCATATCTAAAGTATTTAGCCATTCAATCTACTTTCACATCATACATGTTCCATGCATCTTATTGCTCATTCGATGCATGATAATCTGAAATACGCTAATTCATACGACGGTCATTGATATAGACTTATTCCTTTCACAGACTTATTACGGCAGAGCTCTGAGGAGATATTTCTTGACACTTCGTATCAATAAAAAGTTTCGTTTTGATATTTGATTTTGTTACGGGTTATTATTTTCTTAATATTCCCAAAACATATGATTGAAAAATGTAAATGAAAAATGTGGATAAACTATATTGTGAAAAAAAATAAATGGTGCAAACAGTCCTTACAAGGACAGATGGTACGTTCACAGTGATAAGACAGTCACAGCACCAACAGAGTCTCCAGATTCTTCCAGGACCACAAGCCGTGGTGATCACGTCCGCAGCAGTTCGATGATAGTTCGCACATAGAAGATAGGCTGCAATACCGTCAACGGCTCTCGCCGACAACTTCGCTTGGAGAGACCAGACTGCCAGAGCGGGCGTTGTTCATGCCGTGTTAAATACGTCTGTGAAGATTCGCTCACGGTCAGCTACCAATTGTTTGGTCATCCATTGTCTGATGACATGTCATGTCTGTTGTCAGTCATGTACCGTAGATAGCTGACAAGTTGGACTTTTGTATGACATTGGAACTTGAAATGCATGCCGCGGAAAAGTTATTGCTCTAACAATGGAATGGAGATTGCTCTCACAAAACAATAAAATGCACAATGAATGCATAATAAAGCAAGAAGACAAACTGCCTAGCACACAACAATTTGGTATCAATAAAAGTAGGAATATTTACATGATGCCGCTAGTGATCGTTATCACAACGCACTCGTACATGTAGCACCACTCATATATATTAGTTCATATATGTACATCGCGTTATATACATTATAAGCTTACAATACATTATAAGCTAATTAATGAATTATAAGCTTGTCATCGTGCAATTTTCTATTCACTCGTTACGCATGCTTACTCAATGTTTTTCAATGAATGTCATTCTTACATCAAATATACAATCTTCTACTTAAATCTAACATTAGCGGAAGTAAATGAAATTTGAATCGATTGCCATCAGAAGCAACAAAATATTAGTTTGACGATTTTTCTGGGATAATTTTCACACATGTAGTATCTAACATAATAAATGCATGCATAAAGGATTTAGGCCTACTGCAGTCTTATTTTTTAACTTCATTTGATTGAGATATGCAAAATTTGAAATTTAGTCTGTTGGGCCCTCAACTTAACTAATCATCTCTCTACGAGTTAAATAGGTAGCACTAAAAGGAATAGTAAAGAATTATGACAAGAAACAGAAAGAATCGTTTAAATTTTTCAGAACCTCAGGCATTTGTGGTGCATGAACTTTGATTATAAGATAATTTTGATGAGGTTACATGTCTATTTATCATGTGACAAGTGGTCTGATGCACTTGAACCTTCAAAACAAATCTTAACAACAATTTTGATACTACCAGGCCTCTACTTAGATAGACATATAATCTTGAATGAAAAAGAAACTAAAGATGAGGCCAGAAAAGGAAATTGCACTCACATCATTCACCCTTGCAGGATGTGGGTCAGGTGGGTCAAAAATGTGGTGGGTCAGGTGGGTCGTGGGTCATGTTTTCGTGAAAAGTCGGTGGGTCAGGTGGGTCGTGGGTCACATATGCCGTGGGTCATGGGTCAGACTTCGTTGACCCACTTCGAACTCTGTTTTATGAATGTATTAAGGAGTCACTTGTTCCGAAAATATGTAACCGCCTAGAGGTAAAGGTGTATGCGGGATAGAAGTATTGGCATTGTTGTTGTCATTCAATTGGATTCTAAATATAGTTTACGCATCGTGTCGGCCATATAGTGGCCTATTTAGATGGGCCTCGTCGCAAGATGTCAAACTGGCTGACGCCCCTGTCAGGGGATTCGACACTTCATAGATAGATCCCTGGCGCCACGCCTGAGCAGTAGACGATCTGAGTGATATTTAAAGGCTAGGACAATGTTCGCGACGAGATTCGCGAAATTTCAAGATTTTCATGATATTCGAGAAAATTTGAAACTGCTTGATAGAAAATTCAGTATTATTCCTTTTGCTTTCTTAGCAACTCTGCACAGAAACAGCAAGGATAACGGGAGACAGCTTATTTTCTGATGCATTATTAGCTCCAAATCATTCATTATTGACCACTATTCATTAATCACCTGATCATCCGCAGGTCACTTTGGTCGCTATAACTGGTAGAACACTTCAACTGCATGGTTAAGAGCCATACGTCGGTACGGAGGCACAGAAAGCCAATGGTTCGAGTCTTGGAGGTGTCACCACTCTCACTAGAAGCTATATAGCTCTATCTTGGTGAGATTTACGTCTGCGAGTACATAAAGGCTGTCACACCTCTAGTTTAGTGTGACTATATGCCGTGGCTGGGGCAGGATTGAGTATAATCACACTCCAGAGATTTGAAATGTGCAACTGTAATGTAACTATAGTACAATTCACTTGCTACAATAACAGGAAGTGAATTATGCATTTTTTCTGTTCGTAGCCTACTTAATGAATTCACTATTCTTCGCTTGCATTCATTATGTCGCTTGCATGTTTCATGCTTTAAGAAGGAATAAATAATTATTTCATAAAGCATTTTCTTGACTAGTTCGCTACTTCATAATACAGGGCTACATATAGTCATTTCAGTGTAATTGTATGCTCAACTTTCTCTCGTTTCATTCTTTTAAAATGAGAGACTTCATAAACACTTCACTTTAAAGTGTATACAGTATATTCCCTCTTACAAATGTAGGCTTGTAGGCAGATAGGCTAAACTGACATCAATAGCTTCATATATAACAAAGATTGGCAAAATATCAAAAAATTCAAAAATCGCGAAATCTATTATTTTCGGATGCAAGACATGATAAAAATTTTCGCGGTAAGCCATTGCCTCGCTTAAGTTGCTTTAGTAATATCCGGTAAATTGGTATTCCGATAAGTGTGCTAAATGTCACCAGTGCCACATGACACTATTCCCAACCCATTACAAATAAAATATAACGATCAGCCAATCAACCTCGAAAACTGAATATCATTTCTTGAAAACTGCAAAACAACCAATGTGATATACTTGTGTTTATGTATTAAAGTTTAAAAAATTGATACAAAAGATAAATAGATAAAAATGGATGATAAAAATAAATAAGCACTCTGATCACATGTCAAAGAAATCAGTAGGGATTGTCCCTCAGCAATCGTTTCTTTAGTGGAAGCTTATTTCTTCTCCAATATTTCATTGGCACTCCGCTCTCCTGCAAAAGAAACACGCAATCATAAGGCAATGAAAACTTGAAGAATTAGATTGTGACTGTTTAGTATTTTGCAACTGTATCGTTCAATGGCATTATATTGAGGATTAGTTATTTTGGGCCTATTCAAAGCAATATGAAATTCAGCACGGCAATTTTAACATGAACACAAGACAATAATAGATCAGAAGTTTACAGGACGTTACACAACTCCCTAGCTTCGTCAGTGACATCTTAATATAGTATAACTTTCTAATTATCCAACAGAAATTAACAAATAAGGTCTCGTTTTGAAGCCAATACACATCTCTATCGCCTTAATCAACGGCAATGATTGCATTTGAGGATAAGTGTATATAATATACATGCAAAGTATGAGAACTAGGAGGCTAAGAAACAATATGAAAAAAGCGACTGTGTAGCAAACTGCTTCCAACACTTCACTTAAGCAATTGCTATCATGGCGAAGTCTTTCAGCATTGTTGCAAATGATCACACAGCTTTCATTTGGGTGATGACTGAATCAACCTTCAGCAACGTAGCGGAACGCCAGAAATTTCGCATCGTCCTGCTTCATTTCTTCCAAGTTAAACTCCGAACATTTTCATATAGAAAAATGCCATCACACGCACATTTAGCCATTCAAAGTGTACATGATCGATCACTGAGCTGTTTGTTCATCGAGGGATCTTTTTTTGTTATTTCCATTGATTTGGTAAACAAAAACTTTGATATCATTTGTTGTTGTTTTTTCATGTCATTTTTCAGTCTTTCTATGCACAAAAATTAATGTAATTTGTCAATATATATTTCACCGATCTGGCCTTGTCCATTGTATTACATTGTGTTGCATTTGCAACAATGCTGAAAGACTTCACCATGATGATAATCGTCTAAGTGAAGTGTTGGAAGCAACTTTTCTACTCAGTCTTTTTTTATCTAGTTTCTTAACTCTTGAGTTCTCCTACTTTGTATGTTTACTATGCTCTTATCCTCAAACGCAATCATGGCAGCGTTGATTATGACAATAGAGATGCATACTTACCTCAAAACGAAACGTTATTTGCTAATTTCTGTTGGATAATTGGAAAGTCATGCTGCATTAAAATAAGTCACATTTTTATGCCACAGCCTGTAAAACGAGCTATAGGCACACGAGTAGACAAAGCGAGTAAGAAACATGTACAGATGATAAATGCAAATAGATTCAGCTGTAAGTGGAGCTACGTGAATAATATGCACCCAATCAAATTGTTGAAATAATGTTGTCCAAAGCCTTCGATCATTTTGATTACTTCGGATGACTAAGATATGTATTAGGGCCAGACATGTATTACGGTTTTCGCAAGAATCGCAGCTCTGTAAAAAGCAAAAATCAGTTTTAAAGTCGGTTTTAAAAGTTTCGTCTTCATACAAAGTTCCGGTCAAGACGAATGCGCATTTATTCATGAGCTATTAAGATAAGCGTTTCATTGCACTTTAATGATTCATTACTCACGCTACAACGGCACCGGATATGTCTTGTACTAATCTAATTTATTGCAAATAGCAACTTTTTTAAATGCATGCAAATGCACAAAATTTGATGTCTCGACGTTGGCCTATTTATGCTCCGCCAAAATGGGGATTCCCGTGAGCATACGAATTGCTAAATTTATTCAATCATGTTTGAGGTACAGGATGGCCGCCAACAGGAGATTCTTCATACTTGAGTTGATGCTAAAAACAGCTTTCGTCTCTCCTTGAAATTTATTCACCAGATTAAAATAGTTAATTATAAGATATGTACAACCCCTACGCGTTTCGAGCGTTCGCTCTTCCTCAGGGGGTAATTCGCTAAAACCAACTCAAGGTGGTTTTAGCGCTACACCAACTCGCTACAACCACCTTGAGTTGGTTTTAGCGAATTACCCCCTGAGGAAGAGCGAACGCTCGAAACGCGTAGGGGTTGTACATATCTTTTAATTAACTATTTTAATCTGGTCAATAAATTTCAAGGAGAGACGAAAGCTGTTTTTAGCATCAACTCAATGCTTGAGGTAATATATTTATTATTTTGAAAAAGGAACATTTGATGGGTGATCTAAAGGAACACTATATGAGGCAAAATAGTAAGCAAGAATAAAATGTCTACGTTTCACATGTCTAATCATAATTTTACTGAGAACTTTACTCTAAATCTTCAGATAGCATAACTTAAATAGGGTTTCGCATATCCCCGGGAATCAGGAAATGCTAACCTACCTTTTCCGCGGAATTTTTTTAGAATTTTATGTGATATGGTTATGTTTACCAAAATATTGCGGTATTATTCTTGCTTACCAAAAGTTATTAAGATATGGCACGACTATCAATGTAGCATGTAGAATTTTAGTGTGAGATATCATATCATTTGTTTAGCTACTTGCGACGGTATGGTCACGTAGCAGACTGCAGTGCTTATTGAAATCAACTCGGGCCAAAGTGAAATGACTCGATCAAAAACTGCGATTCTGAGAGATGTCAACTAGGCCTGCTGATGGTTCTTAATACTGGATGAAATGGCAGCTATTCTGTTCCAATTTTTGACTGAGGCTCTATGAAGTGAGGTTGCAACTGGAATACTTAATAATTAACTGTTTTATTTTAAACGGTGATGTCATTTCTGTAATGTTTGAAGTCATCGGCTAATAAGAAATCAATGACGCCACAAGGAGAGATAACCCATAAGAACTGTTCTTACTTATTTATTATGCATTTCACAATCACATGTCTGTCTCTTCACTTTTCTACCACTATATTTCCAGTGCTTCTGTTAATTGCCTAATAAGTCATGCAGTTGTGATTTATATGTCTCTTTTCATACTGCTACAAAAAACACTGAGTTTCAACCCTTTCATGATCTCCACTTCTCTTTCTTCGCTTTTCTGTTTATCTTTCTTTAATCCTTTTATTCCTCTTTAATCTTCTACCGAAGGATAACTTTCGTGCATGGGCTCCTCCTCTTTCCTCAACCTTTGAAAAAATTGAAAAATAATTATTTTCCTCCACAAAACTTCTGGAACTGCTGAAATCAAGATAAGCAACTACACAGTTGATTTACACATTGTGATGAATTGCACCAGTAGTTCATTCATTTGCTTTGTTGTCCAATAGTATCGGTTGACATAATGAAATTTTAAGGAAATGAAATGAAATACATAATGAAATGTATACAAACTAAAAAATATATCAAAACCATTCAATAATTTGTGTGATCATCACGAGCTGCTATAATAGCTGTCTGGAAAAGATCGCAGCGAACGTAAGAACAAATAGGAGTCATTCTCAAGGTTTGTGAGCTCATGGTGAAGAACATTTCGCAAAGTTGTCAGTCCGTGCTGCTGATTGTTGCTTGGGAGAGAATGACGAACACTTTCAACTCTATATCCATGGTTATCGCTCCCAAATACTTACAAGAAGGATTTAATCTGGTGAATTTCCAGGCCACTTGCTATTGTCGAAGAAGTCAATATTATTTTCCGTGAAAAGTTGCTGTGTCGCCAAAGTTTTGAAACAAGGTACTTTATCGTGTAACTTCGGCAGGATCGAGAGCATTATCTTCGTTGTTTAAAAAGGGAAAGACTTGTTGGATAAGGATAGTCTCTCTCAAGTTTTCTCCGGTCCAAGATTGTCTTTCATCTTTGATCACAAACATTTTACTTGCTGAAAAAAAAACAAAGAGTCCGATGCAGAGTGGATGCTCTAAGACCTGGCGATACCTTTCGTGCTCTTCAATCTCATCACTTGAGGTTGCTCAAACACGATCATTTTGATGGTTGGGTTTTCTATGGACATAAATGTAAAATTCATCACTTCAAACAACATGAATGAAGTCATCCGCCGTCCAAAGTCTTTAGAGTTCGCAGAACCAAATGCGATTTTCACGCTGTTGGGGACTTTAAGATGGTTTCTTGATGACATGAAACGGTTTGAAAAGGGGTTGCATGTAACGTTGAACTGTCCGACGAGAAGGATTAGGGTAATCACCTCTAGCGTTTGCAATTTCCTGTCAGTTTTCTGCTGCTCTTCTTTTGCCTTTCAGCCTTCAGACGAATGATTATTTTTTCGTGTTCATTCAACACTTCTCCTGATCTTCCAATCTTCTCTTTCTGCATTTCGCAATCATAAGGATCCCAGTTCCAGTTTTCTTTGGCAAAAGATTCGCTGCGACCTATTTTCTCAGCTACCCATTGTCTTGTCATAAAATGGGTTCCTTCATTTTTCGCTCTTCTTTGAACGTAATGGCTCTAATTCTGTCTGTGTCGTCTGTGTTCGGCATCAGCCATCATTTACATCAATTGAATACACATAATTAAATGATAGCGCATTCTATCAATGACAAAGCTCTACAACTCGTAAACAGCTGCTAATGGTTAATATAGCAACAAATAAAGTCGCTGTGGCTTTGCTCGGTTGTCAGTATAAACGTCACGAGGATATAATTCCTTACGGGCGTATCTTTGTGCGCCACCCTGTACAGGACACACAACCACACCCTCACTGCTCGCAGATTTCATTTCATTTAACTGAAGAACGGAGTTGAATGATGCGACGCACAATATAAAATATTTACACGTAAATTTTCAATGCGTGAATTCAATTTACGAAATCGTGACTTAAAATTCATAATCGATGCAAGCTCTATTTCTAATGCAGCTTCAGATCTTCCTTCTTTATCCTTATTGCTTCTATCAAATTTGTTTTCTTACTCTGTACTACTGTACTTCTTATTAGCTTGAATTTGATTGTGACACGAATACTAAAACTCAGCTGAATACCCTGTCAGTTTGATAGCAACTATGTTCAAGACGAAAATGCGGACCAAGTCCAATGATTTTGAGGACTCCCACTCCGGGTAGCAAGTAGGCCTGTGGTGTAAAGTAAGTACTCCAGGCAGTTAGTACTTCAGTAAGAAATTACGAATTATTATTAAGTAAATTTTTAAGTTTTGACTCAATTTTGTCAATTTTACTCATTTTGTAGAAGCTCTCAAACATCAAATGCTGAATCATGTGACTCACTTCAACTTTTATATCGAAGTTGATGTTCTGAACTCAATCATTTTCAAATTTCATGTCAGTCTGATAAATAGTTTCTTTTCTGCAGAAGAAAATGTACGAAAATTGCCAAGTGTTTCACAATCCATAGATATTTCTTGATTTTTACCATTGGATTCCGATGAGAATTCTTAAACCTTACATATACCCGAAAGCGACTGGCTGTGACACTTAAAAATTTGTGTTCAGCGTTTCAAGATCTACAAATCCATGTTATTAAGCCCTTGTGCGCGAATTTAGGAAGAAAGTGTCAGTAGCTCCTGGGCCATAAAGTTTACCTGAGGGATATCTGACGGAACGAGTGGATGTGAATAGAAATCCGCAGAGTCCAATAATCGTTTGGTTTCATATCAACTAAAAGTCCGAAATATGCCAAAAAATCCGCTCCGATTAAAGGTTGTGATATATCAGCCACAATAAAGTTCCAAAGTTCCACAATAAAGTATTTCATTAAGAATTAGCTTGATGAAACGGCGTCCGCATGTTGAAATGGAAGTTCCATTTGCTGCCTCTGTTGGACTCCGATGCTGGGAATTAGACACAAAAGCATCAGTATCGATCAAAAACAAGAGACTAGTTTCACTGTCACGTATTTTAAAAAACGTAGGTTCCTGAGAAGAAGAGAATGTTGATTATATCATAAGATGAGATAAGATAAGATGTTATCACAATAATTGATCGAAGTCAAGGGCGATCGCCGCTGTAAATGGCGACCGGACCATCCGTTTTTTTGACGCATTCCATCGACATCCGGTGACACAGGAGATGGTTTTTCACCTCAGTGATCATGATAATAGCAGAATCCGGATTGCGATATTTTGTTACGAATGTGATGAAGTAATTGGCCCAACAGCGTAACTTGCATCACAAGCAGCTGAGGCAATAGTCCATGACTTGGCTTCACTGAATCAGTTATTCCGGCAATGCGCATCGATTCGGCCTTATTCAATAATTTCGAGATGACCATTTCTGTATCTGCGGCAATTCCGAGACGCACACTTTCAGGTAAAAATAATAAAAGAATTTCTCTTGGAAAATTTATCTGTCGAGTACAGCCGTCTGCACGTGGAACACTGGACAACGAAAGTATTCGGTGCCAGATTTCATGAGCAGTTTCCTCACATGATGGTTTATTCTTGACCGCATCGATCAGTTGCAAAATATGTTCTGAATTTGATAAGTTTTATGTCTTTAGAATGATGGACTTTAGGTCGCAGTAATCAATTTTGTCATTTTGTTTATCCAGCCATGAAGAAATCTTATCTAATATATCTTCATGCAATGAGCATAAAACATGATCAGCTTTCGTCGATGTCAAAGAGATGTTTCTTATTCTAAACTTTGCTGCACGTCGAAACCATTTAGAAGGATTTTTAGGAGTGAATGAAGGTAATTTCACAGTGATAGTGTTGCACAAATCTATTGGTTTTTCTTCTTTATAGTCCATTTTGACGTCGGGCTCACCAAATGTAACGGTGCAATTCAACAAAACAACGTATCTTCAAGACGTGAAGATTTATTTGTGTCTCGTCATTCAAAATATCAGTATACATAGTGATGCTTCAAGAATAGCATTTCAGAGATAACAACAAGATATCATGGTAACAGTCAATATCATACAATATCTTATCAAATACCATGACATATGGTAATAGATATATTAAGAAATAATATCTTCAACCTGAAGATAACCTTTGACATAAGGTTAAAATATATCGTAAAATAAATAAAAAAAGAAGTTATTTCTGACATACTACCATAAACCTGGCTTTCCCAAAAATTTTTAAATATCTCATTATATATACTTAACTCTAAGATGCAGTGTGAAGAGGATATACTAAATAGGGAGATAAGTCAATTCTATTACAATGGCTATCAAACTTTCTTAGTGTAAAATGCAGTCTCCTAAATATTTTGGTTAAAATGCATTTGTGATGTTCATGCTCATGATTTCAATTTTCTGCTATTTCAACGCAATTAATATAGAAAGACTTAGAAATCATCACTGAATAAAGTGTATTAAATAAAAAAATAAAGGAATGTCTAAATGTTTATGGAAATGCTCGGCTAAATTGTATCACAAAAAAATTAATGATTTCGGTGAAAGTCTATCTAAACTGTAATTTTAGCGACTTCTGTTAAAATATATTTCAATGAAAAAGTAAATTACAGTGAAAATGCATTAAAATTGCAATTTTATCGATTTCGGTTAAAATGCATCTGTGATCAAAGGCTTATTATTTTGATTTAAATGTACTTAAATTGAAAAATGTATTTCCATTAAGCGATAAGTGATTTGCTAACAGTCATTTCAATTATGACTCTTAACGATTTCGGTTAAAATGCATCTGTGATCAAGTGCTTATTATTAATCAAAATCTTATATATCATAGTCATTTTAATTATGACTTTTAACGATTTCGGTTAATATGTATTTCAATTATGAAATATAATTTCGGCTAAAATGTATTTTTGATAATACGTATATCTGACTTTGGTTGAAATAGATCTGCATTAAGGTGTTCATGATTTTGATTCAAATATGCAGAGATTTGTGCATCTACGTGGTTGTGTCTCAGAACAACATTGCTTCAATATTGGCGTGCACTCGCAATCCAACAAACCTACGTTGATACTAGAACGCTAACATCGAATTTCATGGCCTCATCTAATGTATAATGACAAAATTCTGTCATCTTGCTGAATCCATGCAATGACAGCATATTATGCAATTTAATGTGACTTTTGTGGCATGAACGTACCAAAGGGTTTTGAATATGAAGATGAATATTAACATTAATCTACAGAAGCGTTTGTTACGAACAAAGCAGGTGGCGTAAGAAATATAGTGAGTGGGACCCCTTCATAGTACTTAATCTGGTCTTTATCAATTTGAAAATGAAAACTCATCGTTTCATGGCCACGCTCGTTCTCTTAGTGAAATACAACGAGAAAGTGATCTAGGTTACAGCATCTCCAAACATGAAGCTATGATAATGAATAAAACTCGTTCACAACCAATGCAGCTACAAGCTTTGATATGTAGGTATTAGGGTAAAACTGATTCATAGATAGTACTAACGAGGATACGAGGGAGGTACCTCGTTAGTACTATCTATGAATCAGTTTTAACCTAATACCTACATATCAAAGCTTGTAGCTGCATTGGTTGTGAACGAGTTTTATTCATTATCATAGCTTCATGTTTGGAGATGCTGTAACCTAGATCACTTTCTCGTTGTATTTCACTAAGAGAACGAGCGTGGCCATGAAACGATGAGAGTTTTCATTTTCAAGTTTTTTTGGAAGATCGCTCCAACAGACTTTATCAATTTGTTTAGTGTTCATCCCATTGATGAGACAGGTTCAAACGGGCTTCTGAAATGAATTCGAAAGAGAGTCAATGGAAGTGTTGGTCGAGGATTGGAATACAGCTTACAAAACTAAATCAACGCTTTCATTGTTATCTCACTATTATCTTTAACCAACTTCTTTGTAGATTTCCCAGGTGTTGAGCAACTTAGCAGGGGGAGAATGATGCACCATGCTGAGCAAGAATTGTTGCGAACAGATATCCGTGGTTGACTAGCCTGATGCTTTCATGTGGGTCTTGTTATTTGTATTCCAAGCTAATCACATTTCTATGAAATTAGAAAATCTATTCAGCACTCTACATACATCTCTATGCAAAGAATCTTCTCATGCCAGCATGTCTTCAAGACAAAATAAAGATTGTAGACCTTTATAATGATATCAATATTTAACCAAATATTTTTAAATATTTAATAACATATGCTACTTACGCATAAAATATATAATGATATCTAATTGCTTATTCGCTCGGCATGGTTAAAGTGGCAAATAGGTCACTTATCAAATATTAATAATTTATATAATGTGACGTTAATCAATTATTTTGTGACATCGATTCAGATAGTTATAATTATCAGTGAGAAAGAGAGTTGACAAAAACATGTGAATAAATTACAGGCAGGAAAAACAAATTCTTCTGCAAGAAATCTTATAACACAGAGAATATCGCACCAATGAGCATCAATGAGTCTGCTGATTGTGGAATAGAATAGAATTATCTTTATTGTCTCAAATTGATCGATGAGCACATTACATGAAAAAAGAGAAGATGTTAAGAAACTTGGGCTAAGGGCAGTACTTGATGAAGGATCTACCGAGTCTTTTGCAGCGTGCTTTAGGTCGCATAATGGGAACATTCAACCTCGATCTTAATGGGTGAGGCAGAAAAATGCCGTGGAGGGAATGGGCGTCTTTGGATGCAAACTGTAAGAATAGGTTGTCACATAGCTAATACTGAAAGAACATGTTGCCAACTATGAAGTCTTAGTCCGACAGCCAGAACGAGTTTCTGCAGGGAACGAGGCCGAAAATGAGACTTTCACAGAATGATGTACACCCTAAGCCTACTACGAATTCGCGCGTCTGCCGAGTTTTAGTGAGTTCCTTTTCTTGTCAGACAGGATCAAAGAAAAACACATATAAATCAAATGGGACGCAGATTGCAGTTTTCGGCTAAAATGACATTTTCTATGTTTTCTCTGATTAAACAGAAACTACTAAGCCCAGAGTCGTAATTTTTGGCATGGATTGTCTTCAGGTCATTTCATTTCATGTTCTTGTACCAATGTCTCTAAAGCTAAACATATTTCGATTTGGCGAGCTTCTTGATGTCAGCAAACACAAACATTTTGAGCAACTTTATCCACATTCAACCACATTCTCAAATTCATTGCCGATCAGAAGCATAATAATAGCAAATGCACATCAAAGGAAATTACCTGAAGACATTCCATGTCAAAAACTATGACTCTGGGCTTAGTACTTTTCGCTTAATCAGAGAAAACATAGAAAATTTCATTTTAACCAAAAACTTTCAATTTGCGTCCCATTGGATTTACATGAATTTTTTTTTTGATCCTGTCTGACAAGAAAAGGAACTCACTAAAACTCGGCAGACACGGGAATTCGTAGTAGGCTTAGGGTGTACATCATTCTGTGAAAGTCTCATTTTCGGCCTCGTTCCCTGCAGAAACTCGTTCTGGCTGCCGGACTATCTGGCGAGTAGCTGAATTAATGTTGATCGTTCCTATTAATCTCACTTGTGAATGAATTTCACTGGTCATGCCGCATCTATTATTTCATTATTCCTCTGCTTTTCTTAACCAATTGAATATTAGATAAGGCAAATGATTTCAATTTATTCCGAAATGAATTCCAATTCAGCACTGAATGCAGATTCTCGTCATAGATATCTATGACTAAAATGGCGTACTCTCTCCTGATTTCATTTTGCGGGTTTTATCTTGCCTATTATTACGACACTTAACGATGGATCAAATTCAACAAAGCACATGCGGTAAAAAAGTGGCAATTTCAGGAAAGTAGCAGACCTCAATTTAATAATGGAATCATCAGCAACCAAAAGCGAGGCGAGTGAAATTGCTGTTACTGAACTGAATATGTATACTTTCTGCTTAAAATCGACACTATAAATAATTTAATAAGACGCTGTTGCACGACCTTGTTTTGTTGTTTGTGCCATGACAGATAAAACATCTTTATTAATTTTGAAGTTCCGTTGTTAGACTACAAAACTCTTCCAATGGACATATAGCAGTGGAATTAGTACATGTGCGTTCTAACTGTATGTTTTACTTTCTGAATAATGTCGATTTCACAGTATTATCCCCTTTAGCAGAAGTTAGAAAAGAATATTTGCAAACTTGTTGCATAAACATCCATCAGCTTCAGAGGCAGGGTTTCAGAGCCGGAGCAGATAAAAAACAACACAGCTCCGGCTTGAAGTTTTGCATGTATTTGAATTCATCCACTTTGCGAGAGAAAGTGATGTTAATATGGCTGAAACGAATGCAGGTGTGTCATCATAAGTAATCATTATAGACTTCCAAAAAACCTACAGGTCTTCATCTTCAGTTTATCTGTCTCTTAATCCAACAAATTGTCGGTAGTTAAGGTTCCCAAACTTCCTCACAGCTAGGCCCTTCGAGGTATAGGCTCTGGCCTTTCCTAGTCTGTTTCAGTTGCATAAAATTTCATTTGCAGAAACGGTTTCAGCAACATTAAAAACTTCGGTTTCTGCTAAAATTTTTATCCGAAAACTCAATAGCCATTGACACATTTAGCACTGACTTTCAGACTAAAAAGTTAGCAGAAACCTATGTTTTCATGCGCTGTTGAAAGAGCTTCTTTCCCTTAAATTCCCTGCCACATAATTTTACAAAAACTTAGTTCGCTTCATACCACCAATTTTCAACAAATAACCTGGAACCTTGTCAGCTACTGTGCTGCCGCCGTTTTTGTTCAATCTCTACCACTCAAAATCACAGTTTGAGCAAAGATTTATGTGTTTACAGTCTCGCCAAATTTGTGATCTATCCCACTAGACTGCTACTACTATTTTTAGGGGCCTGTAAGCGCTGCTTTTGATCAAACAGATAAAGTGCGACAGTTGTTCTTTTGAAAGCTTTATTGTAAATAAAATAACAGTTGGATGGAGAAAAGTTAATGCTGTTGATTATCCCGGAGAATCCTCTTTTTGTATGGAAGAGTCTGCTTTCGCCAGTATTTGATTGGCACTCCCGAAACCTGAAGAAGAAACATAAAGTGGTACGGCAAATGCATATCTGCGTCATAATATGACGTATTATGTATATGACATATTATGTATGCATTATGTGAAGAATTAGAATATACTTGTAACCAAAATAATTTTACTTTTCTCTCGAATAAAACGCACAAATTGTGTGTTGGAATTGGAGTAGAGTGTTCGCTCCTTATCCGGGACAACTCTGTTCAAACATGGTCAGGTCAAAAACCTACGATCCGCATATACGAACAAGGCAACAAGGCTTTGAAAGGATCCTTATAAAAGGAGATAAAGGAAAAAATTAGATGGTAGGTTCATGTTATCCTTTGAAGATCTACGGCATATAATGAAAAATTATTATAGGCTTAGGCTTAAATATCACATCATGCCACCACAATGCACAACATCTTCGATTTTGTATTAGCTTATTCATAATTCGTATGCATTGTTTCCATAGTCTTGTTATAAGTAAATGTATTATTTGTGAAATAATTTTCGATGTTATTAATACTATATGTAGGCGCACACTTACAATCGGTTTCACAGAATACTTTTTTCAAGGCAAACATGCTAAGGAGCAAAAAGTGACATTTTTGAGGATACTTGTTGTTGATATGAACCGAATTAATGATAAAATATTATTCAATAATTTGTTTTTTATTTCGTTTCCATCTTCAAGAGGATTTATGAAAAAAATTATTAGCGAGGCTCCCTATCTCAGAGTGAAAGTTATTCTGATAAGAATTTAACAGGGATCTAAGCATCGCTCGGCATTGAAAATGGCATCATTCGAAAGCCATTGAATTTCTGAGTGAAGCGATGGAAGTTTTTGCTGTGTACCGGGATCAAAAAGTCACACGAAAGTGCTCAAAATAGATAGCAATGACTCTGTCAAATTCCAATGCTGTTTTAAGTTACATGGAGACGATGAATAAATGTCGGGCAATATCGACACCACTGTCGATAGATACCAAACAGCATTCTTTCATCAAGATGCTGACTAAACAGCAGTGTTGGGCATCGTTAAAAAAGAAAGTTAGTTCCGTTAATTAAGAAATGTATTTCTGTTGACAATAATCCGTTAATTTGGGAGCAAAGTAATGGAAGTTAAAGTTAAACCGTTAATTCGTTAAATTTTATGTTATCTATAAAATCGTGTTTTAGTTAACTTTATGTCTTCACAAATAGATTTCCTACTATTCAAAGTTTCATTATTTTTCTTCGGCTAAGAACCCATACAACACTCCTTAAAACTTATAAGCCTACATCTTTGCTCAACATGCAGCTTTTCTCGAAAAAGACTTAAATCACTTTTAAACATCTGTATTAAAAATCTGCAAAATCTGTAGAAAACAAATTGACTGTAGTTATACAGAATGAATAACGCAAGAGGATAGTTGCACGTGAATTGCGAGTTTTTTTTGTTTAACAAAAGTTAATTCAAAAAGCAGACTGTGTTAACGCTAAAAAAATGAAAAATCAATCACGATTTAAACAGTTTAACAGGATTAATGATAATTACACTTATTCCTGCGCACTTCAGGGCACGAGTCAAATGCACTTATTCAACGCGCAAGCGTTCAATATTTCGGTCCGTAAGGCGTGACCTCTTATCTCTGAACACATCTTTGCCGCTGGAGAATAGTCTTTCTGGAGAGGCACTTGACGGTATATGCCAGTATTGAAGTTCTTGAAAAGTTTCAGTAAGACAGAGTTATCTCGGAAAGCTTTATTGCTGAATTCTTCTTCCTTTCTTCAAATGCCTGATAGCCAGGAATGAACGATGGAATAAGCGGATTCACATGAACCACCGCTTTTCCGAGTTTGGGTCATGCCTCGAAAGAAATCGGCATCGTCATCCGAAGTTTCGATGTCTGTCGAATTCTTGCCGTGATTAGTTGACTTGACATCATGAGCTGACATCTAAGCCGCATATTTATTAAAAAAGTTATTAATATCGACAGTCAAAAACTGCTTAAGGACTCTCCCGCTTGAATCTCTCATGGTCTACCCATCGATACCATTTCTGATTTTATGTGAGAAGTGAGGTGTGTAGCCTATGATGATATTCACATAATATTGACATATTTCAGGGCATTATTGACATTCCCCTAAAGAATCGTCAAAAAATGCCAAATAAAATAAACTAAAGACATTATATACTATATGATACACAATTTTGCACATCTGTTGTCCCTTTGATTGTCTGAAAATGAGAAACTTCATCACTTTTCGCTGTGTCACACGTTTTCGTTACATGTATGAAAAATGTGCAGAACTCTTCTTCACCTTTGACGAAGATGAATCTGTCTATCCAGATTGCTCTCTGATATGAAATTTCACCTTTTCAGACAATCAAAGAAGCAGCGAATGTGCACATTTTTGCTATAAATAAGATATTATGTTTTTAGTTCATTTTACTTGGCCTTTTTTGACGCTTCTTTTGGCACTGTCGATATTACCCGACAAAGTGTCGATATTATGCGAATATCATTTCAGTTTGCACACCTTGCTTTTCACCTGCAATCATAAATTAAATCGATAAACTAATAAATTCGAGAAAGAAGAGATTACTTGAATATCACAGTTCACATCAAAACCAAGAAATACAGCCGTGAGAGCCCGAAAACCATATTTCTGTCGATAATACCCGATTTTACCCTATGTAAGTCTTATATAGAATGTCTTTATTTGGGAACTTCTAAGAAGACATGTTTTAAGGCACGTCATCCTTTTTTCGAGGGCGGTTACTATTATTCAAAGTAAGTATATAAGGTATATAAGTACACTTTGCTATTATTGGAAGCGACTGCGACACTTCTAAACAAATTGAATGTAACCTTTCTGCTCAAACATTCAATTGATCGACTTATCCAGTCAATAAGATTTAGTCAGGTTTTACCTGAATGCTAGTTGAGCTGTCAAGAATGTAGGCCTGATATTTCCACATGCCATTTCATTTCACTGAGAAGTGTCATGAACTTTTGTCATAAAATCCCCATAAATTACTTACGCGACGAGGAGGTACGGGATACTCAACAGCTATAGTGTTCTCTTTTTTCAGATCTGAGGATGATCTTATTGCTTCAGTTTCACCATTATATGTTTTAGATACCTGAAAGAATGAAATTAGGAATTTCATTGTCATTGAAAAATGATACAAAGTAAGGTTTGTTTCCGTAGGTAATAAGTACGCCAGGGTTAGAACCGGCCGGGTTTTTGGCGGCCGTGGACGGGCTGAAATCAGAACCGGCTGGACGAGGCCGGACCGCAGTTCGGAAAATTCGACCGGGCCGGATGTCAGCCTCATTAAAATCGGGGACGGCTTATTAATAACCAGCCTTTCGTTCTAGACTTTGATCGTCATAGACAATATTTGGTCAACTCATACCGTTAGAGACTATTCAATTTCCACATAGCGCACATGAAATAAGTGCATGAATGGCCTACCGGTACTTCGGATAAGCGATGTATTATAATACAATATTGTGCAATGCAACTATTCGTACTTTTATAACATGCTAAGCGTATAATGACCTGTTCTCTAATCTAATAAATTGCAGGCCTACGCTATATATTAGTGTGTTTGCAATGATGCTAACTGCATTTTCAAATTCGAAATGCATTTCAATTGCATTCAAATTGCTGCATTTCAAAATGCGAGCTAAAATAAGAGTTTGGAACAAAGAGTTTGCCAAACATGTCTTCAATTTTTCATTTCAGTGAGTGTCATAAGACTGGGAATGTTCGGTATGTGCACAACGTCAGTCAAAATTTATCGCTTGCCTTTAAATCATCAAACAATTATCCACAATCTGCAGTGAAATGCTCCGGTAAGAAGTTCTAGATTGCTCTAAAATCCATCATTCATAGCATCTCTAGGCTCTACGTGTCATACGTATAAAATATCAATTTCAGTGAAAACATTCAAGAAATAGGCTCAACAATTCAGTGCTTACAAAATCTATACAGGCTAGAAGGCAGGATTCTGGAAAATTTATCTGAGATAAAGCAAGGTTTAAACACAAGCACAATTTGTCGACAATCATAATTATGCTTTATCAACATGCTGTTGATATTGTAATTGATTTACTAAACAATCTAAATTAATCTCGTCAACGGTCGACATGGACCTAATTAAATTAGCTGGGCGGTCGGCGTTTTTGGCAGGCCGGCCGGGCTTTAAAATCTACGGCCGAGGGCGGCTCCGGCGTTACTAAAACTTGCCGACCGGCGGCCACTTCCAACCCTGAAGTGCACACATTGATCAGGTTGTCAAATATCAATCTTCAAAGAACTTTGATCTTCACATTTTTATGAAAACATCTAGCTTAGATTGCTTCAAAACTTGCATTTGTACATGCATTGTATGAGTTAATAAATGGTCAAAGTCTCAAATGAGCTTCCTACCTTGTCAGATGGATCAGGTTTAGAGAGTGCTAGAAAATTGCAAATCACTGCCAGTCTGACGAATTCTTCAGGATGTTCGGAGCTATCGTTGGCAGACATCTGAAAGTGATCCAAATAATTCTTGAAAAAGAATATTCATGCAATCAATATTTATAGGTCAATGTAAGATATTTGATTTTATAGCACTTGCTGATGACAACTGAATATAAAAAATTTCGGAATCGCATCCCGCTAATTGTTTTATTAAATAATAAAATTATATCAGTATTGAAAGAAAACTATTTATCATCAAGTAGCAAGTTGACGGGTGACAGCAAAATACATATAATTATTATTGAATGATATTTGAAAGTGCGAGCTCATTACGGAGAAGCAAGAGAACCAATCTTTAAAATACCAACTTACGATTTAAAGTGATGCAGCAACGTCTCATGCAATGCGATATGTCAGGCAATATGAAAAATTCTGGTTCCATCCGAGCATTGTGAATTGGTTTGGTCAGTGCTCCATGCCAGACCATCCATTGATAAGTTTCCTATTTAATTATTGGCTCAAAGGTGCGACCGGTGGGAAATTAAATGTCATTCTTTCATTGTTTGTGTAATGGAGCCTCTCATGATTTCATATTTTTCTTGTTGGAAATCTCCATGTGAATTACTTCATAGTCTGTGCAGCACAGGCCATCATTGCTTACTTTGATCACCAGCCGAATTAGTCAGCAATCACCAGCCAAATCAGTCAGCATTCATAACACACCAGGTGTTAAATCTTCCCACAGAAGACGATGGCGCTCGCTATGCTAACATGCTGAGTCAATAGCAAGGGGCACCTCCTTGTTGTCATTTCTCAACAATGCGTATGACCATTATAGCCAGTTATCTAGTGAATTAGATGATTAAAGAGGATTGCTCTGCTCCCTTAAAATTATGTCACTCTAAAAAAGAAGATATGGAACAAGACGCATAACTTTGTAAACGCAATAGTCAATGATAGCATTGTGCACTGTACACGGCCAAAGATTCATAAATGCCAAAACACTTGAATCATTGTCAATCGATGTCGTATTGTTCATTGATGCATCAATTCCTGGTGATCATCAGGGCATCATGTCAAATCAACAAAATGATTTTTATGCACAAATTAAAATGATCAAGTAAGCAGTCATAAAATGGCAAAAAAATAATTAAATAAAAAATAGTTTTGAATTTTTGGGATGTTTTAG
The DNA here is from genome assembly GCA_907163375.1 of Prostheceraeus crozeri. Lineage (NCBI taxonomy): Eukaryota > Metazoa > Platyhelminthes > Polycladida > Euryleptidae > Prostheceraeus > Prostheceraeus crozeri. Next base: position 36,080 of record CAJQUW010003471.1, read on the forward strand.
ATATTTTGATTTTCTCAAACATATATTCTTCAGAATTTATGGGATAAGTGAGTATCTAAATATATTGATGAGAAGAACTTAACTTTTCCCGAACCCCCGCGGAATTATTGCTATAATGCATGGCATAATTTGATTTCTAAATATTTTGACGATTTTTAAAAAATATTCTGATGTTTTGAAGTAAATAAATATTCAAATATTTCAATACTTATGACTAAATATTTTTCCGAACCTTACTCATGACACATTTTTGGAATTACATTGTAAATTTTGATGCCTATCCGTCTCCCAGTCAAAGTCACTGTATGAAGTAGGCCTGTAGCATTTTGCCATGAAAACATTATGTGGGTGAATCCAATTTATTCCTAAACATTTCTGTCTTTTCAACTTTGGGTCTCAGATTTCCGTGAAAATTTGCATATATACTCATTTTTTTACGCTGAACTCGAAAATCGTAGCGGCGACCACACCGAATAAAAACTTTCCATAGAAATCTAACACTTTTAGAATGCCATTTTCTTCTACATCTCGGTCAGATAGATGTCGAACAGGAAACTCTTCGGCTTCTGCATTTGGGTTGCTGATGAGACTGGGAACTTAGGATGAATGCTTGCATGCGTAAAGCGAAGTGACCAAAATGTAATGTATTGCATATAATGTCCTTTGACCGTGACCCGCCTTGTCCTCTGACCGAGATTTTTCAGGTCTCGGTCAGAGGACAAATTGATGTCGAACAGGAAATTCTTCGGCTTCAGCATTTGGGTTCATGAGACTGGGAACTTAGTGCGAATAGTTGAATGCGCAAGACGAAGTGATCTAAATGTAATATGATACATTATAATGTCCTTTCACTTTCATGATTGGAATCAAAATAGGCTCTCCCTGCTTTTTTTAGACAATTTATTGAAATTAAAATATGAGCGTTAAAAACCCAACGTTTCGTCCGCCACGGACTTAATCATGGGCAACAAAGTCCAGCCATTAATACAATGGGTTTATATCAGAGAGCGTTAATTACGAGAGGCGACACTTCCCATTCAACGCATGTTAAAAAAAAAGGGCAACATCTGGTTCTCCGTTCTTCCCTAATGTACCTGACTGACATCAGAAAAAGCTGACCGAACTTAAAAAATCTACGTTACTCTGAAAGCGCGTATTCTCAGCGGGAGGGCCACTTTCACCAGACTTTCTTTTCACAGACTCACGGGAAGTCATAGTGGCTGCATCAAAGTCAAGTTTTTTTTGAAGTGAAGTTTTTCAGTGCAGAAAGTTTTTTTAGTTGATACTTTTTTTTTTATGAAAATGTAAACTTTTTTAGAAGACACACTATTATCAATTCGAGTTCGAGAATATACATGATATGATATCATGATAAATAAATGTCATCCTAGCTTAACTGATCAAATCATGGAATATTAATATTATGTGATATTTAATGTTTATATACAAATATGTATTAAAATAAAAATTATAAATATTGTATATGTTGAAAAAATTTATAATGATGCATCAAATCATTTGTATCACTACTGTCATTGTCCTATTTTTTTTATAAACAAAAAAAAAAAAAGCAAACTAGATTAATAATGGAAATAATATTTCTTTTGAAAAAAATACCAAAAACAAATTTTATGTAAAATATTAGAGGATAAATTATGATTTTTTTTCTTTTTTTTTTTCAATTTTCCCTTTTTTCCTCATTCTTTTTCACCTCTTGTTTTCCTTCTTGTTGTTTTTTTCATTTCAACTTCAAGAGAAGGTTCTACACTACGTAGACCGTCGATACAAGGGATAGCGTTTAAGTCATTTTGATAGTCGTATGTTGTCACTTGATGATTACGTAGACATGCAAATTGTACGTTGTGTTTGATTTTCAAACGATGAAAATGATTTTCGACAAAAAATTTTTCACACTGTGAAGACAGTCAAAAATTTTTGGGTCAAAAAAAAACAAATCTTCAAAACCACTTGTGGCGTTAGCGATAATATCCAATCATTGAGGATCGAACTTCATCATCACTTGATCCATCCCCTCCATCATCAGGCCTTCCCTTTATCATCAACTTTTGGAGAACTCTTCATCTTCCCTATGTTTTCATACCTTTAATTTCATCGATACGGGTGAAATACCGTATGATTTTCTGCCGAACATTGCATTCAGCTTCTTACCATTAGATCCATCATCGCATTCTTTTGATTAGATTCTTAGCCATTGGATTCAGAATAAAGGGAAGAGGGTCCCGTCTACGTAAAGCGACCGCCAAGCTCGCAGAGAATATAGCCGCTGTAGACAGGGAATTCTTTCGACTTGGTAGTGATTGTCTTTGGCTGTAGGACCAACACCATTTCCACTTCGATTACTTCCACTGCATTCCATTTCCATTCCACAAACCCAACTTCCTTTTGCCGACTCACTTTTTCAGTCCTCTTGAGTAAAACCACGAACTTCGAACTTTGCAAATCTAAGTCTCTTGTAGTGCTTAGTTTTCTTAATCGGTCTAGGTTAAGAGGGCAAACCTTGACACGAGGAGACTTTTCTTCTTAACGTGTCGAGGAGCACTTCTGGCTTGGAGTAAGGATTCTTCTGGGCTTTGAGTTTTCGGGAGTTTTTTCGTCAATGTCTAGACGGATAGATTGCTCGACAATAGATGGTTTTCGTTGGTGGACGAGGGATGTGTCTTTTTGGTGGATGAGTGTCAAAGTTCAGGAGAAGATAGTTTGACGATCTCGCGAGGAGCGGTTTCGTTGGTGGATGGTGCAGTTGTCTTGGCAAGGTTATTGACGTTTCAATAGTTCCTTTAAAGGTCAACAGGAGGTCTGAGTTATGATAGGTCACATGGACTGGTTTTCTTTTTTTCATCTTTGAAGAGTTTCTCAAATTTTTGGGATGCGAATTTTTCACCCTCTTTTTCAAATCCAATGAAGTATTTTCAAATTTATCACCCAAATTTGCATAGAGACACAGTCCACCAGGCCATGCTGAATGAAAATGATCTTTTATTCATAGTAGTCCATTGAGATATGAAACGACCCAACATGTGAGTTAAATACACAGAATCGTGTTCATAGTCCAATTTTGATTATAAACTGTAGAAACTAAGGCGTTATATATTTCAATTATATACATAACTTTCTGTGATCAATATGTTTATGAGAATCTTTATTTAACATTTAAGTATTAAATTGGAAGTTGAGTGGGTGAATAACATATCGTCTTTTATTCTCACATCACAAAATGATGTTGCAAAAGTGTATGATGTATCTAACAGCAGTCCAGAGTGTGGAAGTTGGTCAAATCGCTCACGTTGATGTTCCCCTCTGGTCGTCAGTGCCAATGGTTTATATACAGCTAGTGACAGCTCGTCAGTTCATGCTTCCGATTGAATATCGGACGATACGATTTAATATAGTTCGCTTCAGCGATCCTAGCAAGAACAGGGTCGCTGAAGCGATCAATAAACTCAATAATAAAATCTTCTAACCTAAGGGTCAAACTGCTATGAAATTGGACAATATGATCTGAGATGGCACTCTTATTATCTCCATTTGAAACGCTTCTACGATGTTCAGCATAACGGTCAGCAAACGGGCGATGAGCTGTCACTAGCTGTATATAAACCCATTGTATTAATGGCTGGACTTTGTTGCCCATGATTAAGTCCGTGGCGGACGAAACGTTGAGTTTTTAACGCTCATATTTTAATTTCAATAAATTGTCTAAAAAAAGCAGGGAGAGCCTATTTTGATTCCAATCATGAAAGTGAAAAATCACCTCCCGTATGACGCCGTTAATAATGTCCTTTGACCGATACTCTTGTATTCTGACCGAGATCTTCAATTTTAACGCTGTCCTCTGACCGAGATTTTTTAGGGTCTTCCAGTGGTTTTTGGAGATTTTGAGAGGGTTAATTAATATAAATGAAAAATTTCTTTTTGCATAGATGTTAAGAGCATGGATCCCTCCTATGCTGTGAAATTTCATCGATTTCTGACAAAATTTCTGGTTTCAGCATCCAAATGAAATTTTTGGGAATATTCAAATACTCTGGTCGAAAAAACGGATAAAAATATTTTTAAATCAATATTGCTCACTTGTATAACGTCGCTAAAATGATGAATTTTCTTTACGGATTTATAAACTAGCACACTAGAGGATTCGTTTGGGGCAAAGCGTTTGATGGAAAAATCAATATTCTTCGAGAAAAGGTACCTCGGTCAGAGGACATTTTTTTCATTGGACAATGGAAACCTAGTGAAAATTCAATGATTAATATTAATTACAATATTTAAAATTAGACTGCCTTAAGGAGCTGATCTTCTACTTTCAGATGATATAAATATTAGTGGGTGTAGCTGATCGAAAATCCGTGTTGAAGTGAGAATACTGTAACTTTGGACGTGTGTGAAGTTAGCGGAACCAATCAGCGGAAACATTTTTTATTATAGCTTAATTCTATTCGAAACAGCTGCTAGTTTGTCAATTTCAGTCTCCTGATTACGAATCTGAGCTCAGATTTCACAAATTCACAGTCGTTTTTGAGAAATTCAAGTTTAAAGATAAAAGTGGTTCCGCTGTGAAGTTAGCGGAACCATCCAGCGGAACCAATCGCTGAGTCTCGCTGATTGACGCAGTAAATCAATTTCTTTTGGTCACTACCCGATCAATTTTGTTGTGCTGATCACGAATATGTGCCTCATCTTTCAAAACAATGCAGATTTCACCCGGAAATCTGAATTTCACTTTTTCTGCAAGCTGATTGTGAAGTTAGCGGAACCATTTTTTAATACAAAGAATTTCTCAGCAAAATCCATCCTCTCCTACTAATTTGAAGCTCCTAATCACAAATCTGTAATCAGATTTGCAAAACTCGCCCGCATTGCAAAAATATTCCTCTATCTGGGTCCGCTGTGAAGTTCCCGGAACCACCTACTGGCATTAAAATTTCAAATTCTAATTTTTGCACAGAATCACTGCAATGGACATACCAAGAGAATGGAATTGCTTCACTGATCACGGTTTGCCGTCCGATTTCACGGGAGAATAAGTACTTGCCGAGAAAAATTGATTTTACGGTTTTCATGGACTTTTCTGCAAGCTGATTGTGAAGTTAGCGGAACCATTTTTCAATACAAAGAATTTCTCATCGAAATCCATCCTCTCCTACTAATTTGAAGCTCCTAATCACAAATCTGTAATCAGATTTGCAAAACTCGCCCGCATTGCAAAAATATTCCTCTATCTGGGTCCGCTGTGAAGATAGCGGAACCAATTGCTGAGTCTCGCTGATTGACGCAGTAAATCAATTTCTTTTGGTCACTATCCGATCAATTTTGTTGTGCTGATCACAGCACAAGGTGCCGCTGGATGGTTCCGCTAACTTCACAGCGGAACCACTTTTATCTTTAAACTTGAATTTCTCAAAAACGACTGTGAATTTGTGAAATCTGAGCTCAGATTCGTAATCAGGAGACTGAAATTGACAAACTAGTTGTTTGTGACAACAAAGCTGTTTCGAATAGAATTAAGCTATAATAAAAATGGTTCCGCTGATTGGTTCCGCTAACTTCACACACGTTAACTTTGGACATGCTTTTTTGGTCTCTTTTCAGCAAAGGACGGCAACTTGTGAAGAAGGTCCTGGCTTTGTGACTTTTTAAAAACCATGCCATAATAGATGAGAGCCAAACGGTTCCATTAAAAAAACTATTGAAATCGGTTCAGAAATATGGATTTTACAAATCAAAGACACATTTTCGTCAAGTGTTGTGGATTAAATTGGATTTACCCCTGTCCTTAGTTGAACTAAAACAATAGGTAACAACAATCGTGTTAAACTAACATATATGATACAAAAAGCTGACAGGGCTCGGCAGAGCGTGAGGAAAATTAATGGAATAAGAATTGGCATTGAACACTATGAAGAGAGCTTTGAAAAGAACTCGCTACTCGAGTCTTTGCTAATTAGTAGTAGTAGTGCTTTATTTGATAAGGAATGAATGTCAAGCTTTACAATTTCAGTTGTTCACACACAAAGGAAAATCAACGGTTAGCATAACGTATTATAAAAGGGAAAAATGAATTGTATCGAACAATAGTACGAGAAAAGTAACTGTAAAATTTAGAAGTTCTGAGTTAAGTACTTGGCACGAGCTTGAACAGAATATGTTGAGGATTTTTGCAGATATTCTTGAACAGACGATAACTGAGACAAATGCGACGCTTGGCGATATTGTCAGGGGAGCAGTGGCATTGTCCACTCGAGTTGCTGAAGATGATCTTGTGTGCTCGTTTGTCCATTATTTGCATCGCTTCAGCCCAATGATCATTGATCCCAGCGAAACACGGACACGCATATTCGAAGAGAGAGCGTATATACGAACTATACACAAGATGAAGTTCATCACATGTCGAGAAGTAAGAAAGACTGCGCAAAACATGAAGACGTGAGGCTGCTTTATTCTTAATTGCAGTGACGTGGGATGTGAAGCCTAGGTCATTATCGATAGTGACATCAAGAATGCTTAATGAATTCACGATTTGAAAATGAGGAAAGATATCAATTCTCGGAGTAGAGCGTCTTTGAGTGAACATGATCTTACACTTAGTTGAGTTTATATGGAGATTGTTCTTGGGGCACCAATCCTTTATATGATTAACTTCACGAGTGATAATTTCGGTAGGATTGTTGCCTCGCAACGGTGGAATTATCATACGCACATCATCAGCATATTTGACCAGCTTTGTTTCCTGGCAAGCAGGCATCAAATCTCCAACAAAGAAATTAAACAAAAATGGATCATCCTTGAACCACACCGGATGATACTGCATAAGGTTCACTAAGACAACCTTCGACACGGACAGAATTCCGACGCAAATCCAAAAAACTGTGGAGCCAATGGATGAATGCGGAAGAGTAGCGATATTGGGCAAGCTTTTCAATCAACAAGCAATGGTCTATGGAATCGAATGCCTTTGCCGCATCTATACTTAAAATGGCAATTAATGATGTCGACTTCTAATACAGCCTGTTACTTAGCCAGCACCTCTCATCAACGTTGACTGTCACTATTTTTTTTACTATCAGTTATTTAACCGAGTAACGGCAAGCTTGTCTACATCTGCAACATTCATTTTCCGTGTTTGCATTAGAAGGGTCTATAACATTATTTTCTATAGATTTCGGTCAGCGGTGCAACACGTCCTGTACGATCTTTGAATTATACGACTCAACAGCCCAGTCAGCCTGTGTATTTTCTCCTACTAAAAAATTGAACAACCGTGTTTCAGTTAGTCAATACGAAGTTAAATAATATTGCCGAAGAAGAGACGTATTTGTATGCAATACTGGGTGTAGCATAAAGAATGCACCAGAAAATTGTGAAAATCCCGGAATTAACACCACCAAATCTGCATCAAAACTATAGCTTCTCATATGAATCCATTTGTATTCTTCATCCAATCTGGCCGATTTCTTCAATAATGAGCATCGAAGTCGTTCTCATTTGAACAGGCTATTTCCAGAAGTTATCCCACTAACAAAAAGTTATGAAAAGTCTTCTCTTAATTCATTAATATATATTTGTGTGAAAAGGTTATATACATGTGATAAGCATGAAATGACTGGAAGTATCACAACTATTTGGGAAATAGTGCGAGGAAATTATTCGTTGCATTAGTGGTTGAGGGATTTGACAAGCAAAAAAGTCAAAGTAAATACAAACATTTGAAAAACACTTTGAATATACTGATTATGAAACATACTATACAGGACGGAAAAATGGCAACGCGTGGCAAATTTGTGAATATTGAAAAACTTGATATCTGGACAATGACTGCATATTAGTTATTCGAAGAATATAGTCTTGGAAATACTGATAGAAGGAAGTACATAAATAATGTTCAATATCAGACATGATTACCAATCTCAGTGTCAAAATCTTACTCCAAATGATCAGAAAAATTCAAACACAAATTAGTACATTACAATTAGAAAAAGCGATGTATCATAAAGACCAGAACGCATAGAATAAGAAAAGTTTCTTAGATTCAGATTTACTAGATGGAAGTTTTAAGCTATGTATCTGACAACACAATTCGTCCAGATACGGAAAACTGAACAATTGGTCGCACGATGAAAAATTCTTTGTGTTGATTTCAATTTCTATAACAAGTTCTCAATCAATGTATGCAATAGATTAAAAATTTCATCTGATGTGCCATCTTTCAACTTTGTTGATATGACAGCGAAACACTATTGAAAAGCATGTATGCCACGCACTAAACTGCAATGTAAGCAACGATGAAAATATTGCAACTGTGATTTTACAGTGCTTTAAGAGCTCCTCTTTATCACGCAAATTTACTCCACCATCTATTCATTAATTCCGGTGGACCTTAGAACAATCTTAAATGACTATCGCCTATAGAAACTAATTCTGTGCGTTAATAATAACACAATCAAAGCGAAAAGCAACTATGTTTTAAACCGAATACGAATTTTCTAAGCAATTAGAAGTTATTTGTAAAATAAGGACATATATCTGAAGGATAATTATTCTGGAATGGAATTTCCCTGAGAATAAAAATATTTTTGAATATCTATCACAGCCCATTGTACATGTGAGACAAACAAGTAGATGATAAGGCGTCTAAATCATGTTTTTGAGGAAATCGGGAATCATAAATGTGTCGTCGATCTAATGACAATAGAAAGACCTAATACATGTACTTCATAACTAAATTGAAAAATCAAAAACGATCAAGATAAAGGCAAGGAAAGCGAAGTCTCATGTCAACGCTAAGCTGTAAAGTGTGACAATTATATTGTTTCTTTGATTTCGGTAACTTATGTGTTTGATAACGAGCCAAGTTTTCAAACATAAAAGAATAACTTCACTGCGCTTAGATCATTTTAATGAATCCAGCACAACAGTGCAACTGTAGATGATAAGCTAGTGAAAACACGTACTCATGCTCATCAATAATTGTGTTATGGATGTGAGCAATACTTTGGAGTTGTAACTACGATCAAAATGAGCATTTACTGAAAACTGATGTTTTGCGTGATACTCGTAGCATGACTGGGGTGATTACAAATTCGTGCGACACATTTTGTATTGCGATTTTCTTTTAGATGTCTTTGTTCATTACAAAAATAGAACAAAATTTATCATCACTGCAAATAGTTGTCATCGTCGATTATTGAATGTGTGAGTATAAATGTGAGTTTAAACCAAGATCAAATATACATGCTATAAGTATAAATTGTACATATTTTTAGAAGACGGGAGACTTGAGAAAGAAATAAAAAATGACGGAGACTTTTGAAAAGCCTACAAAAGTGGCACAGCAACAAGAAAAGCAGCAGCATCGTAGAATACAATAAAATCAAAGGCTTGTGATATCAGAAATTCTGAATCGGGGAATGACGGAGATCGGAAGTATCTTACAGAAACAAATTTCACACTGAATATTGCCTCCTTTAGATTACGTCCACAGATACTGCGGTGCAAGATTCTCTTTAGTCATCAGAGGTGGCCTCAGATCTTCTCCAGACAGAAATTCAAGTGGATATAAGACTAGATGTCCTTTAATACGCGAAACAGTTTCTTCTGCTGCCTCAAGATCAGTATCACACATTTTGTCTTCGTCATCATATGATTCACGTAAAGCACTAAAAGTGGCAATAGCGTTGTCAGGGTAGCACTTGAAAACCTGAAACAAAAATAAATGTTTTTTCACATGGATTCCGACAATTATGTTGTCAGAATAATTGATGTTGAGTTACATCCTCAGTTGATAAACGCGAAGATCTGAAGAGTTGCTATTTCATCCTATCAGGAATCATCAGCAGGCCTAGTTCACATCTCTGAACATCGATAAAACTCCCTACTCAAGGTTGCAGCCATGCCTGGGCAAATTTTAGAGATGCAATTAGCATGTTAAATAAAATTTTGACGGATGTTCATTAAATACAACAGTTACTTTAGAAGCATTCATCAATTATTACACTCTCAATGCCTAGGCGACTTGTCAGTAGTGAGTTTGAGATGACGTTTAATGAATACCCGTCGAAATTTCACTTAACAGGCCATTTGCATTTCTCAAATAATGTTATCGTCTTTCGATTCGAGGTAATCGGAATGATTAAGCAACTAGCTGGCTAAATTTCAAACTTTATTAATTTCAGTTCATTTCGACTTTCCAATGGAGATACTGTATGTATGAGTTCTACAGCTCACAGCTTGCATTATGATATTTGGAGTCTTCATTAATCTAGCGTACTTTTTTATGTACCGTCTTTCTATGTAAAAACACACGGTCTCCCGTTGGATTTTCGACGATTTTGCGAAATGATATCGGCTTCAACAGGGATGAGAATACAAGTGGGTGGAAAATCCGGAAGCAAGCACTCGCAATGGAGAGGTCCGGATGCGAGAAATCCACAATTACCAATATTGAAATAAAAATCGGGAAGATTCTCATGCCTGTTTTAAGTAGAAGCTCAGGGATTTTATCTGGCACCTTTTTCAATCATTATCAAGTCGTACATCAATTTCAAATATCGGACAATGAAATCGGCTTATCTGCTGCATTAACATACAAAGATATCAGAATTCGTAGAAGAAATAGCATCTTCTTGATAATGTCAATAATGTCAACAAAAAATAGCATTTCAGGATGAATTGGCTAATCTCATAACGAACAGGTCTTGTGTCTACAAAAGTGAGTGAATTTTGTCTACTTTGTTTGTCCACTTAGTTAGCGTTTTTATGATGCCAAACCTTGTTAATTAGTAAGCAAAAATAACTCATATCAATCACCATTTGCATTTGTCACTTCAATTCATGAGCGGTACAACTCAGTGACTTGATCTCTGAGATGCTTGTGATTCGGAACGTGATGATCAGCTAATCTAATTGATGCAACAGATCAAATTTCGCAAGCAAAAGGCATGTGTGCGAAAATAGATCATGCTCAAGATTTGAAAATTTTCAACGATGACGTGTACTTTAAAGAGATGGCTTGAATAGCTTATATCTATTTGACTTGCTTTGAATAATTTGTTTCCTATTACAGGTCCGTGGGCTTTAGTAAGATGGAAAAGTGCGCTGATTACTACGGAGTAGAGATTCTCAGTAATCGTTACTTCAAGAGGCAATGGAAAAGCATGTCTTATAAAATTTGCTGCTGATCCCGTCGCTACCTGACATCATCTCGAGAAACTGTTTTCTAGAAAAATTGCGTATGAGATGAATACATATGCGCTGCGAATCGACTGGTCGTAGTGAAGCGGAGACGAGTCGATCGTCTATGCGCATATCTCCGCCATAGAGATAGTTATCTGATATATCCAACGATTTCCAATTGCATCAATTGCAACATAGACATGAACGACTTTGATCAGTTTCAATTATTTGTCTATCACCGGAGATTTTCAGTATCATCAGGGACGCCTAGATATTTTATGATGCTACATATTTTATAATGTAACTTAATAAAATATCTAGGCGTCCCTGGCATCATTAACGAAGATTTTGGATATCTAGATACTACCTGGATAGGAAGGTCAAAGAAATATTAACAGATTTTTTATATTTGCCGCAGATGACGCACTTAGAATGCACCCTTGATATACATGTACAAGAGATCTCCGGGGAATAGTTGGATGTTGAGCAGCAAGACAGAAATACCAAAATTGTGTTTATGAGATGAAAATATACGCAGGAATGAGAGTGGGATAACGGGAACCCCGGCGGATATTCATATTTAAAGGTGCCTAGAATGGATAAAATAAAGAATATGTATTATGCAGACTTATTGGGGCCACCGCAGAATTCCGTGGAAATTCTCATCCCTGTACACTCAGTAGATGATAAAATGTTCAAAATATACCACCCATACTCACTTTGTAGAATAATGAGCTGTTTTTTGAAGCTGTCGTGAACCAAACATCTTTGTAAAATGCATCGCAGACTGGATCTCTGACGATTTCTTCATCAACTCGACGATCGATACCTAAATGTTCACACATCAAATTGACACGCAAATTGTAGGCAAAGATTCCAGCATCGTATCTGTCTTCATTCATGCGAGAATGAATGTATTTATTGTCCGTAAATAATGTTGCCAGTTCCGAATCACGTGAGCCCAGCATAGAGCGGTCATTGATGTTCGCAGATCCGATTATCACTTTACGATCATCCACAATCAGCATTTTTGAATGAACGTAAATTATTTCTGATCTCTACAAATAACAAATAAAGATAGATATTTTTACTGAAAATTTACAAGACATTAGTGCATCCACCCATAAAAGTTTGAACGCAATAGTAATCTTTAGTTACAAAGATAGTTTTTGAGGCATTTTTCATTGAAGCGAATGCAAAGACGCATGCTATAACTAAACTTAGAGATAAAAAATTCTTGCAAAATGAGAAGTGAGTAACGAGAACCTCACATTTCAATTTAGTGCCTCACATTTGTGGTTGGAACTGAGACATTAATGCATAGATTTGTATATGCTGTAAAACGACTTAGAATGACGTAAGCTCGCTTATGCATAAGATAATACATCTATATGTGTATAGCGAATAAATCATGTTTTCATCTTTATACTAAAAATAGTCTGATCATGTAATCATCATACACTAGCAAGTGAGTCACAGAATACGTAAGATTGTATGAGATTGCTTTTCAGGTTGCATTGTAACTAGGATACACTAAAGTGAGTGAGTGTAATAGAGAGATGTTTTTTATAATCTTAAATAATGTACAATGGATGGATGAAGTCATGAATTAAATGAGTTCACATTCATCTTTAGTGATAATTTGTGCTAACGTTGCAAATCATACCTGGCGCATTGTTGATGAATGTAAAAGTGAAAATGACACTAACATGATTGTCTCAAAGTTGTCATTTATAAGCATTGCGAAAGAGGAGTTCGAAGGAAAACTGCAAGAAGTACTCACCAAACGATTGCCAAATCGGCTGTGTGTACGCAGACTCATGATTGACACATATTTCAAAGGATCGCCGCCCTCCAGTAAAGTGGACAGTCGTTTTAGTAGCGAAGATTCACCTCGGTTGAGAGTGCGCAATTGATAATGCATCACTGCCCGAATAGCAGCTCCTGATTCATTGCCAATATCACCCTCGAATGCCGGTAACAGGGGCAAGATGATGTAGACACGAAATTGTCTATTATTTCTGAAAATGAGAAATAGAAAAAGACATAGAGATGTTTGAGCAACCTCACCTAATGCACTCCATTGCATATGGGAGATTCGGTGAACACTTGCAATACAATACCAATACAATGATCAAATAAAACGTTACAAGTAGACAAAATAGTGGTTTGATGACTAATACTAAAAAGTATTAAGAAAATGCGCCGACTTTTAGTTTAAAGATTGGCTTAAGAACTTACTAGGCATTTAGAATGCAGTACAGAATCATGATAACAACATCAGCACCATATGATATAGAAAAAACAATTAAAAATCTTGATTTATAATTTAATAGACGGAAAATAACTGCGCGTCTTGGTGCATTTGCACCACCGACCCCTGGAATTCTAGGCCAACGCTCTACATACTGAGCTATCGACGGGCGACAACATGACAGAAGTCCTCAATTGAAGAATCTGCGTAATCCAATCAGATGACTTAATCCCCCAAGTCAACATAGAATTAACCGTCAAGCCAAAATACCAAAATATCAGTATTCAAAACCAGCATTATACTTTGAAGCGGGGACTTAGTCCGCACAGCAAACAAATATAGCTGCAATGATAATTTAAAATACGTAAAATAACTGCACGTCTTAGTGGTTTTGAACCACCCAGCTCTGGCATTCTAGGTCAGCGCTCTACCAACTGAGTTGTATCATACTATTCTGTTACATTAAATTATTACCATATTTTCACATCCTGTACTTTCAATATTTTATCTCAAGATTTGCAGGGTATTTGCAGGGGGTATTTGTTTAACTTGATTACTTTATTTATGACTTTTAATGATCATATGCTTATGTTCAGAAAAACGTAGACATGCCACGAGAGGGGATTCTTAAATATCCTTTAAATTCCAAAGACGAAAATTCGGAAACCTACATTGAGTACAAGGATATACATACAACTAAAATAGCTACAGCTGAGTGATCAGGGAGGAACCATGTGACTATAAGAGAGACAAAGAACCGATACCCTACGATTGATCAGAAATGACGTACCTGTGCATGAAGATAATTCGGTCTATAATGGCGTCCATGATACGATTTTCCACAACATCGTTCTCATCCACACGACTGATAAAAAATTGGTTCTCAATGAATATGTAGTGTTCCGCTGACTCTATCGTCTTGATGTAAGCATTATAGATCGATCTCTCTACTCTAGATATTCCTGCTGACCATCGACCAGAACTTCGTAGCACTTGAACAGTGCAGTCGTTGCTTGTGTTGAGAATGGTTCTGAAATCAGTGATGAAAATGTGATCAGAGTGTTTGCCGATCTCACATTGAAATAAATGGTCTTAGCATAAAGCACTGCTCAACAGAACCAAAAAGCTAACATTCATCTGTCAAATAGGCGTAAGGACAAAGTAGCATGACACAAAATTTTAATAGCACAAGTTCAGAGGGAGAAAGATCAATATATAAATACAATTATACAGATCTAACTTAGACAAGAATAATGAATTGCATTACATGTCAAATTAGATCATAGATTGTAAATGCTATCCAGTTTTCCAGCGTCATTGCAAGACAGCACACTGTAAAAACAAACACTTTGTTTTTGGAGTCTAAATTTATAAGTTATAATTTAAAGTTTTGAAATGTTTCTTTCACGATATACGAGTAATAGTTTGAAAAAACGATTTGCATGAATGCAAGTTAATGTCTGTTTCTACAAATAGCTTTGTGCTTTCGCAATTCATCGGGAATGAACATAGGCATAGAAGTTTGACAAATTCTATTCGCATCATTGACAAAATGTAATTTTGTTATCTACAAACTCTGCTAAAAGAATCAATGATCTGGTGCACACAATATGTGCACGCAATACAGTGCTCTTCACATAGAAAAATCCCTAAATAATCGCCTCGGATGGGAGGTGACTGTAAAACCCTCCTAGCGGATTTTTTTAGCATATTGTGAATTTATTTTTATGAAGTCCTTATTAGCAGAAAAGAAAATTGGGCGAGTGCATCTCGCTATATCGATGACATTTGTGTAATAACCTATCGTCATTTTGAAAATTTACCTCCCAAAATGTATCAAGTATTTTCAAGGCCGAGAGAAGTGGTGATAATCATAAATCCACTGAATGTTTTTTACATGTTAAAATCAATATTGGCTTAATGCGCTGACAATGCAACTTAACACGTTGAAGTGAAGAAATATGTGAAGAATATTTGTGCCCAACGGCCACGGGCAGTGTTTCAGGGATTTTCTCAAAAGTATGACGACATAGGCCAACATTATGAACTGACTAAACTAACGAAATGTAGCGTGCAGAAGCAAAAATGTTAAATTTTCTTGTGACAAAACCAGGACTGCGGAAGCGATTGATTTTTATTCGCTTCCGCTTACAATTATTGGAAACCGGACATGGGCTACACATCTCCCTATTTCGAGCCCCTTTTTCTTCATTTTCCTCTTTTTTACGAGTTATAGGTTCTGACGTTGACGCTTTGCAGTGTCCACAAACTTTCTGTCGTAAACCCTAGCTGACTTGTATGCGTTTTCTGACTTGTAAAAAAGTCAAATATTTTTAAAATTTACTGAAAATTGTGACCTTTAGGAAATTGTGAAGTAAAAACGTCATATTTTCCCAACAAGTGTGTAGTAAAAAAATATTAAACTACCAAGAGTGTTTGAGAATGCTACAATGAAATTGCCTCAAGACACACCAATCCTCATTGTGTAAAGTTGCCATTGATAAAATGACACTGAGGTTTTCTGATTTCGAATGCCAGTATTCTGAGATAACACACCTTTGTTTTATCATAATGAGAAAATTAGAAGTGACTACATTTAGTAATACAGGTGCCAATTTGCAATTAGGTGTAATAGGGTAAGCACTAAATATGACAACAATTACTTAACTCATATCAAGACTCAAGGTCAAAAGTCAGAAGTGCCTCGCCTCGCCCTGACACGCGAATTGCATAAGTCATTAGTATCAAGATATATTTGGAAGCGTAAGCGATAAGTCAGGCATTCGCTTCCACTTCCAATGAAAACGATCGCTTCCATCGTTTCCGCTTCCACACCCCTGGACAAAACAATAACAGCGGAATCGAAAAGCAATTGATGTATTCGAAGATACATACGTGTGATAGTTATTCTATTGTAGTAACGCTTCCGACATCACTTACCTTGAAACACCGGATCGATCATACGATTTCGGTATTAAAATGGGATGCTCTAAAGAAAATGTTTTCTTCTCTAATTTTGCAGCATTCCAACGCTGTATGAAGTGTCGGGCTACATCTCGGGCACAACGACCGTACACTGAGCAAGCGATATCATGCCATGGCATCCGTGGAACTTCAGCACGATCGACAAGATCCTCAAATGGCTTATTCA
Source organism: Prostheceraeus crozeri (assembly GCA_907163375.1). Taxonomy (NCBI): domain Eukaryota; kingdom Metazoa; phylum Platyhelminthes; order Polycladida; family Euryleptidae; genus Prostheceraeus; species Prostheceraeus crozeri. Next base: position 52,675 of record CAJQUW010003471.1, read on the forward strand.
CATCCACACAGTCTTTCTGAATCCAATTAACATAATCTTTGCCAACCCATATTTGCTTGTTGTTATTGCTACTGGTGAATTCGACATCAATTGTTCTGAAAGTGTATTCAAGCAATTATATTTTTCACAAAAAAAAATTTCTGACATCAATGCATAGAGTAGTGTTGATACAGTGATAATTACATGTAGCTCTGTAGTGGACCATCGATAATATACATGTCGAGTGAGCGGAAAGTCTCTCCCTGATTTCGAAAGCCTGTAGTTTCAAGGTAAATATATTTTTAAGTCTAATTTTTCGTCCAATTAATTGAGAATACACTTAAGTTTTATACCAAAACAAGCATTTTAATATATTAGTATCTATTGAGTCACAGCAACTGCTCAAAATGACTTCTATCAAAGGATACACAAAGATCAAGTCCTTTCACGAACGACTGAAAAGCAGTGGCCAGATGCGATGGTAAAATTTGGTTGAAAGCTTCTCGTATCGCACATTTGAAGCTCGCGATGCTGGTAGGCGATTGATTTTGAACCAAAGATTAAACATGATTCCGAAGATAAAAGTCCATCCGGTCAAATATGGACTTCGTGGAGCCCAATGGAATGGTCCATTGTTGCCGATCCAACGGTTACCGAAATTTGAATACAGGAAAGACTTCGTCGTGTTCGCCAAATGACAGGGTGCACCATCATGCTTGAAGATGGTTTTTGAAAAGCGTCCCATCCTTTTCTCCTTAAGAATAATAAATTCATGTAGCATTTAGAGGTAGTCCTTACCCTTGGCCGTCGACTCAAATAGGAAAAGTACTTTTCCCCAGATAGCGCAGTAATGGCGATTGATGCGGCCATTCAGATGAAATGTCGCCTCGTCGGAAAATAATAAGTTGTTAAGATAGCAATCATTATCCGCTATTCTGTTACGTAACTCGATGCACATTACAACTCTGACAGCTCTGTCAGATGGGTGCGGTGTTTGAACTGTTGTGCTATGGAATGTCTTCATTCCTATGTCCTCTTCAAAAGATCTCGATTAGTAGAGCATGGCATGTTCCATTGATTAGAGACTGAACGAAGTGACGTTGACGGATGATCACTGAAAAACTGTTCAATCATGTCATCACTATCATTTAGGGATGGTCGACCCAGTCTCTTTGAATAGATGGTAGTAGATCAAAATGCTTGTTGTGGTGTAAAACTTTGGTGCATTCTCAATTAATTAGACGAAGAATTAGACATAAAAATATATCTGCCTTGAAAGTAAAGGCTTTCGAAACTTGTTTTCTCATAATAGCTCACATCACAATTGCTCTCATTCACATTCATATTCTGCTTCTTTAATCAGCAGCTTACAAAAGTGTCAAGCCGACAATTGAGTTAAGTTCTTCTAACAAATCTAACACGAAGAAAATAGTACTTGATTGGTATCTTGATTCTTTATGCTATTATATGATTATATAAATCGTTTATCTTTATGTATGGATGTTCTCAAAGAAAGAAAATCAAATGCTTTAATGAAATCAATCCATCCTCGAAAATGAAATTCTTGAAGCATTTCGAACGTGCATCAGCCAAAACTATTCGAATAAAAGCAGAACTAATACTTAAAATCCTTTTAGTTTGATAGTAGAAATGTCAATAAGCATAACATTTACTCACGGCTGATAATCCGAAGGCCGTGAAGGATTGCTGAAAATTAAGAAATAATTTATGGGTCATTGTCACAAATTTTCCTTACGTTAAAATGAATCGTTGGATCACACGAGCTTTTTACTGTGAATTTTAACAAGGTTTTATTGAAACAAAAGGGTCTGTCTTTCACTTGAGAAATTATTCGCCAAAAGAATAACATTGGTTACACCATTGACGGGCTAAGTGGGTAAACCCCGGTAATTGTAAAACATGTACAATTTCGTACATTTCCTCATGTATTTCGCTACAGCGTCGTGATATGCTTCATATCACGACTTAGGAATATAAGCAAATGAAAACACTGAACATGCCAAGAATGCGAAGAGGTGAACAAATACAACATCAATAAATGAACGGAGGTCTTCGAACTATGTATCGGTAGCTCGAACTATACGGATACAAAACGAGGAGAAATAAATTACTTGATAGAAAATATATTAATAATAAAATAATGATATTAAAATTTATCAGAAAATCGAAGATAATGAAATTACGAAAATATTAACATGTAAATGAATTTGCGTGAAAAGCAGTAAGGGCTTCAGAGAACCTAAACTGTGAGACATCATAACACGAGATGCGACAATATGGGAACAGCTTTACACTGAGCACATATAGATAACAAGTAGATCCACTGACTAAATGATTGGCTTGAATGTAGAGATTATGAGAAAGACAATTTCATTGATTCTTGTACCAAATGTTGGTGGTACAGGTGCACGGCCAATAGTCATTCAGATCGTCATTCGCAGCGTACACGGTGGTATTGCAAAGCCGTGGTAGGCAGCATAGAAAAAAAATACAGTCTTTGATCTTTCATAAGTCTTGGATTCTGTCTCCACTGTCGCATGCTAAGACCGTCAATCGTCAGCTACCGTCTTCTGCTTTAGACTAGGTCACACGATAAGTTTTGTAACACAGATCGGAAGCAGAGAAAGAAAAGATGCCTCATGATAACTTTTACTTTCTTTTGGATTCTGTTGGAATCCCACTTACGTGCATCCACTTTCAATTATTAAAGTGTTTTGCTAATTCTTTTCTAACACAAGGAATTTATGAGGATGGGAGTAGCACCATAAGAATATCGTTGATCATCTCACTCCTCTGGTTACTAATTTTTTGCAGTTCTGGAGTCAACGTTGACCTAAAAACTTCGGCCTCACGCGAAATGTTTGCCTCAAGGTGCATTGTGTGTAATTTTTTATTTGGACTAATTTTAGCGGCAATTGGAAGGTATAAATTGACTAACAAAAGGTGCTTGAATAACCTAAGATAGATGATGGAATGCAGCTTTTATGATGTGCCTCCGACCTTTAGGAAGCACATGAAGCGATTTTCGCATCAAAGTAAAGGAATTGATATTGCTACGAATGGTTGGGCATGTATGACAGTCATATGCACTATGTTTCTTGCTACGTCAAAAGAAAGATAATAAAGCAAGTTTGATGCAGTATTGTCGGATAAACATAGAACTATTTCAAGATCATTTAATGAGCTTTTATATGAGTAATGTTGCAAATTGCATGAGATACTGTTGGAAGTACAGAATTTAAGTACATGAGAGTTTGTCGACTCAAGTAAAAACTCAAAGCAAAGAGATAGTTTTGGACTGAAGGGCTGACAGTGTGAAAATTGGACATATTAGCCAATTGGAATATCATGAGACCGCAATGGTTGGACGACGTGGCCATGAATATTTCTGATGGAAGTGTCTAGAACCCATTCATTAATAGGCGTGACCGAAGAATCACCAGGTAATGCAAATCCTTGATCACCGCAATCCTTGGTAATAAAAATGTTTCAAAAAATGGATTTTAAACTTAAGATGAATTTCTAAAAGTAATATACACTCACCGCATCTACATGTACGTCAAATTGTTTCACTCATATGGTACTTACGGGGAGATGATTTCATCGTCAACAGAAACATAGCGTTTGAATCGAATAGCGGCTTTAGTGACACTCCATTGAAGCTGGAAAACATCAATCCTACTAGAAAAGCGGGAAAATAGCAGGACAAGACAACATCATATACGGACTTGCAAAATGACAGTGAGTTGAATTACTTGAATGAAACTGAAATCAAATGAAACACGAAACAGCAGAACAGCAAGTTGAAAGCGTTAGTTCTTTAGTTCGACAAAATATTTGATATTAAGAATTTGAATTCACAGCAGAAAGAGCAACTAAAAAGCATGGTTAAGACGCTCAAGTGAATCGTGAGAAATGCGAAATGAGGTCCTCAAACTTCATGATTTTTTAAAACTATTAAACACGAAGTTAAGTGCAGCTACAGCGGTTAATACCACTGTCTGCACTCATTTGTATCCTCCATTATCAATATCAAGCGCCCCGATTAGACGGAATCGGAGGATGCTGTGTATAGTTTCTCTGCAATTGTGATGCTCGCGAGGTGGAGTTCCGCCTAAAACTTCCAGTGCCCCTTTCAGCAATGACTATTGTTGGTGGCTGGATTTGAACACTACCTCCTGATCGATCGTCCATCTGAATACACACTGAAAAACAGGATCAATCGTCACAGTGAAGTGTCTTCAAGCCAGCATGTTTTCAATGTATAAACACATTTAGTGGTCTCCGTTGCATAGTGGTTAAGTGCTTGGCCTAGGATCTTTCGGTCCAGAGATCGAGCCCCGAAAGTGTCAATAGAAGTCGACAGGAAGGGCATCCGGACTAAAAGATCACAACGCTCCAGTTAACAGTCTGACTGTGTCATCACCGTCGAAGCCCCCAATATGGAAGAGTAGTGACGATAAAGCTTCATCTTTTTCAATTTTTTGAAAACACTTGTGAAAGTACATCAATGAAATACTGCACAGAAATGGCATCCACAGCTGCGGACAGATAAGAAATCCGAGCTATGAATCAATACATCAAAGACACATTAAATAATGTTCAAGACTTCCACATTTGATAATTACATCGAAGGGAGAGTAACACCATCCTCCGACCTCAGACGGTCTTCACTTGTGTTCTGCTTACACTAAAAGCTAGCAACCCGAATGAATTTTTCTTTCGAACTCATAGTTGTAATGTCATGCTTAGTCCCTTGAGTGGTTCCATTGCCAGCCGAGATCACAATTAGCCACAGAAGAAACTGGAGAACTGAATTCATACATTTAAAACATTTGTATTGGACTAATCTCGTGAAAAACGGAAATTCGGAAAATTGCGATTCCTTATTACTACAGTGATACTAAAGAACATGCACACACATAAGTGCAGGTCGCTCAGTCTATCGAACAAAAAATATATTTCATTTAACGTAATATACGTTTTGTATGGATATTTTATTAAATGGCTTCATATTTAAGTAGAGATTAACCATGATATGGACAAAATCAAAATATCATGCAATTAATTGATCGTCCGAATGCCTTTATTTTATCTAATGGTCAGCTGTAGTTCGTGAAAAGTGCAATAATTACACTTTACCGCCACTTCTCTTTCACCGTTCGTCGTGGAGACTTAGTCTGAATATTAATGATAAGTGGAGAGTGGATGCCTTTCCTGCCGACTTCCAACAGAACTCCCGAAAAGACTTAACTACACCAACAAAAGATTGAGACCATCCAATGCCTTGAATTTGGGTAAAATACAATTCAGCGGCAAATCGACACAACTGGCGAGCTAATTTCGAAAAATTACATGTGAGATGAACACCCTGTAGACAATTCTGGTAGCGAATGAGGAATACATAAGTGAACACGGGCTAATGGCAAAGAATCTTCAAAGAAATAACAACATGACTATTCATGAACTTACACAGATCTTGAAACTCATGTCTAATTACATGCCAAGGCGAAAAATGATACATTAAAAATAGGTTATGGTATCTACAAATACACGTATATTGCTGGATAGTCCTATAAAGGTTTGATTGCAAATTTTAAATGAAAATATGCTAGCAGTGTAAAACGATAAACATACTGGTACTTGATAATATAGAGACGGAGTCATCTGCAGGATGACTGGCCAACGTCTCTTTTCGGGTCCTTTAGTAAGCGCTACAGAGTAGTCCAAGCATTAGAGCACATGTATAAAGATGGTTCGTTAAAGAGAATGGCACTTTTGTCACACACAGCCAAGACCAACTAGGCCTCTTCTCTGGTAAATTAATCAAATAGATTACTGCAACAGCAAGTTTAAAGGATTTCCAAAATAAAGCTAGGAACGATGAATTACTTAGAAAAACATAATCAATTACATGCGGTTCAGTACTTCAACTTACGTTGAAAAGAGTGGCGACCGACTACAAGAGTGAAAATCATAAGTCATTCACTTCAAACGTACTGTGGTAACAAATGATACTAATCATCAATAATAGAAACATCATTGAACACAATTCACTTTATTTAGTTGATTAAATTATGAAGATGATGAGTAAAAGTTTATATTAAAAACACAATAAAGTAAAACATACAGTGTACTCAATAGATTTTCCCTTTTTCTTTCCCGCACGATCGTGGTTTTCAGATCAACTTTAGATAACTGACTTTGGTGAACTTACGTACATTTGAAAATGACAAAATGATGCCTGAAAACATTTCACTAATGGATACTGACGAGCCGCTCCCTGTGAAGTTATGTAGAATGTCCACTTTCCCGCTTGCAGGTAACCAAATATCAGCTACAGTGGTAAAGCTGTACTGTATAAGTAGGTCCGCATGAGTATCAGTGGTGTACCTATGTGAGTACACGAGGAAGATAAGTAATAACTGTTTTCCTGTGATTACAGATTCAGTAGGTGTGTGAAAAGTGAGGAAGTGTACATCTTCTTGAGCTTTCTTCGCAGAAGCGTGAATGACTACAGAGGTATACACGAATGTGTGAGCGGAGTGCTGTATTAGTACCACAGAATTAAATAGTTTGCCTATCTGCTTCGGTTACCGAAGCGCGCGCAGATGAATCTAATTATGTGATTAGTACGCATTAGCCGGTTCGATAGTTCATAAATAATTTTTGCAGACTCCCAACATTTTGACTATTCACTCGTCTCCGGAACGATTCTAAATAAAGCGATAAAAATACGACTTTTATGAAAGAATACGATAGATCAAGATTCAAAATGTCATTTCGCACTAACGCTTGAAAAATCATTGCTAGATGAGACATTTACAGAAAAACGCAGAACTTATTTTAATTCGCGCAACTTGCTGTTCTTTCGATGAGGAAAACATTTGAATAGCAGCATAGCAGTGTCGTGCACACATGCAAATTCATTCGAAAATAAATGATTCGGTCCAAGCTATTCTTTCGAAAATAATGCTTCGGGGAAAATAGAAAACGACAAAGACAATCATCTAATCGTCGAAGTAATCAAAATCTATATGAGTTTACCTTCGATCTGTGAAAACGCAAACGCGGCAGCTAAAATGCAACGGTAATTTTATAATTAATAAAATGATTTTTAATTACGCAACGAGTGCAAGGGTCATGCATTTGTGACTATAAGAAAGCAATAATCTGAGCTAAAAATTCACAAAATACCATTTCATCATTAACAGCAGCAATATTCTATTCATAGGAAGTCCGATGTACCGACCAGTTACTCATTATGTACCAATTAGCAAAGTACGCAGTAATGTAGGCGCTCGACCATACATAGAGAATCAAATAAATATAAAGCATGAGATTCTGCTAGGCGGTGAGGGCGCTTAGTAAAGTCTCTTATTCTAAGTAATGATCATTATATTCATTGCTCGTGAATCCCCAGATTTAGAATACGAGTATGTCTTGCTTCGAAGAGGAAAAGCAAAGATATTAAGAAATATTCGTCAGCACAAAATTTAGTGACAATGATGATGAACATCTGTTTTTGTAGCATGTTGTAGTACTAAAAATTAATTCTATCATACCTCATCAATACAAGTAATCTGAAACGCATCTAAAAGTATTGTAAATACCGCTGCCTCTTGACTAAATGCAAAATATTAAATTTAGCTGATTATATAGGTGATAGAATGACAGCCCTAAAGGTTCACAGGCTTTCTCATATGCCTGCTCTGTAATTGAAAGATTCAACAGAAGAAGAATTCCTGCAATAATATTTTTCAATAGTTCTTTCATAATTCAGTAAATCTGCGCATCTGAGAAAACAGTGTCTTCTGAATTCAGCACTAGACATGTCAAGTGTACTGCATCTTCAATAACTGAGACCGCAAACTTCAAACTACCGATACGTTTCCTGTTCGTCGGCAGGTCGCATGGCATCATTTTTTCAGGCACACGTAATCATCAAATGAAATCCATCAAAAGTTCCCTTATGACAATTTTAAGCATTCGTAGGCCTCAGCTGACAACTCTTCATATTATATCTGAGTGATAATCTTTTATATCCTTTATATCTGAGTGATGACAGATTTTAATAATGACTATTTGCGTTAAAATACTGATGAAAATAATTATATTTACTTGTGAAACCTCTGATGATGTTATAGTGATGAACACAGAAGTCAAATGATTAAAGACTCTAGGTGCTTATCCAATATAAGATGGGCTATATTCGAGAAAATGTAGTAGGCCTACCCATTATGAAAGTCTTTGGTTTTTGGTAGACCTAGATTGAATTGAATCCAAGTCTCCGGGAAATGGAATAGTCACAATCAAAAGCACAAAACACGAGCAGCAAAAAAAGTGACATGTCAATTGAGTTAAATCCCGATAGTAAACATCATATGAATTTATCCCTAAAACTGTTATACCATCTGAAATGTAATGTCATCAATGATATCAGCAAATTGTTTTGCGAGGAATGCAATTACTGTGGTTATGGTACATAGGAGAAGCATGCGGGAATTTATAGTTAATTTACTGAGTTTGTTAGAAACATCACCCTCTTGCAAACTATATGTTAAAATCATAAGAACAAAAATAGTGAATATTCTGTGCATGACACTTCCAATGATCTCTACATTAAATTGTCCGCCTATCAAGCAAGAGAATCAGTTTGGTGATCCGGCAGAGAAATAAAAGTCAAATCGCTTCAAATATATTTATTGGAACAGCAAGAAAGTAAAATATGGACAAATGATAAACAGACCAATATCTAATCGTGTGACGGTGACTACTTTGGAACGGGATGACTTAGATCTCAAAAGTCTGGCTTCGTGGAGAAGCATTCAATATTTTCCACTATTCTTAAACACTAACAAGTCATCATAATGACGTTTCCTTTATGACATAGCCAATCATAAATTCACACGGTTAAATAAAACTTTTAACGGAATAAATTTTGAGCGATCAAATTACTATGCAACAATAATAATTGTATATATATTTCACTCAATTTCACAGAAAACAGCGAATCATCGAAACGAATTGTTTGATCAGGGACAGCTTTTGACGTAATACATGCATATTGCTTCAAAGTTATTTACTTTCTATAACCATCACTAATCTGATACAGGATGGTAAGATTGTGTAAGACAGGAATACTGAATTTTGTAGTCAAAGATGCCTGAAACTTTTTTTTGCTTATGCTCCCTAATTCTAACTCTTAACATCGGCCTATTTAGAAACTTCGTGGGGATATATTTCATATTAAAAATGTACATGTATTTTTTTCACGAAAGGACAGTTTCATCAGTAGCGATATTCAAGTAAACAAGGACCTACTGAAATCCTTAAATATTCTAATGAAAGAATGTTTTAAGCGTATTATGTAAGAAATATCGGCTCATCACATGACATCATGGTGGTGATGAATGAACTTTGAAGATCCCTTAAATTGTGGCTCAATCTCAAAATAGCGAAGTGTCAAAATAAGGAATCTCAAAACAGCGGAGTTGCATTGTATAGTCCTAACAAGTCATCGAGGAATCATGATTGCTGAATTTGTTTACAGGCAATTGGATTGGAAAACATTCAACATTATCAAAAAGCCACTGAAGTGATGTCAACAGATCATCTGCACATTTAACATTAAAAGCAATTCACCCAGACACGCTCGCACCCGGTGTGTTTATAGCGAAGTGTGATAGCTACATAGTAATAGGCGAGTAGTACACAGTACATACATAGAGTAAATGCATCTCGCTATCACACATCCAGACCAAACGTATGTCCGCAAGGTTCATAATCGCTCTGGTTTGCTTTGCTTGCTGTATGGCAGTCTGCAATTGCTGTAATGATGACTTTATATTTGCTATTTATTTGCTATAAATAATTTCAGCAATCCCTTATTTTCAACAATTTATATTTGCTGTAAAACGCTCTGCTCGGAAACGCTTCGAAAAAAGCTAGTAGTTTGGCTGAGGTTTTATTCATGTAACGAAATTCAATTTTTCACCTCAAATTATTGTATAATATTCGTAATACTGCATAAATTTATCACGGATAGTCGGTTACTTCTGATGCGGATCCTGTTATTGTAAAGAAATCAGTAAATATGCGGTAGAGATGATAAAGCCATTGAAAGCAAACACAATTTCTTGAGGTTTTGTCAGCGTTATACAATAAATTTTCTTTTTTTTACACTTTGCTATTATGAGACGATCGTCAAATCATCTGTACGGAACGTCCCTTCCCTGAGCTATCATTTAAAGATGGATTATCGTTTTTCAGCGAAATAGTGAGTTAAAATAAAAGTAAGTATCTTCTTTTATTTATTTGGGATCGAAGCTAGAAGTGGTCATTTCACACTGAAGGGTTGCATCAAGAAAGGTGAGATCTTAGTTCATACCTTTTACATTTGAACTGGTATTACTTGAAACACTTTAATTACTTGAAACAAAGTGGATGTAGTTGGAGTTTGGTCATTACTTTATTTTGCTCACTTCACTATGTGTGCATTATTAAGTACATTAGGAAGTTCTAAACATTTGAAAACTCCGGGACCTTAAATCATTTACGATGTGTAACAGCAATTATTTGTGACAGACAATTGATCTTAAGATTGAAATTTTTATTTTTTCAAGTTATGTACATTTTGCTCGATCTTACATTTCTTATCCGTCCGGTAAATATAGCTGATTCCTATCACTGACGAATTCAGATGAAAGCTGCGGATCATTGTCCTATTATGTGGAAATTGTGAATTATACCTGTAATTCAAGTAGAGAATTTCAAGTAACTGAATCCTCAAACTTGTCAATTATTGTTTCAATGAACTAGATTATCATACGGGCGCAGCTTGAAAAAATATGTGAGTTGGATATTCAAAACCAGCATATTTAATCGAGACGCTCTTGTCAATGTTCAACATTTTAAAATAGACAAGAATTCATCATTTCGCTGATTTCGGGAGAAAAATTTTCTGGCGTATCAAAAGCTATGTATTCTACGAGCCGAAGGCACATTTATTTCACGATTCCATAGTAATGCATTGTCCAGTTTTAGATACATGCATGTTTTCCTAGTTTTGTGGATCAATAAAATCTACTAGTAGATGAAACGGTCAGAATCTATTGTAGAGTGGAATAAGTGCGAGTAATAACTACATCATAAACAATTTTCGTAAAACATAGTCGTCTCTTTAATTTCATGATTTATTTATCTCTTTATTCCTTAATATTTTATTTTTTCCTTCTTTGTTTCTACTTCATTACTACTTGGACAGAAATGGAATCGCTAAGGAGTTTACGGAGTTGACATACTTTCCAATTCCAGTAACACATCATACCTGTATCACAGAAAAGTATGATTTATAGATAATATTTACTGCAAGTTGGTTAGCAGGAGTTGTGGAAGAGTGGTCTTTAATCAACAAATTTACTTTGGTGTCATTAAAGGTGTGACAATCATTAAGCAGCTAGGCATGCTCTAAATATTTCCGTCTGGATCAAAATACGATTCCACTTGACGTAACCTATGACAACGGACAATACCGAAATAGAATATTTTGTATAAAGCACGTGATTCATATGTCGCTATATGAAGAATATCCTTCTGTATTCTTTCTAAATGCCGATAACATAAACAGATGAATTTCAATGATCAAATATATGCATATACTCGTACAACATCGCATATCTAAAAGGAATGACTCATATGACGAAATTCGATGCAATCTTTCAAGTTAGTTATAAAGCTCCGGAATTCAATTTCATTTCTGACATTTTAGTGAGCTGAAATATACAGACTAAAAACATAAACAGGCATACCTCATTTTCCCAGCTTTCACGGTCATAATTAAGAAGAGAAACGACAATAATTGATTGAATGAACACGGAAAATACAAAATTCTTGAGTAAATAAATTTGAAAGTGAAATATCTCATTTAGTGCTATGCAATTAAATGTATGACTAAATGGATAGAAGATATCAGTAATATAGAAGTTACATTAGGATAACTAATGGCTTTTAACAACATCAAGGTGTTTCCTTTTTACCGATAAGGCATCAGTCACCTTCAGATGCGTCTGGTCTCGGCAGCATGCTCTATCTGAAAAATATAAAGTGCTGTCATTCCTTCAAAATGAATTACAATAAGCAAAGTGACGACAGTTCTTGCTTTTCCATGTTCATTCAATTAATGAATTCGGTTCACCATTGCCTTAATTGCTACAATTATAAAACGAAGACAAGGTCAATGAATTATTGATACATTTAATATGATATATAATAATTATTGACCTTGTCTTCGTTTTACAAATCGTTCAATTAATTATGATTGTTGTTTTCTTTGATAAGAGGCCACGAAAGCGAATGGGAAAGCAGAATATGACTGCACATGCATTTATTCTGCTGATTTCAATTCACCGGTCACAGGGGCAGTATTAGTATTCTGATATTTTGGTGTCAATTATCATTCGTGTTTGATGATGGAGAACTACCTCAAGAAAAGGGTCAAGCAAAATCAAGGGTGTGAAATATCTATATAGCGTGAAGAAAATCAGCGCTCACTGGCTACAAACTTGGTTCTGCAAGTTTGTCACGTCAAGCTGTACCTGTAGAGGAATAAGTCCACATCAGACTAGATGTCAAGCAATAATTATCAGAGTGAATCCAAAGCATTAGTTTAGATATATGAGCTATGAGGTTTTCAATCAGAATTTACCATTCACTTACAGATTCTTTCGGTTCCTCATCCTCTGTTACTTCCTTCATTTCTTTCATTTCATGAATCTCTTTCTTCAAAAGAGATGAATAAGTTGCGAATTCCATTCTCTCAATTTGGGTTTGAATACATTTTTCAGTAAGAAAGACTTTATGGTTAATGACTCCTATAACATATTTTGTTGACTATGAAATAAATCTACATCTATATGATCAGTGTACGCACTGTTTGTGTCTCATACGTTTTTAATTGATTGAATTTTTGTTGTGACATTCATCATTTATGAAACCTTATCGCCGGTCAGACCGCTTCAGCAATTCAACAACATTTCAAAAATTGGCAAAACACAAAGAAGTCTCGAGGAAAGACTATCAAAATCAGCAACGGAAATATTGCAGAAAGAAACATTAGAAGAGTTCTCACTCATCTCTTTCATGTCCGTATCCTAGGCTCCCTTGGGTTGGATGGTTTTCGAATGCTGGCGATCTTCCCCATCTGACGGTCTTCAGTATCCGCTTGAAATGCAGTTTCCGAATATCTTCCTGCACAGCTTTGAGCCAAGTCTCTCGCGATCAACTGGCTAATATCTTCCTCTCCACCCTCATCTCAAACACCTTCCTATACGGCATTGAACCAGGTTCTTCGCTTCCGGCGTACCTCTTTTGCTCCTGACATCCACCTCACCATTCTCATTTCGGTTCTCTGGAGTAAGCTCTCCGCAGATATACGCTTCGTCTGACGAGAGCGACATGCACTTTTCCTTTTTTCCAATTTGAATGAGAGAGCGTTAGAGCTTAGGACTGTCGATAACTAGGAATTTGTTCCAAGAACATGACATGTATGTCCATACTTTCGTTCACATTGAGAACATCTCCCGAGTAGCAAGCATCAGAGTGTAGAGTAGAAATTTCAAAGGAAAATCCCACGGACACATGGTGAATCAACAAGAAATGGAAAAATTAATCAGTACCGAACATGAATTTCAACCAATATGGCGTGTTTTTGATATCTTGATCATCTTGTTATGTCATACATTCGCAAGATATCTTCATTATTGCCATGTTGTAACTTCTCAGACGTTTTGTTCTCATGCTTATCATTGAATGATTGACTGATGTGGATTGACTATAACGGAATCAGCCAATTACATTTGTCTTTGTACATCACCATCATTACGCAACACAATCCTCAACCTTAGAATTTCTCCAGCAGTGGCCGCCGCATTTCAGTGGTGCAATTTGGACATTGAGATGTGACTTCTGAAGTAAGATGTCTTCACAGACAGTCAGCATTGTGCAATGCTTTTTTACATTTTGTGCACATCTGCGCATCCATTCTGTAGCGGCTTGACCGGCGAAAATAGTCAAAAATGATGAAACTTAATTAAAATTGCGACATCAAAATTAATAATTGGCATTCCTGAGATAACCGCATTCAAGGTAAAGAACGATGATAATTTTACACTTCGATGATGGTTAAGTTGGACAAGGCTCAAGATTGAAAATAAGAATCCCATTAAAAAGCTGTTTCACTGTAATTTACAGTGACAAGTCCCGGAATTAGGAGTGACAATTTCCAAGAACTCTAAGCTATAGGCTTCATAAGCATTACAGTTTACAAAAACAGGTACATGTATTTTAATCTACGATTCATTAGTCGTGTCAATCTCAGCTGTCATCTAGAAAGGGAGCTTCTTAGGGGACACATTTCAACACATTCAAGGACTATGTGTAGCTGCATCTTTTTATTATCAGTCGTCACCACTTAAATTTGAGAGAATTTAAAGATCAAAAAAGGAATTATAAAAATGGACGACAATTTTTCGTTATCGATTAGGGAAATAGGCAAGCCTTGTGAATGATACTGCACAAACTCATTTTTGAAAGTTGCTTACATTGCTGAAAATCTACATTAACATCTGTTTGAGAAACGTTACCTGAAGTTGTGTTTTTGCACAGCGAGGAGAAAAATGAAACATCTGATGCAACTGTTATATGAATAACTGCTACACTAGTATCTGTATCGCATGGAGCTTAAAAGTTGTAGATTTCAAATTGTATAAATCAAGCGTAAATGAACATTTAGTGCCCGTACTCTTTCAGAATATATCCTTTGTCCAACTTAACCACTTCTTCGTATCATTTTGTTGAAGATAGATGCAATCGAGTAAAGGATAAGCGCACACACTTCCTATATGAGTATTCAATTTGCTTCATTTTACAAGACTAAATTCGTGCGGATACAAAATCAGCTATTTTCGAATGACCTTAGTGGCAATCTTAACAGCATGATGATAATTTCAAACTATCTTCTTTCTTTAAATTTCAAATGGCATTCACACTGAGAATGGCGCCTTGCGACACACATTGTGCCGATGGCTCACGACTGTGCCTTGTTGTGGATGTACTAGCTACTATCATGTTTTGATCGATTGCACCTTGACAGTAGAATCTGCAGCTAAAATCATAATGAAGGATAATCAAACTTCCTTTTATCTTCAGTTAACTTACATTCCTGAATTATGGAACTACCTTACCAATGACACAGATAACATCGTACATAATGCAATTCAATCACATGACTATTAAAAATGCCATAGATCATATCAATACAAATACTTACTAAGCCTCCCTTTTTCTCTGCTGGTATGGTCATATTCAGTCGTCGTGCCTTGGGTTTTGAGATGTTCAATGCCAGCTGACCGTCTTCCAGTGGTTGGCAACAGGCATGAGACTTCATCACTTCTGTGCCGAATGCGCTCATGCCCATCGTGGAAAATCTGCGACTTCCTGTAGAAATGACAGGAATAACTCAAACAACTTTCTGTGCACTAATTCAGTAGTGCAGGAGTCAATCGAAGAGTAGTTTGAATGAAGAAGAGCACGATATTTTCAAATATCCATCACCAGAACAGATCGCAAGAATGAATCAAGCAAGAATAATATTCACTATGAGTAAGACGTCCATTGTTCCTAATGGAGATTCAAGTGTCACTTTTCAGCGAATTTTGCTGATGATGATACTTTTACAATCAAGTAGGAGACAAAAGGACCATGATTACATGAATAATTAATCAGTCCTGGTGCGGACGTTCCTTTCACTAAATCCCAGGCCCCTGTTATGTTTGTAGATATGAATAACCCAAACCAAAATATTAATTCGAAAAAAAACCAAGTGAATGAATGTGTCAAGTTCTGTATAACATCGCATGTATAATTGTCATTATTTAATTGAGTAATTTGAATTCAGAAATGACTAGTGTATAATGTTCATGTACGAACTATTTTGAAGCGATTGAAGACTGAAAATGCAATAACCTAGCACGAGAAATCTGGGAATTTTCTTAGTAGGCTATGTACATTGAAGTATCCCGCATTACAATTCTATTTAATTAAATTAATACATTACAATTAAAATATTGATTAATTAATTTAATTAAAATATATTTTATCTGAAATACTGAGGAGCCTGACAATTCGAAAGCTCTACAACATACATCACAATCCTGATTGGATCATGATCTAATCTTTTATTGATATTAGATAATTCATTCATGATCTCCGATAAAATTCAGGCACAGGTATAAGAAAAAAGAAGTTGAAGATTACTTCAACGGAAAAGATGTATATAATAGCAGAAACTGTAAGTCCAACAGTATACAATAGATGCAGAGAATACACCGTTCTACAATTTCATAGAATAGACAATCACGCGAAGAGCTTCAGTTTTGCCACAACTGACCAATGGAGAAAATTCTACCGATATAGCAAATATTCAATAGCAATGCAATAAGAGAGAGCTAGAATACTTGTGAAGGTAGCAGCAAAAGAATTATATCGTTATAGCGGAATTAACCAATCGCATTCTATCACTAATATAACGATTTTTACTTGAAAGTTCTTTCAATTCCGAAATTGAAAGAATTCAATTCCGTTGAATTTTGACATAGTAATCCATAAAAATTTTTTGTGGAAATAATAGGCGATGTTCGTGACATCAGTCCAGCCTTCCATCAATACGAACAATGTTGAGAAATATATACAGATGAAGAATTTTATAACTTTTCTGATGTTTCTTGCTTTTATTGCTACAAACTTTGACTGCTATATAAGTTTTCGAAATGTTGAATAATTTCACAGATGAAATCTAACTTTCTCGTCTAAGTAGCAAAATGAGTCATTGAATACTGAATCATATTTAGATAAATTATCGCTTTTAAAGAATATTCTAGTATATTTTCTGTATTACATGTACCTGTTTATGAATTTTACCTCTAGTCATTTACTTGAAAAATCTTGGTTCTATGGTATACCCAATAGATAGCATCACGCAAAGATGCTTATTACATAGATTACTAAAATGCATTCTTACCTTTTTGGAAACATCAAAATCCTGTAATCTAGCTTCATCAATTGCTTTTGATTTTGAAAGATAACGTACTCTTATCCTCACCCTGTTTGTCCGAGTCAGAAAATTATTGCGGTCTTAATAATGGTGTCATTCAGATGTTTCAGTTTTACACCGTAATTTCAGTACACCGTTTACAAGCAGAAAAGCAATGAAAATTAAGATGAAATTCAAGAACGGCCTTAACGATGAGGTGATTGTCGCAGCCTTCGTAGGAGAAAAAGGTTGCGCACCCCCTGTAATGGACTGAATATGTAGGATCTTTGCGGCCGTGATAAATCACAAGAACTGGAAATCGGACGTTAAGTTAGGCACTGAATGAATAAAGCAAATTTAATGAAGATGAAATACACAAGACCATTAAATTATAATGAGTAAGTAAATTTCCATTCATAACGACGGATGAAGAAATAATGAGAGCTGTGTAATAATTGGATTGATTTCATAAAATAAGCACTCCAAGGTTTAAAGCAAAAAATCACTGTAAATGCTGTGATTTCGTTTTGCAGCTTCTGCTTTACATGCATAATTAATTCTATCCTACTTTTAACTGATTAAAGATTAAAATGTGATTTTCTGGTTCGAAATAGCTTACAATATGATCAGTAGGGTTCGGAAAAATATTTAGACAACAACATCAAAAGTATTTATTCCAAAATCTCGAAACATTTTTTTAAAATCGTTAAGATATTTAAAGTATTTAAGAGGCACGATCAAAAGCCCATACATTTTGTTGAGATATTGTCATGTCATAATGAAATTTCATTAAATTTTGAATGCACAACTGCTTAGCAAGTGTATCGCACAGCTATTTTTCATCTGATATGCCTTATTTCGTAAAACAGCAAAAAGTCAGACGATGGAATTTTTACAGAATTCCACCACAGGTAAAAACTACAGAAGTGGCAACACTGATAGATAAGGCTAGGTCTATGAGTTGGAATACCTGCATATGTTCTTCGTCTGCGAAATTCACCTGTATATCGAATGAGATTTTCTGATAACAGCAATAAAAAGCTACAAATGAATTCTCACTTCGTCGTGGTCGGAACGCCGCTAGGGCCTTTAGCTTCTTGTTTTCTCTCAGTCGAGACGCCAAGTTCGATGCAGGCATGCTGTTAGACAATTCGTCAATCGCAGGGCAATCCACGGCCGCTTCTTTGTGCGGACTGGACTGTGGACCGGAGATCAAGGAGGTTGTGCATGTGTTCAGAGATGCCAAGGAGCTTGACTTTGGCTCCTCACTTCGTGACCTGAAAAGGCTCTTCCCATCGACTTCATCTTTTCCATTGCTCAGATCCTTCATTTCCAGCTCTATGCTATCCGGCGATGCAAGGGAAGGATAAGTGAATGCGCTATCTTCAATAGGAGATGTGGAGAGATCTTTGAAGGCAGACTGGACTGAGTCGAGTGCCTGAAAGAGGAAAGTGGCTAACTGATATTTCTAGGAAAATCAAATCGATAATGACGCGATAAACATACCAGGAATATTCTACTCTATTGGACACACGGATTAAGAACTGAGTATCTAACCAAATAATTAGGGATCATATGCGCGCAAAACACAATCCGCATAAATGCGATTTTAAACTTTACATTATCATATGCAAAAGCACTGAAAACATAGAAAAACAGAAACTTAAAGAAACACAGATAACATCATATCTCTTCTAATAATAGCCGTTCTCGGAAAGCAGCCGCATCTGCTATTCGAAGCTGCCGATCTGTACTGCTAGACAATGCCGAATGTACCTTGAGATATCTCTACCAGACAGATCCTAGTGTAACATTAATGAAATGTCAATGTGATGACTACATGACATTCAGACTGCAGAATGAGCGCAGTGTCACCACAGCCGAGTGTTTCTATATGAACACAAATGTTTCAATAAAGCAAGGATATTGACTGTGACAAGGAGATTTCGTTATGAACAATGAAACCCTGAAAAAAGCCCGACACTTTGGATGTTCATCACTTGGAACTTGGACTTATTACTTGGAACTCATTGCCTGGAACGTCAAATGATAAAGATGTTATTATTTACTTCAATCCTGGTATCATTTTACCCTAGGCGCTCCCAAAAGTATTACATTTTTACTGTAATAATATTGATAGTTTGTCTCGCGTTAATTTATACGTACATAAGGCATTGGTAATACATGAACGATGTCTTTATCGCGATAGTGTATATAATTTTAATACAAATAACTTAAGTATCATTAACGTTTGAATAAAGCTTAAATCAACAAAATTACAATAGACCGCATACACTAGATCTAAAATCGATTACCGACTTCGCATTCACTCCATTTATCTACACGAATTAATTTAGTTATGACTCAGTAAGGAGATGCTATAACAGCATACGAAATAAAACTAAAATTATAATCTGCATGCAAGCTTAAAAAGATTTGCGCATTTATGCACTATCACTGCCGTTGTTGAAAATCAAGACAACACAGCATAATATGTTGTCTGTTGTCTGTTGTAATGTTGTCTGTTTACATATTACTGATTTACGCCCATGACTCGAAACACGGGGGAATGGACGCTAAATCGAGGAGTGAGTGACTTATGAGTCCGGCCGAGCTGCTCTTATGGGAAGGTCTCTATTAAGCTTCTTAACCCCCGATTATTTTGCACCTACGAGTATTTCATACTGACTCCAACGAAATCAATCCTGTCAGTTATCTTCCATATTATCAAGGGCGTGCTCAATGGAACTCACTCTGTTGGACAAATTTCCAGCTGGAGGCGTGTCTCCCCCAACCAAAGGGGATAGCTCGCACGGGCCAGGAGGCCCGACACCAAGTACTTAAACCAAATCATTACTATCCAAGACATAGCCATCAAGCTACCGTACTCTGACTAGTGAGATCCAAAAAGGAGCCCCATAGTGTGATCTCTACCAGCTATCAACAAAAAGTGTTCTACACGATCACAAGATCCATGTGTTCTCTGGAGACAGAGTGACCTCTGGCATGGCTTCGGAAGCACTCGAAGATGCGAAGTGGGACCCTGAGTACCAACAATCCAACCCAATCCATCTAACACAAAACTAACAGCAGTCCTGCACCGCCTTTGAAGGCCTTATATTATACAAACAGGGCATCCCATTAAGCCGACAAATGACATAACAGCTCCTATGGGAAGAGTCATGGACCAGTTGACATAGAATGTCTTCAAGACGTTTCCCATCATGCGTATTTGTTGTAAGTATGCATCTGATCGGTGATGTCTGAGAGAATATGGTTCAATGTGGATCTAAGGAATTGGCCAAAATGTTGTGTTCGCCGGTATTAAGAGGCTTCCTGGGTCTGAATGCGTTTAGTTTCATAGACAAAAGCACATGAACACATGAGTCCATGCCTGAAGACTTTCCATGCTAATAATATGGCTCTAGGCTGCTTCCCATTGGATTTACATGTGATTTCTTTGATCCTGTTTGACAAGAAGAGGAACTAGGTGGAACTCGGCAGACGCAAAGATTCATAGCATCCACAGGCTGTACATTGTACATCATTGTGTGAAAGTTTTATTTGCGGCCTCGTTCTTTGCAGAAACTCGTGCTGTCGGCGGACTATATCTGTGAACATCTAATGGCATTCAATCAGTTTATCCGAATGTTAGGGGTTATGAAATGCCACGGAATTTTCCTTATCTTCCTAACCTCTTGCTCTTCCTCTTGCCTAACTCTTGCTCTTTTATCCCTCGAGTAGGTTGTGAAGCCGAAATATCAGTTATCTTAACATCACTGCATCTAACTTCAAAATCAATTTTCATTATTTCTCCTATTAATCACTGTTTATTGATGAATTCAATAAAATATTCACAATCATTAAATTAACATAAAATTTGTATGTTAAGACTCTCAACATGCAGTCATATGAAGAAAGGACATGTCATGCGTGATATTTAAGTGGCATTTAAGTCTTTTATGAAAAATGATCACACATTATGCAACAGATTTACATATGAATATCAACATTCATTTCTGTAGCTATATCAACTCAGCCATTTGCAAATAACATAAGCAGATACGAAAACCTGATTAGCGAGTATGACTCTGAAGAAATTTGGCAATAATTCGAAACCATTAAAATGTATTTAATTCATTTATTCAAAGCAATAGCTGTCATATAAACCATGCAGAATGAGATTCGAGACCTCTTCCGAAATCATCGACTTAATCGAAAATTGCCCTGCGCATACAAAAGAAAGTGTCGTGAGAGACTGATTGCACTTTGAAGTATCGATAGGCAAACGGCAATTTCAGAATCCAGGATGCCATACCTCGACAACTGCTTCACATTCGCGAGGATTTTTGAAAAACGGTTATATAAAAGCAATAACTCTAAGCACAATATTTTCTTTGTTTAGTACAGAATTACGGAGCTCACGCAACTGCAGGGCAATTAATTTTTAATATTCTTATTATTTAATTATTAACGGTAATTATTTCCCTTAATAAGAAAATGGCTTTCAAATGAATTCTTTGCAAGACTTATAGATGGCCATTTAAACTCTACTTCATTAACACCTACATTGAAGCAAATCAATACTTAAAAAGTCTACTTCACGTATTTTTAGAACAGGGGACATTGCTCTTGTAGTGGTTTTAATTATGATAGACTCAATATCATCCTTTAAAGTTCTTCTGTGCTGCCCAGTTACTTCAAGATTTTCTTAATTTCTACTTTTGTAAAAAATGGAAGACTGAGGCCATAGTGTTTTAATGAATATACCTATGACACTGAATAAAAGTTATACTTAAATTAGTAATGAAAATGCCTTGGTTGGACATCATTGTGATAATTCAGAAGAACCAAGAATGTTGATCTCGCAATACATTGCGACCCACACTTTTAGGTAATCTTCCGGCAAGATCATAATGCAGTCCAATCGGTCTCCCAGTGCCATCTGTTCCCAGTCAAATAAATCCATCATATTTACTAATACCGGTAGTATGCGGAAACCATGTACATCTGTCGCCTTTCTATGTTTTCATGTTCATGTGTTTTCTATGGCATCTCTCCTATTTGTTCAATTCTCTTCAAATAGTATTCATTTGTCTGAGGATAACCTGTAAGTAAAGGCCGAAATATATCTCGAGATCAAAAACAAAAGGTCAACAGCAAGACCAATCTCCTTGGTTTCTCCCAATTGTCAAAATCATCCTTCCTATTTATGTTTGAACGTTATTGCTAATGCTTTCAATCGATGAGCAGCACTGGATTAAATGCATTAATTGGCTATGCACGGCATTAGCAGATATATAGTATTAATACTAGGGTTATGTATTACTCAACAACTGCACATATCCATACAACAAATTAAAAAGCCATTCGCGTGCATGCCGTTAAATATTAAGACACGCAATACATTCTTTTACATAATTAATCCTTCGCTCATACAAATCTCACGAATGATCATTACCTGCTGGTCAGTTGATGAAACTTTTAATTGAGTCTTTAGATTTCTTGCTGAATACCTCTGTTGATGACAAGCACATGTAAACTTACAAGTTGTACCAACATTAAGGATGTACCATGCAACAATAGGAAATTCGACAATGACTGTCAAAATGGCATCATTATACACTGAAACTTACAGGAAAGGAAACAGTAGCGGGAACTTCATTGCCAAAAGATGTATCGCTGAGTCTAAAATGAATTGAAGTACAAATTAATGCGATTTCAAACTCAAGATGAAGGATTACTTCTTCTATAAATGTGTACCAATAAGTTTACATAGAAAATTATCCAATAGATATCCTGTACGATAAAATCCTGTGATCTCACAAAATTGTTTTCTTATTCGTCGAGATTGCAATATTTCCACAGTAATTTATTGTTCCACTTCCTGTCAAATTGTCCTAGCTTGTGGAACAATAGAATTGTTATCCTCGAATATCACCATACAGAAACTTTCCTTTATCATTTCCATATTCGCCTTCTTTTTTCCTGATTACCTTTATCATTTTAAGTATTTAGAATGCTGAATGATGTTCCTCCGGTTTCTTTCTATTGATGGATCTTTTCTCTAACTTATCTATAGCATGAAAGATTTGAGTGTCAATTCGCCTAGGCAAAGAATAGATAAATGTTATCAGACATGAACAATTTAAGTAATATACTCCTTGACTGCTGAAGACGCTGTTTTTCGTCGCTCTGCTTTTACTTGGAAGGCTAGCTATTGCCATCTGGAATGGTTGACAATGGTGAAAGACTGCACAAAAGGTCAGCTCTGTGTTCATTTATCATGGCATTGCTTTGATGAACCTCAAGTCTCATGATATCTTTATATATCCCATCGAACAGGCATTCTCTAATATTTTATGATCATAAACCATAAGCCATTATAAACAAAGGCAGAGCAGCCTGCTCTGCAGTTCTTCAGCTTGTCCTGTCATTCTAGATGCCCTGAGTTAACTTGTGCCATTCCTATCAGTGTTGAAGAGTCATTGAAGGGCGAAACGCTGCGTCTACAGATGCCAAGGAAATTGGTGCTTAAATGAACTTGAAATTCAACTTGCGCGGAATGAGACTTAGAATAGATTAGTAGGCTACATCGCGATGCATGAAATAACCTGAATAAGAGATACTCACAAATGTTGCGGAGTGTCCCATCTTCCAAAACAAAGATCAACTCCACCAAGAAACGCCGCTTTCTGATCGACAACAACACATTTCTCGTGGTGAGCATAAATCAATACTCGCCCGGTGACATGGTTCGGATGACGGATGACCTAAAGAAGAGGAGAATATAAACTCATTCGGCAAAGCGGTGTTCAATTAATGTCCCTAACACAACTTAAATGAAGTGATGCACGTTCTCCAGCAGAAGTGGGATGTGCAATGCCCTCACCAACATTTCATCGATGGTCACAAGCATAAATAGAATCAGGACGAATTATACGAGTACAGACCTGCCAACCTTGAAACATGAAAATCCGGGACAAATTTTATTACCGTGACTACCCGCGTATAGGACGAAGTGGATATTTGACCCCAAAAGCGATGGAAAGACTGTGTGCCTGCGTATAGGACGCATCCTAATTTTAATCCTTAATTTCCATTATTTTTTATAGAAACGGTGTCATCAAGTTACGTCATCTCCATTCAATTGCTACGATCGCAGTGTGTGCTGATTCATGACTCACTCATCCTGTCAGTTAAAAATATTGATATATTGATAAATATTGACAAATATTGCAAATATGAAATGTTTATAGGAAATTTTTGATTTTTGATAGATGCATTATTTTTATAATAAATGTGTCCATGGATAAGACGCACCTGGGCTTTTAGGTCAACTTCTGAAGAAAAAAGTGCGTCCTATGTGCGGGTATTTACGGTATTACCAAAATGGTCGAGTAGCAATCCCATTTCAACAGCTTTTCAACTCCATTTATGATTTGGAATCAAAATAGAAAAATATCTCTTATAAATGATAAATACGTCTATTTCATAACAGCAACGTCTATTTCAAAGACATCAGCGTAAAAAGACAATGCCACTAAGAAATCCACAAACTTCATCATCATGCATTTTTCCTTATCTTAGGATTGCGCGCGCAGCGCAAATTTTTGAAATGTGCGTTCTTAAACGATCTAGAATTCATCTTAGGTTAATAAATTCAAAATCCGGGACAGCTCCAAAATCCGGAACAGTTGGCAGGTCTGCGAGTATAATTCGCAAATTCCTCCAACTACAGCCAAAACTGACTTACTAATAACCGGTGTTGTGACTCCTTCCCCCTTGATCTAAATTGCTGACCGAAAAAGTATATCAGTAAAATCACAGCTTGAATTTCTAAATCAATTCAAAGGTTCCACATAGTTGACCAGTCGACGGGAGATCATTTTATTATCAAAAGCAAGTTAGGAAAAACTCCCAAAGTGTTGGTCAATAGTTTCTTAAAAAGTTAGAAGTGAAAATTAGACGGGCATTCGGCGTCCAGCGCCTTCAAACGGTCGATGGTAACCATCGATGAAAAGGTTGTAAGAAGGAAGTAAGAAGGAGTGCTTTCCACACACCGGGGCACATCTTAATTTGTCTCATATGCAAGTGCATTGTACAGCAAAAAGAAGAAGGGGATGCAAAACCACTTGTAAATGAACATCCCCGTAAACGAGTAATTTAACAAGAAAGCGTTCAAAAACACTGTACTTGTCTTGTTTGGTCACCTCTCGCGCGATTGTTCTTTTTGACTATTTCCAACAAATTTTTCAGATGGAAAGTTTTACAATTTGACAATACCTGTTTCAAGCATTCAGTATGGAATATCAAGTATCATGTGGCTTTGAAAACACTCACCTTTATGTTCGGATGAAGACCCTTCAATGTACTTTTAGCATGGAAACTGCTGATGGCTAGCGTAATTTCGATTTCTTTATATAGGAGAACAAATATGCGAACACCTTCCTTCTACAAATCAAAGCACAAGCATACATATTTAATGACTATCCATTAAGGAGTATATCAAAATTCAGCAAATTCATTCAATTACAATCATTATCTATGCTACTGCTGTGCTGATCTAGTATACGGCACATGGATGACATTCTGCACATCTGAAATGTTGGCAGCAGTCCATGGCCTAAAATATCACATTAAATGGGTGGCACTTATGCTGCCCAGTACAGCAAAAATGTCGTCACTGAGCGGCATAGGGAAATCTGATATCAGAACACATATTATTATTTCTATTGCTATGTGATGATAAGTTCATTAGCGTGCGGCTCTGATCTCTTTTCTTGGCAGCGCATAGCACACGTTTCATTGAAGATGGACAGCGTGTGCAACTATCTTCCGTACATACAACTTTACACCTTCAATGACTTGACTTGTTGACATAGTAGACCGGCTTGCGAGTCAGAGGATGCATATCACACATAAGCAAAGTGACAGCATGTCCTGCAGATCCTGTAATAAGGAAAATCTCATTGATAAGCTTACGAGAACTCGAAATTCACTGAAGCAAAGGCAATTACACACTTGAAGCCTTCAATCAATAGAAGGCATGAATTACCTAGCTCCAGTCTGCCTCCCACTTTAATCACCTCACATTCAAAAAATGACGCAACACTTGATATCATTCACTTCTTATACATCTTCACACCGAGTCTGCAGACTAATATTGAATCATTTGAAATTGTATTATGTAAATTTCAATAAGCAGCGATATCGTTAATTGCTTTCGATGGAAGATTTTTCATAGCATTGAGTGCAACGACTGCATATTGACTGCATCCTTCAAAGCCATGCAAATTGCATGATTAATAAATCCTATTTGATAGACTTTCTCAATGTCGAGATAAATCGTACATGAAAGCAAGCTGAAGTAGGCCTTTTTAAGTTTTCTATGATCCGATTCGACTCAAAATTCGCCGATTTGTAAGTCCATAATTTTGAAGTTTGGAGCACCAACCTAGAATAGCAGCTTAACAAAAAGAACAGGCCAATAAACTTGCTTTAGGGTATTCCTAAAGAAAAACCTAAATAAAAAACATAAATATACAATTCATTAACTGAAACAGTCAAACTGAAAATAGTCTTGAACGCCTAGAGAAAAGTAGAAGCTCTACAAGAACAGGTCTTTACATCTTCCTCTATCTTTTCACACTCGTTTTCCTGCACACAATACTCATCGCGAAAATTGAGATCTACTGAGATTCAAATACCGTGGTGAAACAACAAACAATCTCAGTCATGTATAATTATTAGTTGGTGAACTATCTTGAATAATATATGTTTCTATGAATCGTGATCAGCTACTGCTGTTGATTTGAGCACACCTTGATCTGATTTGATATATATTGGTTAGGATAACATTTGCAGTCACGGACTAACTTCAGGTTGAGTCGTTAAGCGACAGATAACTTTCAATCGAAACTTTTTTCTTCTCAATTTCTGTTTCTGAAATTTGCCACGTTTTTAACACAGAATTTAAATTAACTCACTGCTTTCCTCAACAGAAGGTTGTCAAGACGCCAACGTTCATTATCAGCTTCATGACGTTTGAGGTAAATTTCCGGGGACAGCCACCAATCGCATATGAAAATCTCTTCCCTTGCAGCTTCGATGGCATTCGCCACAGCGTCAAGATAACTCGCACCATCAATGTACCTGAAATCATTAGGGAGTACTTATGTCAATATAATAGGGAACATCGGAACATATTCAAATGATCGTTGTTAATACATTAGACAGTTGAATATAAAATTGTAGACAAAATAGTGATGACAATGACTCGCCCAGATGATGGCTCCATTCATCGGCAGCATTCACTCAACGATTTCTCATGAAATAGGCTGAACGCAGAAGATGAAACGTCGCTTCCCACACAATACTATATAATTCGTATTCGAGAATTGAGATCTCTGTATTTCTTAACTACAGAACTTCATTGACGAATTCATAAATATCCATAATTTATGCTGTTTTACATGATTTACACACACAATAAAATCAGATGAATCTGTACAAATTCACATTGATCTATGAAATGCAGCTCAATTTCATTTATTTGGTTAACACATTTCAGCTTTTATGATGGCAGTGATTACACTGATTGACGGGCGTCATTTTAAGATTTCAATCCCAAACTCTTATATGGCATAATTTCACGTTACTTATTAAATAATCTATTAGTAGTACTGAAAGTTCGAGGAAAATTCACCATGGGGAAATGGAAAGCAGGTTTTAAGGAAAACATGCATTTCGCAACTAAGTGATATGACATGAATTGCAATTTTAATAAATAAATGTACTCGAATTTACTTTGAAAATCATCGCCTGTCGCTCTATCCTGTGGCAAGGCAAAATCTTGCTCGAGGGCGAAGCCAATGCGTTCGTGACATCTTTCATAAAAAGTGAAACCAATGACAACGCCAATAAATACCGAGAAATATTCGAGCAACTTTGGTGCACAGTCAAGAAATATTGAGACGATTAGACAAAGCGACAGCATCATTGATGAGACTTGAACAGAAGAAGCTGCATGATATCATGAGCTGGTAAAACCCTTATAGATGCATCGATGTATATGGATGACATCATCGACGTTGGGGAAACCTTTCAATGATGATTTCAACTTTTTATTGACTCTCTCTGAAGAATTGGAATCGCTAGAAAATGTTAATTTTTGGCTTTGTTCAATGACCATCACACGGTTTTCGAGGAATCATGGAATGTCATCATTGCCGTCTAAATGGAGAATATTCAGAAATCTGCAAGGTATCTATAAGGTTGTATCTTGGGTTTCATGAAAATCTTGGATACTGGATAATCTTGTGCAGGTATCCAAAACATTTAGTCATGAGCCGATTATACGACGAAATCGATTTTTTAATTTCGTTATGTGAGTCTGTGTCTTGTGAAAACCAAACGATTCCATTTCTGAGTTTAAAAGTTGGATCTGCAATGTTTGTCAGAAGCATTGCAGTCATTGCCATGAAAAAGTGCGGTAAGCGGTACTTCTATGACAAATGACAGTAATTGATTTTGAAACTTAATACTTGTACATCAGGTCGTTGAATTAAATTGTCTTTTATTTAGTTGTTGAATGATTCATATTGAAAAAGTAGTGGAGCGTGAGTTGCATGAGGTATAGCTTGCTAAGTGTGATTACTGAACATTTGTCCGATGCTCATGCATATTCAACTTCAGCATAATTTTACATCACTATACACGTGTGAGCTGAAAATGAGAATGTTGATCACAATAATTGGCATGATAAACAAAAAATGATATTTACAATAATCAAATCAATCAAAAATCATATAGAATTACAAAATAACTAAATTCATGTTAATATGAAGGGGTGAGAATACATGAAGTTTGCAGAAGCTAAAGCATATTTATCAGAGGTAGCTTGACCAGCATACCTATAGATATACCCTGTGACTTTTTAGAGATACTTATACAACGCATGTAGCTAACATGTACAGAATGAATTCTCGCAAAAGTGCCATATTCAATTAAAAATACACGACTAAAAACAAAATGAACAAAGGTTTATTGTTGGAAAGAGCCAGGAGTAATTTAAGATGTTATTATTACTGTTCTTATTCTTATATAAATGTACAAAATTTTTCGACTGCTAGCCGGCAATCATCTTCAGGTACAAAAGAATTTCTGTTGGTGTTAGTAGGAGTTTATATGTATGAGATTAATTTGAAAAATTATTTTTCCCACTAACACCAATAGAAATTCTTTTGTAGCTGAAGATGATTGCCGGCTAGCAGTCGAAAAATTTTGTACATGTATATATGAATAAGAACAGTAATAATAACATCTTAAAATACTACTGGCTCTTTCCAACCACAAAACCGAAAATGACAAGTCAGGGCCACTTTCAAGCTAAATGAACAAATTTGTTGATCACTTTATATCATGGAAAAACAGCCACCAAAAACGACAAAATATAGCAATAATCTTACAATCTTGGACTCTGATTTTTCATCTTGGGAACATAGCAAGATTTAGCCCAAAATCTTGGGTAGGCCTATCAAACCAAAGATTTTATACAACCTTGGCCTCCGTGGCACAGTGGTTAAGTGCTTGGCCTAGCGATCTTTTGGTCCAGAGGTCGAGCCCCGAAGGTGTCATTGGAAGTCGGCAGGAAGGGCATCCGGACTAAAAGCACCACAACGCTCCATAAGTCTGACTATGTCAGCACCGTCCAAGCTCCAAGTATGGGGAGTAGTGACGTAAAAGCTTCATTTTTTCATTTTGGCATATATGCACTTCGAAATTCTACAATCAATCATGACATCCGCGTAATTGACTTGACGATGGGAGATTACGTATGTAGTGATTTTCCAAGCTAAAAATCAGCAAAAGCGTTGCAAGATCGACCGTATCAAAGATACGAATATCTGTCTAATTGACAAGTTTAGCTTCATTGTATCGACGACCAAGAAATTTTTGGTAAGTTTTTTGCCTCATTTGTAGTTTGGAAATTCACTGCATCACTAATTAGCCAAGTCATTTTCCATATATGGTGCTCCAACTTCTGAAAATAGCACAATGTCACCTTTTATGAATGGCATGGTCAGTTTTCCAGTTTACCAGGCTGCCCATGGTATTGGGTACCAGCCCAGGATACTTACAGGCCGTGATATATGAAATCATCAAACCTCTTCAAAGCGTGAACTCTTGTGTTTGGGCGCACTTAGATGACATTATCATCGCGGCCCCCCCGCAAACACATTGTCCACCTCAGGCTTTAATTGCTTGCACGTCTCAAAACAGCAAACCTTACCATTAACAAGAAAAAGTCTAGCATACACCCATTCCTCGGCATTAATCTCAATCTTTGCAAGCAATCTCGACGACTAGCACTGAAACATCGCCAGCAATCACCATTGCTGACTAGACGTCTCGTCTCCAATCCTACGTGCCACAAAGCTCGCGGATATCTCGCCTTTCTCTTATCCGCCAACACGGCCCAATATGCTCCGCTCCGATGGCCACCGGACTTCTTGCTCCACCAATGACCACACTTCCTTCAGGTGCTTCAAGACAACATTCAGCTCCCTACAGATATCCAAAACTTTTTCTTCACAGATGCAACGCCGACCACGCAAGCCGTTCTTCGGAATCGGCGTGCCTTCCTTTGGATTAGCTCGCAAAAGCATCAGATTCACAGCGAACTAGAGGCTATTCTACGTGCTGCTGTCATCACCAAACCAGGCGACTGTATTGTTACTGACGTTCGTGACATTCTCAACTGAGCTAACAAATTGTTTGTTTTCTTTTACACCAAATGCTATCTTAACCAGAAAGCTCTCCGAATGGATTGGATCTCGTCGTCACTCCAGCCAGCACACCAAATCTCCAGAGGCATCTTCTCGTCCTGGTATCTTAAAATTCCCAATCATCATTAACTGCTAAAGCAGTAAAACTTTCATCTCCATGACATTCTTGCTATCTCGTGTGAAAATTCTTCTTGTAGTGACGTCACAATGAGGTCATATTCATGTTAAATGAATACATGTATATATACAAGGTGTTTCAAAAGTAGGCTAACAGTAGAAATTGGCCTTGAAAAGCTATGTCTTAATGCTATAGATTAATAAGCTATGTCATAATAATCTTTTTCACGATGCCACAGATAGCTAATATGCCTTGTATTCGTAAGGGGCAAAAATTCAATATTCTTTGACATCGCGTAAATCATATTAAAATATCTCATGATCTCCAGTGTTTTCATGCCTACATATTTCACTACAACCCAATTTGAATCTATACCGATCATGAGAAGTCGAATAACTATCCAACATCTATCAAAAAAAAATTATTAGGAAACCATGTAAACAAGATAGTAGTTGTTTCAGTGTTACTGCGGAGAAGGAAGAACAGCTGACATTCGAATGTCCTCCGCGCCCCTCAGCCTGGTGCACGAAGACGCTGTCGTCAACACAAGACAGGGAGGCGAAGAAGGAAGAACAGCTGACATCCAAATGTCCTTCACCTTTGTTAATTCCAGCCTCCTCTTAGACCATCGTCAGAAGCTTCTGACGATGGCCTAGAGGAGGCTGAAATTAATAAAGGTATTAACATTAAAACAACTACCATTTTGTTTGCTTGGTTTCCTAACAAAAAAATGAACAAATGAATAACCAAGGCCTATTCAACATATCAAAAAATTAATCAACTTAAAGTTGCAAAAATTCACGAACGCAAATGCTCAAAATGTCCACCATGGACATCGGCACATTCTTGTAGTCTTTCGGCCACACTGTGGCACACAGTTCTGCATAAGTTCCTGTCATCACTGATCTCTTGACAGGCATCTGTGATGTAGGAGCGGAGTTGAGAAAGTGTGTGAGGTTTTCGTCCGTACACTTTCTCCTTTACAACGCCCCAAAAGAAAAAGTCCATCGGAGTTAGATCGGGAGAGCGAGGAGGCCAAAGGATGCTACCACATCTCCCGATCCACTTTCCTGGAAAAGTGTCATTCAGATAGCTTCTGACACTCACTGCAAAATGCGCTGGTGCACCATCCTGCTGAAAGTACAGCTCATTGAAGTTGTTCAATGACTGCATCTCAGGAATCGCAAAGGATTGGAGCATTTGAAGGTACACCTCAGCCGTCACAGTTCTTTCAAAAAATACTGGCCCAATCACACCGTTGCTTGACATACCGGCCCAGACGGTTAAGCCAGGCTGGTTCAGCTCATTTGTTGATACCATGTGCGGATTTTCAGGGAACCAGTAGACACAGTTATGTCTATTTACGTGACCTGATAGTTTGAAACTGGCTTCGTCAGACCAAACTATCTTGTCAAGCAAATCTGGGTTCTCCCGAATTTCCGACAACATGAGCACAGCAAACTGCAAGCGTCGTTCAGCATCATCCGGTAGAAGGTGCTGCAACAGTCTGGGTCGGTATGGTTTCAACTCAACTTTCCTCATCAGTCTCCAAGTAGAGCTTAGAGAAATGTCCAACTCCAATGAGGCTCTTCTTGTTGACTTCTTCGGACTTTGAACAAATGTTTGGGCCACTAGCTCCTCGTTTGATGTTATTGAAACTGATCGAGGGCGTCCTGACTTCGGTGCATTCTCTACCGAACCGGTCTTTTCAAATTTATCTCGAATGCGATAAATAGCAAATCTTGATGGAGGATTGCTGTGAAAGGCATCTCTCCATTCCATTCGCACCTTTTCAGCATTCTTGTTTTTCCAAAAGGATTTCAAAATCCATTTTCTCTGATCATCTTTTAGATGACCTGACATGACAGAAGCAGCAAATTCAAAAAAGCTTCAGCTTGTTTAATTCACTTCAAGTCAAACTAACAGTGTTTGATTCAAATCAAATTAATTGAACATATCCATGTACGTAATGTCAGATTGGTGCTATATCTTGTCCATGATAGATTTCAAAATTCCTTTGCCAATGGAATGCTACTGCATAGACTTCTAAATGATAGTAGCAATTACTTCGAAGTCTATGGCTCATGTTGGACTGATCATGGATATCCATCGACTGATTCAGGTGTAAATCGCCAATAGAACGGTCAACATAGATTTCCTAGGGCAAAATCAACTGTTAGCCTACTTTTGAAACACCTTGTAGTTTGTGCTCTATCATTAATGCTAGAAATTTCGGCTCCTGTAAAGTCTTATCATTCCTTGTAATTGTCGTTTGGGAAATACAAAAGAGAGGGATCAACAACACTCACCACCTTGAGGGCACGCTAACTCGCTTTGGAGCAAACGAATCGCTTTCATTTTCCTTTATGAACTGGACGCCACTAGTTTGAACAGCTTTCTTAATCGCTTCCTCCCACTCAAGCCGCTTGCGCTCCGTCCAGCAATGTACATTGAGATGTCTGCAAATAAAAAATAAACTATTACCCTATTTCATATGCATATTACGAGTATCTCATTATCAAATAACTATCTCTTGCAACAACTTATTAGTCAGCAATTATTTCACAGCTTCCTGTGGATATATCGACGGCAAAATCTAATTGTCTATTTCACTGACATCATAGTTGCATATCGTCAAAGTTATTTAGAAATAGAGATGACGAAAAATATCTATGATGACACTTCTGAAATATCGATTAGCCTAGTTCTCGACCTAAGTATCTTTTTATATTACTTCTAATCATAATTCCGCATCGTCAAAAACTTCGCGCAAAACCACATATTTTGAGATGATTGCGGTATGAATATAATCAAAACGTCGCGTGAAAATTCAGGATGTAGATCATATCATTTAATCTTGTGGTATGTAGTTTATTCAATTGAAGTAGAACGAAACTGCGTGTTAGCTTCTTCCATTGTTTGGGACTGTTCTTCCTATTCTATTACGTGATAAGGAATATATATTTCCTTCAGTCAGTATAGGAAAATCTTTCCCTAGTTACTCTATGTTATGATCGTATCATTGATCGGTCTCCGTGCACAGCAGCTAAATGCTTGGCCTAGCAATTTTCGCTCCAGAGGTCGAGGCCCGAAAGTGTCATTGGAAGTCGTCAGGAAGGGCATCCAGACTAAAAGATCACAACGCTCCAGATTAAAGTCTCACTATGTCAGTACCATCGAAGCCCCCAGTAAGGGATAGTAGTGACGTTAAACCATTCATAATCATCGCATCACATACGAGTACGCAGTAGAAAATTTCCTCCCATTTTATCGAAATCAGGGAAGAAAAATATTCATCCTCAGTTTTTTGCTCTTTACTCGTTAAGTCAGATGATCGATCATACAAGTAACATAATCACAAACCTGCACATATTGACAATTGTAATACATTGTCCTTTGCTTGGATCCTCATTTTCAATGACTCTGAAATCTTTGTCCATCAGCAACAGATCCCCAATTTGCCATGTGTCTGGTCGCAGGTAACCAACATATGTATCCTTCACAAACAGCCACCTGCAATATCGAAGCTCTTACTTGATGACTTATTTCATTATCAACATATAAATTATAAACTGCTTAAAAACACGGAGCATAAAAAGATAATTATAGTAATATAGAATAAGAAAATCACAGAATCCAGATTATCCTGGGCATCTACTACAGGAAAATCTCCTGCGAAAAACTTTTGGAATTGCTCATTTTTGACGACAAAACGATAATTGCGAAGAAGGAGCGACAATGCTTCCTCGGAAATTTTTGATCTTTATGCTATGTTGAGTTCTTAACATGAGGCCAATGACTATGTGGAATTGCAGCTGCTATCTGGAAATTGGTCCGATACAATTTCAAAAATTTTACCCCTTATGCTAGCATTTTTTTCATGTGGACATCATACATATATACGCACAAACTCTGACTAATATATAGATAGAGACAGTAGAAATCCGTCTTCAATCATGCACTTCATTTGCTGATCATTTTAGCACATAATTGTTTATTTGAACTGCGATGGGAAAGAGGGCGGCTATTCTCAGCTGAGGGTCAGCTCAAAACTTCAGTGCAAACTCAGCGACAACATCATAGCACAAAAAGTCAAAAATGATAACTATTCGAATATCAGATGACTCGGATGATGTTAGTTATGCATGTGTACTCGTAAATTTCAACGAATGGTATCATATACCGGTATTTGTTAAGCCTTGAATACGAGAATTGTCGCAGAAGCCTTTGAAAATACATTCCCATTTACTGCAATGACAAGGGAGAAGGGACAATCGTGGATGACAGAGGGTCTACAAAGCCATATGGTTAGAGACATTTTCCTACTAATATGAATGTGATCAGTATGCAGACCTTTTCAAAAATAATTGCAGAAAAAGTTAACCAACTTTCAAATGCAATTTTCGTGTTGAAGTACCGGTTCAATTTTGATAATCAATATACCATATAAAACCTTGTGTTCCATAGATTATTTTGTCATATATTTAACTTTCATAAGTGGTCAGTTGTGGTCAGTGGGCCTCATGAAAAAACTTGTATAGAATACTGATTAACAGCATTTGATTACATAGGCTGATGTGTACGGAACCTAACACCTCCGCCAGAACAGTTGATGGTATACTCATGAAGTCATCACATCAGCACTAATGTTGACGCACTAACTTCTCTGAAAAAACTTGTCGTTGTGCCACAATTCGCGGAAATCCTGGTAACAGATCAACATTTTTCTGGAATTCCTGAAAGCTAAAAATTTAACACATTTAACAGAATGGCACGAACAATTGTAAGATGTGTGGCAAAGCTTTTTAAAAATATTCTTTGAACCTATCTTCCCGGTCGTGTGCTTCTATTCCCGATTTTTCCTGTTTTCCGCATCTGAAGTTTTGTCACTGTCAATTTTTACACTCTTTCCCATGACAATTGAAACTCTTAACGAATTTTAATGAATTGAAAGCATTAGTGCATGAACTCACCTCTTTTGCCAAGAGCCTTGAAGTTTGGAAATCCAACCACAGCAACCAAATCCAACTTTACGTCCTCCGCTTTGCTTCTTCACCATCCCTTCCTTCTGCTTCCCTCCAGTTGCAGGCAAGAATGACAAGCGAGAAATTTCCAGGAATTTCAGCTGAAAATGACAACTATTTATATACCTTCAGGCATGCGTCACTTTCAAAACATAAACAGCAACGAAAACGCTGTCTGCCTCATTTTTAGTAAACAGCTACATGGCCTGATTTTCAGCTGACTTTGAAAACATTGAGTCAAACATACAATACGCTCATCGCGTTTATGAAAAGAAAATTTGGTTTTCACTTATCTGCTGCATACATATATGTATGGGAAATGATGATCGTGTATTAAGCGGGCTCAAACAGTGCTGTGACTTCGTGGTAGAGTGACGGATAATTTTGCTGGCAATAGATAATATACATATTTCCATAGCAATTATCTTCGATGTTGAATATGAAGCGAACGAAATACATTGGACGTCTCAGAAATTTGATATTTTCGCTGAATCTAGCAAAAGTATATAATCAAGAAAAGTGAATTGATTAATAAAAACAGAACAACGGTTTTAAGGATAAGAAACCTGGTACATTACCCTATGAGCTATGTCTGTCACTGTTCTTCCTAAAAAAGCGACTTTGTTGCTGATAAGGCTTGCGTGACTATGGTGTCATTAAAATCCTTTAACTTACCAACTCAGCGTTGTTTCGTAACGTCTTGACGTTCACCACAGCTGCCAAAAAGTTCTCCAACATTTTCTGAAAATAAACTTAGACTATGAATTTATGAAGACATGACCTTACAGCCAATTAAAGTAGAAATTCTATAATCATTCTCATATCAAAATTGTACAGTTGCAAGCAGCATTGTACCACTGCAGAACAAAATGTCACAGAATGAAAATATCACTCGCTCCTTCTTCATAATTCATCCATTCCCCTTATGACAACACAAATTATTGAAAACACCAGATACTATTGAAAGTAATTCCCCTATGATTGTATAAACGCGGCATTATAAAGACAAGAGCATTTGCATAAGCAAGGCATTTTAGCCTATCAAACATAGATGACGAGCAGTGCCACATTATTCACTCAGCTACAATTATTCCCTCGACTGGTAAGTTAGATCTTTACTCCGTCGTAACTGACACTGATGAGTAATGTTTGTCATTATTTCCTTTCTCCTATTTTCTTTTCTTTGAAACAGAAATTGTCAGCTACAGTGATGATCATAAAAAGTGGACCACCTAAATTTTGTCTCATTTAATAAAATTTTGTCAATTACAGACACAAATTTGGCAAAGAAATGAAACTAAAGGTTGAAATAAAATTTTCTTTGTTGGCCAGTTGGCCCTTAAAATGGCTCATGGTGCATTCGCTGATGGTCAATAATATTTTGTAACCTCGCCAGAAAGTTTAATCCAGGAAGGCATGCTTTTGATCAGGCGGTTGATTTGCCCTTGATCTAAACTCCCTTACTCTTGCCTTAGCTGAGCTTCAGGTCGAGAAAGACCATCTCCAGGAAGAATTGATCGCCTCACACCGCGCTTCTGTAGACTGCAGACATTTTCAATTGGATTGAGGTCTGGTGAGCAAGCGGGCCATTTCAAAGTTGGTATGCCGGCTTGAGTTTTGATTGAATTAGTCACACAACTCCTGTAACAAGTGTCGTTGTCGTCCATGTAAATCCAGTCGGAGGAAGGATCACCAATTGGGAGGACAATGGAAGAGTGTGCCTTTAAAAAAACATTCACATATCCATCGGAATTCATGTTGTCTCTTTGGATATGGAGTTCAGTTCAGACGTTCATCCATATCGCAGCACAAATCAGCAATCTTCCACCTCCTTGATTCACAGGCGATGTCAAATGATCAGGAATTGCGTCACCTGACTTCATCCAAACTCTCAAACGGCCATCGCGACCTCTGAGACAGAAGCTTCATCATTCGAAACAACTCGATTCCATTTAGAATGCCAGTGGCAATGCCCATTTCAGTCTGAAGCTCTTGTGATTGGCGATCAATTCGATCCATGATGGTGTCTTACGGCTTATGAAGTGCTCACTTTTCAGACGACGTCTCACCGTCATGGCAGAAACCGTCGGTTGTCGAAGTGAACTCCTCAACTCGGCTGAAGACAGAGATAAATCGTTTCTTACCAAGCGAATAATCATCCGATCTGTTCAAAAGTTTGTCTTTCTTTACCGACCGGATTCAACTTTTCTGGAAAGGGAGAAAAAATAGTTTTCCACCCCTGGATGGTGGTCTTTGGGACTCCTACTTTTCGGCTAACTCCGTTCGGACTGTCCTCACAAAAGAACAGAAACTTGGCCCTTCAAAAACACTTTCTCAAGCGTCGAATCAGTCATCACGACTCATCATGACATAACATGAATTCAAAATGGAAATTTTGTTTACAACTTATCTGGGTCAACACTTTGACCTGGGTACGTCTAGACACAAGAGATACTGAAAGTCTGAAAATGAACCTGCTAGCGACGGAAGATGTAAGCAACTTTTCAACAATCAACAGAAACAGAAAATTATGCAATGACATCATGACTTCTCTAAAAGTACACCGATTTCGACTAGCAATACATTAAAAGAATGCTCATAGAAAGCCCTGTCACCTCGTGTCTGATTCATTATCATGCTCACATGCTACCATATTGAAAATTTGAGATTTCTAAGAGTGGCGATTTTCACATTTTGACCTTTGGCCACCTTAAACAATGACGGATACAAATGTACAATAGCTCATTGAAAAGCTAAGAACACAAGCTCTTGAATGGTATACGGGATATCAATGCAAAATGAGATTGAAAGGCAGGAGATTCGATTGAAGTTTGACAAAATTTAGGTGGTCCGTTTTTTATGATCAATTCTGTAGATTGTCAGAACCATATTGCTAGTTTTTTCCTGGCCACCTCCATTCTTAGTGGCTGTGATAACGTTCGACATTGTCAGCTGTCATAGTAACAAATATACAAAAGCGGGACTGATAGCAAACTTGAAAGCATCCATTTCTAAGTTTTGGTATTACTATAATTTGTTCTATGCAAAAAGTTTGCCAAGCGAATGTCAGTGGCACTTTCTTGCCACGCTAATGAAGACCATGATGTCGATGAAGATAATTAGACCCACATATTAACAAGTACTGACCCAGGCATCATTTTGAAACCGAAAATGCAAGTCTAAAAAACCGCAAGTTCAAAGAACTACGGAGAAATTCCACTATAATTTGTACAGCAAGGTAGGTATGGAACTACTGGTCTGAAGGTAAGCTGCCGGAACTATCTGTGTTAGAATGTTAATGCTGAGAGAATGATCTGCAGGATCCTCCTGTATTAAGGTCTACAAATTACGAACAATTTTAAATCAAGAAAGCATAATTTCATTAAATGAATCTTTACTGTGCAAAGCTACAAAGTATTATGCGTAATGATTTCACTGTTTTCGACAAAATCAATATGACTGAAAATCATGATAATTAGTGAACGTGACTTGTCGTACCCGTCTTTGCGTGACACCTCCTCGGCGGATAGCGATCTCTGGAACCTTTGGAAACGGAGGCAGAAGTCGTTTGCCTTTCTCTTTGGCTTCCTCGCGATACACAATTCTCTCCTCAGCTGCCCTGCGGAAACAAGAGACAAATCAACAAATATCGACTTGAGATGAAAAATATTTACCCTTTCGAGGGGATGTGCAGTCGTAGTTTTGCCCGCTGGAGTTGAATTTGTTCGTACAGGGCACGGAAATGCTTGTATCTTCGTCTTATCACCCATGAAAACTGACCATGCGATAAGTGAATAACATATCTAAAATTAAATGAAATTAATCATTAATGCATGATAAGATTACTTGCACATGTAATACAGAAAATCCTGTTTGAAACTCGCCATGACTTTTTATTGTAAATAATGCAGCAAATGGGATCGAATCATTACACTGCAGCTCAAGCTCAGACTCCTCAACACCCTCGTTACCCCTACTGCTACAAATGGTTCAGAGAGCTGGATTCTAAAGCAAGCAGGTAAGAAATACAGTTTATGGTCAGGAATCAGAGGGTATTTCTCACAGACATAGTTGTAGAAACAACGATAGGTTTCACTCCTTCGTGTTTATTGACCAAAAGCAAAATTAATTTAAAAACGTTCGAGAACGGCCGGCGCTTCGTGCCACTAACACTTCAAGAGCCAATTATAGACTTGGCAGCATGATGCAGTGCGTTAAATATATGGCAAATGAAACGTAGTTCTGAATGCTATTAAAACTGTGGGAACTCATATTTCCAGTTAATGGCAGGTCGAAGTGTCTTTATGAGACGAGCTTCAGTCAACCTACAACCTACTGAGGTTGTATACTTAGACCTGCCATTAACTGAAAATATGAGCTCCCACAGCTTTCATAGCACTCAAGAGCTCCGTTTCATTTGCCATACATTTAGCGCACTGCATCATACTGCCAGTTCTGGAATTGACTCTTGAAGTGTTAGTGGCACAAAGCGCCGGCCGTTCTCGAACGTTTTTAAATTAATTTTGCTTTTGGTCAATAAACACGAAGGAGTGAAACCTATCGTTGTTTCTACAACTATGTATGTGAGATAAGAAATATATTAAGAAAAAGTCCTCAATACCTGCTAGCAAGACAAAATCACGAATGATACTATAACGGAAGGACTATGGCAGTTGACTGGAAAGGCACAGCTGACAAGACAGAAGATGAGCAAGGAAGATGGTTCGATCATGTTGAGCAAATAGACAACAAAAAGAAACCGGCAAAAAAATAGGCAACCGCTAGCGGAGGATGATGCTTCATGGGAGAGAGCACATACTTACAGGAGAAGTGTTCTCAACATTGCTTGGCGACAGCTGATCGGAGTAGTCAATCGTCAAACTTCCGCCAAGCAAATAGTTCAGCGTGTGAGGAGTATAAAATTCTCGCTAGACACAATCAGAAATGGTTCGGGAGTTCAGGCAAGAAGTTATCAAATTCTTATACAAGATGACATCAACGAATAAAAAAATGCCACACACTTGGGTTGAATGCTGTTTGAAAAATTGATTTCTTCGGAAGCCGCATTGAGGAAAGAGGAAAACACGCAGATTTTAAAGATACAAAGAATACGAGGACCAATGAGGTTCTACTGTCTATGATAGCACTTTTTCTCATAGTGCATTTTATTCAGCTTTTGTAGAAATCATTTTTGATACATTATTGCTTTTCATCAAGTTCGATGACTATCATTGAATTCTGCAATTTTATCTTTGTCGTTCATTCTAACATGCAATGACATTGAAGTGGGCGTGAATCTTGCCGAAAAATGTTTGTCTTATTTGTAGTTCCAATTCCTTCTTTGCCTGTAAATGAGGTAATAAAGTTTAAAATGAAAATATTATTTTGAAAAAAATGTTAAATATTTCAATATCAACTCACAGATACGGATTAAATCTCATTCTAGCTCGAGTGCCAGTTCGGTAAGTTTGATTGGCCGTTTCATTTCCGGATTCATCTGCTTCATTATTCTCTGCTTGTTCTAAGACATCAGCCTCCATGAGAACTTTTTCTATTTTCACTTCCACGGGGACAGTACTATGTATGAAACATGCACGGTTGTAACCCGGATCATCACCTTGAAGTGTATAGACGGACAGATAATCTTTCATTTTTTCTGAAAGTAAGAACAGTTATATGAGAGTTACTATGATAAATAAAGCTTTACAGATAGTGAATGTATGCTGAATTAACTATAACTACCGGTGCTTTGTCTAGGAGGAAACATGAAAATAATTGAACTTTGAATATCTGAAGCACAGAATTAGATTGTTTAAACGTGTCACTTTGCTAGAAGTGCAAACTGATTGAAAACCATGGCATATGCAGGAACTTACTAAGTGGGCAAAAAGAAATTTTTAATGCTTTGCAGAGATAGGAAAAATAATCTTGTGTCGCTGCGGATTGCTGTGAATTCCTTCAAGATGCTCCGATCGCCACGTTTCTTTCAGATTCGAAGAATTTAGATCATGGCACAAAAGTTTTCTTGATAATGTTGGTCCTTCCGATCATTATTAAAAATGTTAGCACGCGCACGAAAAAACGTTCACAAACTTCTCTGTAGAACTTGACATCGACTGTCTCTTTCCTGTGTGATCCAGTTGAAAACAGTCAATGTGTTTAATGTTTAACTGGCTGCTCATTGTTCGATTGCTATGCTATTACGTCAACAGATTGTGCCATTTCATTAACGTTACATGTTCTAATGTTTCCTTTCTAGTCAAACAAAGAATAGACGACCTGTCTAATTCTGTGATCTAAAGAGAATGACAACGACTAAGGCAATGAAAGACAACAACGCCCTTGATTCCCCGACCGCACTCGCCTGACCCAGGAATCGAACCGAAGTACTCGGTGGAGATGAGCTAGCACCTTCTTCACTAGGCACTAGGCCACGCTGACGATACGAAAGAAATGCGAGTGAGGGCAGACGTCATTTCCAAGTGATATCGACAGCTTATAGTCATATTGTTATATTCATAGCGAGATAACGTATCAGCATGTCATTCGACTACGTCACACTGTAGATTGACAACAAATGTCAAGGAATCAAGTGTGTTGGTGTCTTACTGACTTAGTCGTTGTCATTCTCTATTCAATATACTGCGACAGACTCTTGTTGTTAATTGGACTTTTAACTATAATGTCCTGTTGAACAACTTAAATTAATAAATACATGACAAATATGATAAATGATGAAAAACATAGAACAACGGATATATGATCAACTCACTGTCCGAGTCAGCTTCATCATCCGAATCTTCATCATCAATCGATAACTCGGACAACCGATCGACATCCGTTTCATCGATGATGTCCATCCTGAAAATGACATCAAATTTGAATGAAACACATTTGAATTTCATTATTTCATTCAGGCATTTGAAGATTTGGTGGATTTGTATTCACCAAGACTACGATTTTCATGACATGGAAGCTTCTTGTAGGTGGCATTATCTTTAAAATAACAATGTAAAAAATATACCTTGGTCGTCGTTGCCGAAGACAGGCTAAGGCAGCTCAAACCTGGTGACAAAACGTTCTCTTCATGCTTTTGTGAATAACTGTTGCTCTCATAGATAGTGAATAACAGGCAATCAATCTCTAAATCACGTAAACATAGAAATTGAGGACCCTACTCAGCATTTGAGAATCACGACAAATTCTGTATCATATGTAACAAGTCAATCAGATGACCATCACTATGACTACGAAGTGACATTAAATATGTTCGACAACACGATGATCTGGTACTGAATGGCAGTTTTGCTTGATGTTTTTCAAGAGAAGCACAAATCCAGAAACAAGTGTAATGATGTAGCAAATAAGCAAGAAATTCATTGTTTATGCTGTCATATATTGTCATAGGCGACACATTTGTCATATAGTAATTTCTTTCGTTTACATAAATGTTCCCTCGCCGGTTCACCTATTAAAGACTAAAACATTACCAGATAGGGGGACGTGGGTACATATATTACTAACATGCGTCGAAGTACACATTTTTGAGGTACGCATCGATTAAATTCATATCAATGTTCGAAGGTTAGGATACCGTTAATATCTAGTACCGCTGCGCATACATACTGTATATAATTATATAGGCTTCATAATATATCATGTAATGTGTTTACATCATAACTACCTTTGATGAATTCCAGATGCATTGAAGATACACTGAAAAAGTTTGCATCATTGTATCATTTGCATGGTTTGGTGTGGCATGTATTGATGGTCCATGCATTGTTGATCTCATTGTTATAATACTTCGGTACAGTATTTATTACTTGCATGCCAACCAATTTTATTCCAGACATTCTATAATCAGTAACTTATCTTTCAATAATGAGAATTAGAGCTGTGGATTATAAAATAGAATATGAATGATTATACAATAAACCAAAGCGTCCATTGTACGGGAGGTGCATTGTAGCGTTTGAATAAAAAACAGCCGCTCCCTTCGTAAAGACAAATTTCCTTTATCGTTTAAAAAAGATATATACAGAGCACAATATATTACAGTAGATTATGAAATCCATACTTAGTAGCAGTACAATTGTGACGCTCACATGGGTAATATTAGGGTTTCTATAATGGTGCTCAAGGAACTGGAGTTGACCCACTCAGTGACGGTCTCGTCCACTGTCTGATCTCGTCTATCGATCATGTTAGCATAAAGTGACACTTAGTGCACCTACACTGTGTGGGTTTTCTGACAAAGCTTTCCGTTGAGTGAGCTTCCACTGAGTGAGATGAAACCTCAATAACTAAAGATACTTTAGTTGAAAATGTTTGTGTGTCGAGGATTCTAAATCTCCAACTCAACTTCTTTCAGTCTATTTTCCGATTCGATGGACAATGACATTACAAAAATGAATTTTGCGTGCGTGCTGTGAAAACGCAATGTTCTATATGAATTTCAATAAGCAAAAACTTCAATAAATGTCAGTTGATGAAGTTCACGTGAGAAAAAACGTGGCCATGAAC
This sequence comes from Prostheceraeus crozeri, assembly GCA_907163375.1. Lineage (NCBI taxonomy): Eukaryota > Metazoa > Platyhelminthes > Polycladida > Euryleptidae > Prostheceraeus > Prostheceraeus crozeri. The sequence goes on from CAJQUW010003471.1 coordinate 97,222, forward strand.
CAAGCAAGACGTTTTTTGCTTTGATCAAATTTCGATGTTCATTTTCATACATCTTGAATTGCCTTCCGCAAGTAAAAACCATCATTTCAAATACACATCATTTATACATTCGCATGCATGCCTACAGTAAAGCATGAATCGGCACAGTACGCATGTGCTCATATATAGCAAACATGTTGACAAATTAATAAAAAAAGAATTGAAAAAATCTGCTTGCTTGTCAACTTCTTGATATAAAATAATAGTAAAGGAAAATCTATCTGCTATGAATGGCTGTTGTGGTCGTGAATTGGATGTTTGATTGATTCCTTTATTTATTTCATAATTAATTGTGTATGTATTAATTTTCTTTTTTTCCTAAATCATTGAAATGATGTCTTTCTTCATTATTACTGTCTTTGCAAATATGTCCATTCATTTATTGAATATTTTTGTATAAAGTGTACATATCGATTTTTGTCCTGTACAGCTTTTATTTCCTTCTCTGCAGTTCAGAGTGTTAATATCTATGTTATCAATTTTCATTTTGTGTCCATATCCAGTTTGACAAGTGCTCATCATTTACTTGTTTGCCAGTCACATTCATTTTATATGCACCTGACGAAGGCTTCGGACGAAAATATGTGCGTTGCAATAAATTGATTTTGCGAGTGCCGCGTATTCTTTTGGCAATTGACATAACTCGATGGCTAACATAATCAAATCTATCCGCAATCAGTTCAGTGCTATGGTTATTACTATTATTAATTCACAAATTAATTGTGAACGAAATTTAAACCGCCGCAATAGCCTAGTGATAGCGCTCATTCTCACTGTGTTTCGAAGACCTGAATTTTAATCAAACTTTAAGCTTCTATCATACACGCAACCTGCATTCTCACTAAATAATCAGTTCGTAGGAGTGAGAATAAATGAAACCCGGGAAAAGAGACGTCGCGCCTTATCTGCTCACGAGCATATGACAAGGTATATTTATTTTTAAGATTTAATCGATCAATGTAAGTTTATAATGTATCGGAACCAATAGTAAGAATGTATTTTCAAAAGCAAGAAATTGCTTTCAACAAATACAAGAACACACAAACTGGAAATCGGACTGATACTATGACATAGAAATCAATTATTGTAAGTTCATAGTCGTGTCCAACACTGATCGGAATATTTTCTGGCTAGTGCAAAGTTGCAGTATTTCTCCGAAATGAATTTTCATGCAGATCGGAAGTGCAATTTTACCTCACCCAAAACCACATAACCATGTCTGCATTTCTAAAATGAATTCAAACTTACCACAAAATATCATATAACACTACCGCTAGATCAACCAAGCTGATAAGCTTATTGAAGTGATCGACATTGTGAGCACAAATAAAATCGTTGATATTAGATAAATAATCTCATTGCTAGCCGTATTTTGATTTTCAATTATCGAAATATTAATTATGGATGCCATATTCGTGCTATTAATAGCCGATTGGAACTATTATGCAATTGATTGACTGCAGATGAATGATCATGCATTATTCAATTGCTCATGCGCCAAGTTTTCTTTTATACATCAAAGCTACAACATTCTCCAATTTACTATACAAGTCTATACTACTATACAACTGTCGGCAATACTCATGTATTCCTTATATCGTGATTCGTTTCCGAATGGATCATCAGAAACTATTGCTTGTCACCAGATTTCACTTGATAACATACATTATGCGCTTCAAAAAGTTGGGGACCATCTAAAGACATTTTTCAATTGATGATTTCTCTGAATATGATCCTGCATGATTATTAAACGGTTCACGATCGATGGTTAATGGCATCATTGTTGGTTTAGCATCATCACGACGGTGTTACCATTTTTGAACTTTCCATTTTTTCAGCTGACTTTCAGCTACAATGCAGTTGACTATCTGCATTGTAATTTTAAAACAATTAACATCCTCTTGATATTGACTTCCATGAAGTAAACTCCCTGCCAAATAGCAACAATCAATGAAGATACATAATGGCGATCTCTGAATCCATTTTTGTTAAGCAAAGACACGATTTGTGTATTATGCACTTATTGCGATAACAAGTTCCACTTTAGATTATGTAGATGTGATCCATTATACTATTATGCGCTGTACTTCGCAACCAACAGCTTTACATTACTCATATCGTGTCGTGTCCTTGTAAATCAGAGGTCTATGATATCTAAATGGTAAATTGTTGATCATTTCTTATGTAACTTAGTGCAAAGCACTTTCTTGACAGAATACTTCTGTTCCATTCAGGAGATTAGAGTAAAGATGGTGCAGCGTGTGGTTCAACATAAAGTCGTATGCCATAAGGATCCCCTGAAGCCGCTACGACGATCCCCTGACTCAGGGAATGGAAATTGTCATCACAAGTCATTAAATCTTGCAGGGTTTATGTGAAGGTAAATGAGAATTAGCTGCTATTCTGCATCTAAGAAAAATGCCTTAACTCATTGTAAATAATTCAAAAGTAAGGGAATGCCAAGTAGACTTACATTAGTATATTCTGCAACTGTTTCAGCCTCGTGAAAGACATAGGCTTTGAAGTGTAAAATCAGAATTGCTTCAATTATTTTAAAGAAAATGTACTATTCAGTTGAAATAACTCAATATAATGCTACTTATCCATACGAATACCGTATCCTTGAATAACCTGCCGAAATACAGAAAATTTTACAGTTCTAGACTTCGGATGCGGATATACAAAACGCTGACATGATTGCAGCATTGCATTCCATCCTCCACGAGCTTAGGCTTAGGTATTGCCTCACTATGTAACAACCGCTCTCAACCAAAGGTGTGATGTAGTGGTGGTAGTGGTAGTGGTATATTTTCAAAATGAATATAAATCGTACAGAGCATGAAATAACAATAAATGCAGCAAAAATGTAAATTAAAGTTGATCGAAGTTGACTTGACAAGTAATATAAGGAAAAAATGAGACAGATCGCAAATGAGTCCTTGATAACAACGCATGATAATGTTGGGAACGCGGCAGTCTACTAGGGAAAAGATGAGTCAGTATATGATCCGGATTGTCTCTGATTTTGTAGAACAATCTCTTCGAAATGGATAGTCTCCTGGATGATATACCACTTGACGAACACTGACAAAAATCATAGGATCCGCCGAAAAATATGATGTTGTGCGCCCTTTTATCAACGCGCTGTAGTTGATGTGATAGCTTCTTACTTATCCCACAGAAAGCTGGGCAGGCGTACTCTAAAATTGAACGTACATATCCTGTGTATATTGAATGCAGCTCTTCTGAAGAAACATGGGGCCTCAAAAGTCTGAGAGCATGGAGGCGTGAGCTAGCTTTCGACTTAATGGAGTTGACATGGGAAGAAAAACCCAAATTGCGGTCGACAGTGATTCCTAAAATCTTAAGTTTGTCAACGACTTTGAAGTTGTCGATGTCATTAATTGAGTTAGATCTAGTACACAGGAGTATGTTTGTTTTATCATGATTCAGCTTCAAGCCTTTCGCGTTGCACCATGCTTCCATATTTTGCAATTCATCCATGATAAGGCGATTGACATTGCTCTCGCGCTTCAGGGGAACGGCAAGGTAAATATCGTCGGCATATTTAACTGTTTTTGTTTGTACGGAATGAGGCAAGAAATCATTCGTGAAGACACAAAATAGAAAAGGGCCCAGGATAGACCCTTGTACAACGCCTGAAGTTATATCATACGGTTTGCTTACGTGATCACCGATGCGGACAACATTATAACGATTGTGGTAGTAACTCTGTAGCCATTCGATCAAATCTTCTGAAAATCCCACCGACGCTAATTTGTTGAGTAGCAAATCATGAGGAATACAGTCAAAAGCCTTAGAAAAATCTATGCTTATGATTGCCACTCCGTTGAATGAGAGGTCGTCAAAGACACTGGTAGCAAAGTCATGCAAGTCAATAATCGCAGTTGTAGTTGACGCACCTGGCCGAAAACCGTGTTGATATTTGTCGTATTTTTCGATAAAAAATGGGAGGAGATTGTGACAAATAGTTTTTTCCATGATTTTCCCGATAGTAGGTAACATAGAGATAGGTCTAATACTGTCAAGTGAGACAGGCAGACATTTTGGTATTGGGATGGTGATGCCTATTTTCAAACAATCAGGGAATGTCCTTGTATGCAGAGAATTCTTGATAATTGAAGATATATAAATGGAAATTAAGTCTGATAATTCCCGATAAATCGAATTGGGCACGTCACCATAGGATTTAGCCACCCCGGGCTTCAGACACAGTAGATAGCTCATGACAGACTCAGGAGAGATGTCAAATCCATGGCATGAATCATTCAGGGAAACACCATGATGTCCTGGGCGATCGCACAGAACCAGTGCTAGATAGTGAATTGTTGGTGACAAACAAACCTCAATGCGTGAGTGATGCTGTTAGAGATTTATTAGCTTAACAGTGTATCTGTGCGATCGCCCCCGGTGGTTACATGAGTTCCATGTTCTCCAGCTCCATCGTCGCTGGTTCAAACTTGACATCGATTAATGAGTCACCTTAGGCCGAAACATGTGATATGGTGGACATCTTCTGAGATTTGATAAATTAATCAAAATCCTTTTGCATATGAGCGACCTCTTTACAAACTCAGAATTATGCTGATTTGGAGAGTTAAGTGGTTGACATAATTTGTTTGTTGGTTGGTTTTTACTTATGTCAATCGAATTTCGGTAACAATTAAATTTAATTATACACAGTGATCGTTAAAGATCACTACCATCATAAGTTTATCTGATGATGATCAGTGTAATGATTGAAAATGCTTGTTACAGAATTTCGATAAATATACTGGCACATTAGTATAACATTAAATTAACAACTTGCCTCTTCCCAAACAACACAATTGTCGATATGTCAAAACCATGACAGAAATTATGTTTAACCATGTTATGAAACCAACCGATAATTATCTGATCTTATTATGACTTCCCAGTCACATTGCTCGATGACGAGAAATTCAATGTGAGGGCCCTTAAATTCGGATTATCACAACACCTACGGCCTCTTTTGCAAAATTATCCCATAAAATATTCCGACAGTTCGTGTCGTACATGCAAAATGTAGTCAGAATAGAAATTTGTTGTAAATATTATATTAGCAATGCTAAAGAGAAAAAGTAAGTGTAAAGTCTAGCAGCGGCGTTATTTAATGAAAAATAAAAAAGAAAATCTCTGAGCTTCGAAAGTTGATGTCCGATTTTAAGCATCGGAGATTAATTGCACTTTGTGTGGCCCAGGACCATTGATTGACGATGCCTTTTAGACGTCATGTCCACAAATCTTTCGGCAAGAAGCGTTCAAAATATGTCATTCCAAAACTAAGATTTTCTTCACACAGAAATTCAACCTGATAAAGAACTAAATGCCCCCTGATATCACCAGCCATCTCTAATGCTTTTTTTGGATCAGTTTCAGCCAAAGGATTAACTGCAAACTTCCGTAATTCACTCAGCTTCTTTACTTTATTGGTAGGATAGCATCGAAATATCTGAAAAGAGAAAGAAAAGCAATTGCTTATTTGCACTAAGAATCCAAAATGCACTAAAAATCCATAGAGATAAAGAGTACAAAACACAAGCATGATGTCCAGAAAGCTCAATACGTGAAGGTTTGTTAATTTGTTTTCATTATTAATTTTATCAATTTCTGTTAATATAGCACTGACAGGCATAATAGGCGGATTAATGATTAATTTGGAACATTTTTGCCACTGACAGTTAAGACTTCAGAGATCCATCAAGTTGAAGACTACTCTCAATCGGTGGATGTGGAAACTCGACATTACTGATCTGCGAAGTTTTCGCTCCACCAGCTAAACATCTCTTGGGGTTCATTTAAGACTCGGTGACCTGTGTCGTTGATGCTGTGATCAGTCCGAAATCTTAGGTTGCTTGATGTCGGGATTTCGCAAGCCAATGCATCCTGCTTGCTCCTTCTGTGTTAAATTCCTCACACAGAGGTCGGCATATTCATTAGCCTTCCCATTTGCTGCCACTCTCATCACACCTGCCTGTACCCTACCTCTTTCTTTTTTCTCATTGACGTTTGCAATAACTCGTTCCACCAGCAGGTTTCCGTAACAAGTCGCTTCCGTTCGGGCTTCGTTTTTCCCAAGAAATCAGACGCTGCTCTTCGGATCTCGTCCGCTGATTCACTCCGTTACTCTATATTCCATTATATAAGAAAATCCAAACTTTTGTGTTATCCCCAATTATTCTTTAATTCTAATTCTACATTAATTTGAATTGTAGGCAAGAAGGATCGCAAGGTACCAGGTTTAGTATTTCCTATTTCATTTTTTACAGAGTGCCATCTTTCTACACCTGCAGACACTGTTGATATACTTGATCAGATACTTAAGATACTTAAAGTATTGAAACATTTACATAAATGAACTGATTTGCCACTTCTATTTTATGCATACATAATTTGTAGTTTACAAGTGTGTTGTTCAGCTCTATTTTTCAGCTTTATTCACCGATCAATGCTGATGTGATGCTTCTAAAAGTCAATCTAAGAACCGCAATCATACAATGACACATTGCTAAATGTGAATGACATTTTTAGGAATACTTGTACCATAAAATTACGAACTACGATATCCCTGTGAGATCAACTTACAAAACTGGAAGATTTATTAACCATTTCATGAATACTGATACTTTCGACAACAATAGCGACTCTAATACATCTACGATGTTCTCTCAAATAAATAATTGTAGCAGCATATACATCGTCTGTTGTTTCTGGAAAATCTGTGTAGCGACAGCTATGTTGGTTCTACTTATCGAACTTTCCTTGCACGTTGCGCCCAACATGAGCGTGGTACATACGACACGATGATTTAAGAAGTGCCGCATCTCAGCACATCCGATATAAACACAATAACGTTGCTGTGAGCATGAAAGATTGTCCATCAAAATTATCCTGTCAGAATTAGAATTTCTGAAGAAACTTTCATTGATTAATTAAATCAGCACAGAACAGAAAAAACAAACAACAGTGAGCGGTCATTCAGCCTTCCACTTCACATTTCAAAGCCTCCCTTGTATCCGTGACCTTTTGCATTATGATGCAACCGTTGATAACTGTCAACACGGCCGGGACGTTGGTCTTCCTGTCATTTACTTTACACATTTATATGTTCAATAAATTTTGTCTGGCAACAAATGCAGTGTTATAATTTGATTTCGAAAAATGGCAATGCCATCTATTTAGGTATATTCCAATCGGTTAACTGCTTCAGTTTTTAATCTACCTTTTCCGGAAATTATCAAATCGCTTTGTTATTTGTCGTCCTTTCAATCATTTGAAAATGCATTTATAAATAAGCAATTAACTTACCTCCTCGAATATTTTGGTATTGCTCTCAGCAGTACGTCTCCAAACATCATCAAAGAAAGAAGATACCACAGGGTCATCCACAGCTTGTTTGCCCTTCCTCATATCTAAACCCAGATGCTCACACATAAGGGAAACTCGAAGAGAATGAGCAAATTTTCCTGCGCGGAATAGCTTTCTGTCCATTCGAGAGTGAATGAAATTCTGATCTTTAACGTAGATGGCCAATTCAGAATCACGATTTCCTAGCATTGACCGATCATTGATATTGGCCGAACCAATGATTGTTTGATTGTCATCAACAATCATTAACTTGGAATGAACGTACACTAATTCAGTATTCTGAAAGAGAAAAAAAATTAATTTTAATAAAGAAGCTGGGTCCTAAATGAACTTCAATCAGAGCTGTCATTATGCATGTTTCTTAATAAAAAAATGATGATTTAATGTCACTACTCCCTCTTCCTGAGGGCTTGGACGGTGCTGACAGAGTCAGACTTCATTGTGATCTTTTAGTCCGGATGCCCTTCTTGATGACTTCCAATGACACTGTCGGGGCTCGACCTCTGAACCGAAAGATCGCTAAGCCAAGCACTTAACCACTGTGCCACGGAGACCACCTAATGAAAAATGAATACTAATTGAAATATTTTGGGTGATGTGTTCGACGGTGAGGGCGAGAGTGGCAACAGCTTGGAATAGATGTAGATAGATCGCCAGTTTGTTGGTAAATAAATCTATTGCTATAGCTAGTAGGCTGAAAGTGTATGAGGCGTGCGTGAGATCGGCTTTGTTGTATGGTTCGGAGACGTGGCCACTACAAAGCTGCGACAGAAGAATGCTGAGAGCTATCGCAGGAGTGAGATGGCAGGATGGATCGAGACAAGCGCGGAGATAGCAGGGAAGTGTCGTGCTGTGGACCTAGCTGATAAGATCAGGCAGAGAAGACTCCGGTAGTCCGATCATGTTAATGGAATTCAAGAAGGCTGCCTTTGTGAAGGAAGTGGAATGCATGGAAGTGCATGGAAGGAGACAGAGAGGAAGACCGAAGAAGACGTGGAAAAGGTGCATGGAAGAGGATATGGCAAAGCTGGAAATCAGGGAAGAGCTAACTCAAAACAGAAGCAGTTGGAGAAGAGCTATTGTCGCACGTCCAACCCCAAGATAATGGGAAAATGAGGACGCTAAACGATGATGATGATGATGATGATGATGATGATGAATTGAAATATTGATCGAACTTTGAAATAGGTACTTTTATACAAAGAATCTCTAGAATTCGGCTACAGGGGTCAGAATCCGCAGGCGTGGTTACATCTCTGAGAATAGTGTGTCAAACATTATTTTGATAAAACAACATAATTTTCTATTTGGTGACCAGTTATGCCAACTGCACACTGGAGTTAAGTTCTGCTAGGTAGCTGCTTCATACGGGAGGTGTTTAATATTCGCACGTTCCGCTGAAAGCACTTTCTCCCTTTCGTTAATGAAAGAGAAATGAAATGAGAGAAACAATATTCACATATCCTCAGACGCTTCGGGTCCCGACCCGTCATCAGCGAGATGGCATATAACTCAATTGTAAAGGGTTGGGACCCAAAGCGTCCCAGAATCTGAGAAAATTACTTCTGTTAATAATTATCTTTGCTTAACTAAAGGGAAAATTTGATTTCAACTACATGTAGCAATACCACTCTGTTTCCTCATTTTTTCAAAAGATTAAAAAAGTAATGAAAGTCAAAAAAACTGCGGTGGAAAAGAATGCATACGACACTATAGGGCTGTGGCGCACTGAACTGGATTTATTTTGCCAGGTGTTTCGTCTGTTCGTCATGAAACATCATCGGAGTTCACAATGACTGATAATCATGGTGTACAAGTTCACAACATAGACGAAAATGACATAGAACAACAAGAGACACTAACACATCAATAACACTTTCATTCCTGCTCATTCTCGGTACAATGTGCAGGTCATAATTAGTTCTGCCTAATCTAATGAAGTATTCAGTGTTGGTAATTGAACTAAAAATTGAAAGATAATGACAAAGATTAAGTCAATGAAAAACAGCAACGCCCTTGATTCCCCGACCGCACTCGCCTGACCCAGGAATCGAACCGAAGTCCGCGGAGGAGACGAGCTCGCATCTTCTTCACTAGGCCTCTCTGACGGTACGAAAGGAACGCTGGTAGCATTCTGTCAATAATAATAGGACAATAAGCGTTCGATATCACTTTGTAGATTACTTCTGCCTTCACTCGCATTCCTTTCGTACCGTCAGCGTGGCCTATTGAAGAAGGTGCGAGCTCGTCTCCAATGCGGTCTTCGGTTCGATTCCTGGGTCAGGCGAGTGCAGTCGGGGGAATCAAGGATGTTGGTGTCTTTTAATGACTTACTCGTTGTCATTCTCTTTAGATATTCCCGGCATTATTATCAATTAAGTTGTAACAACTCATGTTGAGGCTGTGTCGAGTGGATTACCAGGAGTTTCATTCACTCATCAAGTGAAGGATTAAAATCATCATCAGATTCACAGGATGAGTGTTCAAATGGTTGAATATCGAGACCTACCGCACTTCTAAGAGTCAAGTAACACAGATTTGCACTTTTCCAATATCAACTCCAGTCTAATTCTTCAATATCACAATCAAATCACAACAGTTACTATCTATTAATCTACAGAACTGGATTATGCACTGTTTGAGCTTTCTAGAATGAGCTTTAAGATGCATATGATTTGTCTTTCTGCGCGTACACTTGTTGATTTCAGCACTTCCTCATCATCTTCACTTCACTTGGTGCTTTGATTTTATGTCATTGCTGTGCGAGATATGTCTGTGTGTCAATTTTCATGCATTGTCTGTTAAATAATGTCACAAATTGATCTCCTCATGAAGGAGCTGGCTCTCCGACACATGTTGCGGATTAAAACTTTGTTCTTGTCTGGCAGGGTCATTTCCCCTATATTTCTGAACTTTCAGAAGTTCGAGAGTAGGAAAAATATTGTTTGATGAAGATCATCCGATAAAATTTGAAAAGTAAGTCAATTAGAGGAAAGTGCTGAATTATAAAAAGCTCGAACAAGAAGCATCAACAATCCATAGAAATATAAATGAACTCAAATATGTAGCTCTAAGCTTCGATAGATGATCATGGAACAGTTGCCTTGACTATTTCATGCTCATTTGCGTTAGCCGTACTAATGCTTCGGAATATCACAATGTTGCTTGGTTGGAGGGACTCCACATGTTGATGTAAAGAAAACGAAGCATGTTTTTGCGAGCACTCGCAGATCACCAGCCGAACATATTAAACATGCAACAATACTGAAAGTAGAGAGGATGAAGTTGCAGATTGTGACTATAGCAATGCACTCATCACGCACAGTTAGAGATTCTTAAGAAGATTGCAATAATACTGAAGACAAAAGTGAAACAGGTTAACTAAATCAAATCACACAAGTTACCCACTATAATCATTCAAAAGGTACCCAAATCAATTTTGGCATGATTTGAGGAAGTCAATATCCTACTCCACATGGCGTCCAGTGTGGTCTGTCAGAGCAACATGCTTAGTCGACTCAGACCTATCAACATCAAGTTCTTTGATCAATTCTGCATGTTCCTTTTGCCTAACTATTAACACTTTAAGGACGAGTACTTTCATCGACGTAAGCAAAACCTCTGTCCTTCCCACTGCAGTCTAAAACAGCAGTGCTAAGACACATAGCAGGGGACGGATGTTAGAACGATTAAGAAGCGTTAAGTTTTCATCGGTTTGAATGCCACCTCTACACCGAAGGCGGATAAAACACTCTTCATCCTTTCATTCACTCTTGGAATACGCGGCAAGGTAGGACGTTCGACAGCCTGAATTCCGGACAAAAAGTACAACTCCTTCTAACCTTAACCATTAGTCGCTCTCTACATGTGCAATTATGGTCTACGTCCGACCGCACACGTCGTCTTCTTTGCATTAAGATATGGGACCCCCTCACTACTCAAAAATCGCAAAGTTGCTTCATTGCATTGCCTCTGTGCCACCTGTGCAGCTGTGTAGATTCTGTCAAAGCTCCCACTTCGAAACAGCTATAAAACGCATCAAACAATATGCGAGTAAAATGATTGCCGGAACAATACCCAGAATGGGTAAATAGACTTACCAATTTTCCATATACATAACTATAATTTCGCAAGCTTGTGATGCTAAGATATTTCTCAGGGCTTGCTTCATTCTTGAGAGAAATTTTCAGACGACTTAGCAAAGATTGTGGTCCTTGACACAGAGATCGCAGCTGATAATGCAATATCCCACGCATTGGAGCACCACGCCAACTGTCAACAGTGCCCTCCATTGCCGGAAGTAGTGGAAGAACAAGGAACACGCGGAAAATATGCCCTTTCCTGCAATAGAAGAATAATGAAATAGCAAGGAAACATGAAACACATGATGTATAACAAGGAAACATGATACACATGAGCAACTTTATGGCCAAGCTTTTTCTATTTAGAATATAACAAGTAAAATGACATTGAATGATGAGAAATACTAGCATATGTGCCTCCACGCATTATGAGAGTTGGTCACAGTGACCAAGTCTCTGCATCGAACAAGAATGCTCTTTTTGTCACTGTGGATGAAGGGACTTCTATGATGTTGGCGCACTTGGTCGCCACGGCTACTAAAATTGTCAGCATTGTATATTCGACCGGGAAAACGATGAGATCATCCAAGTACATTCAGACCTTCGTGTACTAGGCGACCTGGTCGCGGCGACCAGATGACTCCGTACTAAATAGGCTATCTCCAGCGGATCATCCAGTACGTCTCGTATAATTTGTCACAATGTTCATCACATGTGATGTTCCATGTTGATCAGGATCATTTTGATTCCATTACAATCGTCGATGTTATTACTCGCCAGCTTCTCGGCCTTCCCGCACAAATCTCGTGTAAGCTTTAAACAATGAAATTGTGAATGAGAAAAGGGATGATATTGTGTGGTCGTCGTGACCAGGAACGCTAAGTGCCTTGTGATAGACTATTGATGGTCGCTGCATTTTTACGACTCATTTCTAGTGGTCGCTGCGACTCCGCAGTATCTTCATCTTTCTCATTCGCAACTTCATTAATTAACGTTTGCACGACATTTACACCGGAAGAATGAAAATCCGAGAAGCTGACGAATATGTCATCGACGTGGAGTCGTTTACCATAGACTTAGAAAATCATGCAGCAGTTGACAAATTATTGACGAGAAAGTGGCAGATGAGCAGGTGATGCTCAATCATCAGTGGTGGTCGTCTTCCCTTGATCGCAAGGTGCGCAGAGGACCTATGTCACGATGTTTTCTTATTTTTTTTTCTGAATAGTGCTTATAAGCCTGCTACTGTTAAAAAGCTTCTTCAGCTAATACTAGACATCGTAAGAAACTTAGACAAAAAGCGTTCAAGACTAAACAAAAATGGCAAGGACTCGAAGTTGACAAGCGCTTCAGAAAACACTTTTCAATTAGCAATAATAAAAAATGTGACAGGAATCTGAAACCAAGTCTAATGTGAATATGAAGAGACTTTTTCTTGAGACTTTGACGATTAGTATATATTAACATAAGTTTTAATTTCTAATGAACGCACTAGGGTTTAAACTCGGCTAAAATGAGCACTCAGTTCAAGTTGCTAGCTTTGATTTAGTTCAACTTTGCGAGCAAATGATAATACCTTTTGCAAATTTTCTTTGTCAAAGTAACAAACAAAGTCATGTGCGACCACAGTCGAACAAATGGAGGGATATCTCTTCACTTGCTCGCAAAATGTAACAGAGTTTCACCTTTTCACTTTAGCCGAATTTGTGCATCAAAGACTGATCAGAGCATGTAAATGCTAGTATTGTTTGATATTTTCTCAGGTTGACATATTGTTTGGTGTGGTTCGACAGTGAGAGGTTTGTAAACATTATTCAGTGAAACATTGTGACTTCATTTCTCTTCTTTCAATTTGTCCTTTTCTATTTCAAATACCAGCATCTGTGATCGGTACAGTATATTAGACGTCTGTTTTGAGCGTGTATGCGGCAGTGTTTGGAATCTATGGTAGTAGTATATTATCAGCAAGTATCAGTAGTGTTACAAGTCTTAAGATTTCCATTTTTACCAGATATGTGGCCAAAGCTGATCAATTTTTATTCGTTACCACGAGAAAGCTCCATTGAGTTCTTTTAAAAACTGATTAATCCAATGGTTACAACAGCATTGCATTTGTACAATCGCGGATTGGAGAACGCCATCAGTCCTCATCAGGACTACTTCAAATAATAACTTAAATTAGTAAGCATCATATTCTATTATAAATGGCTGCTGGGATGATTTTCATCATCGTATGAGAATTCAATGTCATTTTGCTTGTCGTATTATACACAAAGAACAAGCACTGCAATAGAATAATTGAATTTTTCCTTTTTGAATTAATACTGAAACTGCACCAACATAAAATTCATTCGAAGGTCAGTCTCATTATTTGGATTATATTGCAAGAAAGTATGATGCTAACACAGCGGCACATTGTATCGTCTTTTACAACTTTCACTTGGATGTAAGTTTTCACAACCAAAAATCATATTTTTGAAATGCCGATGTTGAAGGCCAGAGAAGGCAAAAGATAGCCAGTATATCCAGGTTGAGTTCTCGGGAAAAACACCCATTTTGAAAAAAGATCCTGCTACTTTTTAATTTCGAACTTATTTCAAAAAGCAACTTTTTCAAAGTACTAGTAATTAGAGGCATATAAAATGTCTTTGAAAAATATTATTTCAAACTGTGCAACATTTGCAAACTTTAAAAATTAACATTGATAAGGGCGTGTGAGCCGAAAAATATTTGTTATAAAAATTAAATAAGACCATTACATCACAATTCGGTTTTATTACTTCCTACAGCTTGTAGACGAGTCAAAGTTATAATGAAGAACCAATACTGGATAAAACTGTGCAACATAAGCGGAATTTCTGAATTTTGTCAATCTCATAGGTTGAAAGAAAAAGGAAAAAATGCACTCCCTGTGGTTTATCCGTAAAAGTTTAATGCTAAAAGTATATACAGGAGACAGACGTTTCGTGACGCAGTCGCAGCCTCAATGTCTGGTAAAAACGTGCAGATAGATTTGTCAATCTATCAAACCGAATTGAATCATGTAGAACAACGAATTTTTGAAGTTGAGTTCCCTCTAAATGCACGCTGTCAAATATGTACAGATTGTTTCATAAAAAATGGATCACCCTTAAACATCGCCTTAACTTCAACTTTGTCTAACTCCGCCAAACTTGAACGAATTTCTCTGAAATTTGGAAGATATGTCAGTTGTGCTTACTAATATCATTGTTGGAAATTTCAAGCATGAATATTGGGTTGTTTTCCTGTTATAGATAAAAAAGTAGTAGATAATTTGATCTTCATTTAGCAATGTTACACAAAATCATACCTCACTCTTATAAAATTACATTTGTTTCCTTTGTTATGTAATATGTTGTTCCAAAAGCCAAAAGCTATCAAGCAAAACAAAAATAAAGAAAATCGGTCAATCAGAGCCAGTATAGCACCATTATTCATCAACAATAATGTTACTGCTACATGTGATTAACTGGACTTCATGTTCCATAGCTTCCTGACTTCGTTGCGGTGGTGTTGGCAGCACTCCTGACTGCTTTCAGCTAGAAATCTATCTCTTACCGGTTGAAAACAATACAAAGCACAAATGAACAATAACGAGATCGCATTCACAAAAGGCAAAGTGTCAGCCTTGCTAGAACTTGCTAGAACCTAGCCTTGCTAGGATAGTGATGGTCGATTGAGATTATGGATAAAATCTGATCAGGAAATTCCGAGACATTTACATCGTCCCCGGGTACAAGGTGGTGCGACTATACTGATTTGGGCTGGCATTTGGACCAATGACCGCTCTGAACTTCACATACAGCAAGGAACCATGAATTCTGAACGCTATGTGAATGTTTTACGAATGAACATTGGCCAAATGACAGATCCACTTGGTGATCCATCGACTTGGTTATTTATGGATGATAATGCTATGTGTCACAGGAGTAGTAGAGTCAGCTTATGCAAGTCTCAATTAGGGCTTAGGACATTATCTTGGCCAGCTCGTTCTCCTAATCTGAATCCCATAGAAAATGTATGGAGTATTCTAAAACGTAACGTTCGTCGTTCACTGCTACCTACAGAGGGTGTATCACAACTTACGTCACTGTTAAAAAGAGAGTGGAGAAAGTTAGATCAGTCAAAAATCAACGATATCATCGAATCAATGCCTAGACGAATTGGTAATGTCATTGACAATAAGGGTAGGGCCACAAAATATTAGCTTCTTAAGAACCGTTACTGTACCATAGCTTATCAGATTATATAAGGACATTTAAATATATTAGGGACATGAAATAACATGAAAAATGCTTTCTGTATCATACTTATGTTTTATTTAGTCAAATTTAGGATGATCCACTTTTTATGAAACGGACTGTAGTTATGCACGTAAGTCATCAGATGTCTATTGACAAAAACTTGGACAAACAGAAGATTGATAAACAGAGAAGCACTGAAGAACATGATGAAATCATATTAGCAAAAAATAAGGCAAGATCGCGACAAAGAGGATGCATATATTCTCATAGTATCTGACATTTTTCAAAGTTGTTACAAATTACAGTTAGACAAATTTCTGCACAATATTTATTCAATGTCTTCAAATCATCAATACTATACACCTAATTAGCATGCAACATCGGGCAAGCTAATTTAAGGATATGTACGATTTGATTACTATTGCCCACGCCCTAAAAGTATTTTCAATTGTTAACGAATAGAGTTTAAATTTAGGACCATCTTGATGAAGATGCCCCCTAAATTGAACGACTCCGCTTTCTCCTGTAATCGCGCAAAGGAAGATGTATTGCAGGGTTTCAATGCAAACAATTGCAGATAATTCATAAATATTCTCAGTGAAAACACAAGAAAGGGGTTGAGAGAGTTGCTAAGATCGCTGCTCAGATCCTGTGAAAAGAATAATTTGAATTTTTTTCAGGTATACCTTCAGGTAAAATACGTCGATTTTAACCAGTTCCTTTTAAGAGCACTTAACCCTAATGATTTATTCAATAGTTGACGTCGTTACATCTAAGACACTCCCTGATTGATTGATATTCTTTCCGAATTGCCGTCTTGTTTTTCTATATTCTTTTTTGGTTCGTGAATGAACCTTTCTCTAAGTCAAATTCTAATTTACCGATAATATTTCCCTTTGATCGTAGAAATTATCTGAATTCCAGATTTTTCTGATATGTTAAAATTTTTATCAATTCTCGTTGGTTGAACCATGGTTAACCATGGAGATAAACACACTCCGAAAACGAAAATCATCTTGCCATTAAAGTCAATTCTCGGTTTGAAATTGCCTCCGCAAGGATCAATCATTTTCTCGAACTAGCAAGTCCTATTTAGTTCCACTTCCTACGTCGCTACCGCAACTCATGAGATCTGTAACGAATAGTGGCTTGTATCTAGCTAATTTCCCAAATAACATGAGTCGCTTAAAGTCGCATGATGTCATTGAAATTCAGCTGCGCCGCAAAGCGATCTTCCTTCTATTAGGCCTTCAGAAGATGGGAATTAGATTAGGATTTGTGGAACCACGATTGAGAACCCGACATTTCAATGACATCATGTCCAAACTGCATCACTGTGGTTAATCATGACTGCATAAATTAAGTTCCTTTTCTAGAAAACGATCGGCCCCATGCTCAAAAACAATTAACAGATCATTTTATGACAGTTTAGTAACAACTTTGGCAAAATTCTATGACGCCATACATTCGTCATATTTTCGAAGATAGGTCACACATTGTGTTTTTTAATAATTTTCATTTTTTCTGTACACCATGTTCTTCCCATATTGTATATTCGTCTTGTGTCTACTGATTTTTAGTGAGTGTCAGACGTTGGGCACCCCATTGATGAAAACAACCTTTGAAACAGAATGACAACAAAACAAATGACCACAACGTGATAGAAATTTGATAGAGTTTGACACTGGTATGTGTATGTTGAAGAGATCTATGAAGAGTTGAAAATATGACAAAGGTAAGGAAGCTATCTAAATAAAGCAAGAACTTACTTGTGCATTTCCATTATCCGAGAGAATAAAGCATCCGCTATGGTGTTGAGAACGCGCTTGCCGTCTGCTGAACTGATGAAAAACTGATTCTCAATATATATGTAATGTTCAGCACTCCCTATGGCAGCCAAGTAAGCGTTGTAGATTGAACATTCGGTTTTTGATATCCCAGCAGACCATTCAGATGAACTGCGTAAGACTTGAGTTGTACAATTGTACGTAGATTGTTCCAAAGAGCTGGAATAAAACAACTGTATCAAAATAACAGCGTGGATTTGTGAAAACAAGCATACCGTAGGTACATTAAATGTATCTGAATTGTATAAAGCTTCTACAGCTCCTTGGAATAAAGTATATCAAGACTGTCTTGAAACAGTATAAGTGGCCTGTACATGTTCTTGGATATCTTAGATTACCGGGTCAAGAAGACATACGTCATAGACCTACCATAGACAACACAAAGAAGCCGTCCAAGAAGACGTTCTGAACCGGGGATTGGTGATTGCTGATGACAAGGAGCTTCGACTGAAAGTGATGCTGCCAACCGCGAATTGTGCAGAAAATCCATTGGGGAACCCATCTGGATCCATTGTCTACTAAGAATGGATAATGCACGTAATAAGATTCAAACAAATTCTATTTAGAGAAGAGGTGAGGGTTCTCGGTTCTTGGTAAGAAAGGGACCGCACTTCCACTTTTTGTGGAGCTGATGACAGCAAGAATTCAGTAACAAGCTGCAGATATTCTCCATCATGCGAATTGTGTCGTCGTCTCTTCTACCGATAGGCCCAATATTTCGGCAGAAGCACTTTCGTAGAAAAATTAATGCGAACTTCAGGATAGAGTTTTGTGAAGAGCTAGCACACTCATGAGATTGATAAGTATTTATATTCGCACAGCTCTTTGATTAAATTCTTCCGGAGTAAGTTACTAATCAAAGCATTCCAGATGCTTATAACATCAGTGTTTACTTTTGCTCTTAAAAACTGAAAGATCAACTTTGTTCTGGCCACTCACGAGGTCAACAAAATATCGTTTTTCAGCTTTTTCAATATAAAATACGTTTATCACCTGATATCCAGTAGCCTCATCGATATATTCTACGTTCAGTTATTGTAATTAGCGTATTACTTCAAGTAAAGCTACGTTCTGCACGAGTGTGTCTCTAAAAATCATTCCTACAATAAAAATTACTGACGGGAACAAGAAGTTAAGATTTAATAGAATTCATATCAAAATGCCTGGCTTTGATTGTTTAAGGATAGGCAGATTTATAATTTTGGTAAAGTTGCAGGAGGAAATGTCGAGGGCTTTCGGTTTTTGTATTTTCGACGAATCACAAAAAGTTGCTATGGTCATCCGACTTGTATATGTGATTTTTTCACTACTGTTTTCAAACCGATTTTGATAGCTTCTGTTAATGATTTTCTTTTTGATTGTTCATTTTCTGGAACCATGCAAGGTTGTTTCCACATTGCGTATCTACTATTTATCTGTTCTTCCATTGCCTGTAATGGTTGGTGGCATTCCGACATTCGTCTTTCTTGTTGGACAGAAATTTGATATCCCCATTTCAATAAGTTCTTCTTTGGATTTATTCAAAGAAAGATATCATCCTATTTCACGATAGTCTATGCCTTCCATTTTGATTTCTGATTTTTCGAACAGTTCACAAACTTTTTCAATAGTAAATTCAATGTTCAGACTGGGATATAATGATTTAACATCTCCTGAGCATATTATGATATTTTGTGTTGAATTCAAATCATTAACTCTGTTGAAGTCATCAATTAGTTCTTCAGTGTTGAGGCAAACAGTCTTTTTATCGTTTATCCAGATTTGTGATAGAATAATACTCAACAGGTGAAATAATCGATTGTTCGGAGAGTTAACCGATCCGCAAACTGGTCTACCTGGAGGACCTATTGATGCATCCAAGCACTTTGTGATCTTTTCTCAATGTATATAGTGGAGGTATATTGCTACAATTGATCATGTTATTTCCGATTCTCAAATGATCGTTGGTAAAATGTCCAGCCCGTAGTATTCCTGTCCAAAATACTGCATGTGCGTTCATTTGTTGCTCAATTTTTGTGATTTCACATTCTGCAATGTCAATGTCATTTACAATATGTTGTTTACTCATTTCTTTGTAATTAGTTTTTGTGTGGACTGAGAATCGCCCACTTTTATCAGTTTGATAGGTGACAATGTCTTCTTTCTTCTCTCTTTTGATAAGTGATTTGAGACCACTTTCTTCTTTGCTTGTCAGGTTTTGCCATTTTATATTTTATCAAAAAGTTGCAAAATTAAAAAAAAAGCAGTGAAAAGTAAATTAAAAACAGAGATTACTAGGATGTCTGATACAATACGTCTATATAATGTTCTTACCTATCTATTCCTGACTTCTCGTACGACTTTGGAACTAAGAAAGGATACTTTTTTGAAACATTTTTGATTTCACGCTTGGCTGCGTTCCATCGCTGAATGAAATGTCTTCCAACGTCTCTTGCACAACGACCATAAAGTCCACATGATACATCATGCCAAGGCATCCTTGGAACTTCTTTTCGATCTACATCATTCTCAAATGGATTCATTAAGTCATGTGGAGTCTTTTGGATCCAATTGACATAATCTTGACCCTTCCAGAGATTGGAAACAAAGTCCTCCGCTACAGAGTTCTGTCTCTCATGTCCAAGAATACTTCTGACGAAATTATCTTCGCGTGATTGTGATCTAAAAATTTCTGATTCAAAATTCCTAAATGATTTTTTTCTTTTGAACAACCGACGGTGCCATTTCTTTCGTCTCCTGAAATCGATGAAGGAGCCTTCTCCCATCGTGCTAAATCGTCTGATATCAGATCGCTTGAGGCGTATTCTTGATCGAACTTTCTCTTGTTCTTTGACAATCATCCTGGAAAATATGAATAATCATCATACAAAAACAATTATCATGCAAACCGTCTCATGTGTAAGCTGCCCTGAAGATGGGACATGCTGTATGTATTGAACTTGGACTTTAATTTCAGAAGCTATGATGAAAGAGCAGTCTGCGATAGAAACGTGATTTACGGACAATTTTAATATTGTGATAATAACACATGCAATATCTATCATATTTCGACGTAAATAACATGGGATATGCTTTGACCAAGGTCTCATGCAAGGCATCATCTGTAGAGGGCACAGTAAGACTTAGGGTTAAAAAACCTTTGCATGTTTCAAACCATACTTTTGAATTTTTTAGAAATTTTTAATTTCTGACATTCGATAAGATTTGCTGTTGTAAACAAATATACATTGGCTAAAATAACATAGTCTTAGCTATCATGGGTGTCTAAATTATGTAAAGATGGAATTGATGGTCACTAATTGTCCATTTATGCAACACTGTTCTATGCCTCATATAGCAATGCATACATCAGTACATACAGTAATACAGATGCACCTCACATTGGTGTAAGGCACGATTGCAGAATGTCATTTCTTACTCTGAGGACAGCAACAAAAAGAATATAATAGCAAGCGAGAAGTTATATTGTCAAAGAGACAAAGTAACAGTTTTAATGCTCAATCTCATTTAAATCAATCCCCTTAAAGATTTTAAAACTCTATTTTTAACCATGCGTTCGATATACACAGTCTCACTATTCAAGGATTGCTTTAAAACAATGCTTTTGAAAATGAGCCTGATGCTATGCAATAAACATGATTGTAAAATCTTAAAAAGCGTGTTTAAAAAGTTTCATAAAATGTGCCTTCAAGCATTTTTTCATAATCGTGGATTAAACCATGTTTTAAACAGTCTTTCAAAACATTTTAAATACGGTGTTTCTTTCTAGCAATGAACTAGCTTATTAAGCAAGTTGTGATGTAAACTAGTCGATAGGCACATTGATGATGCTCTATTCAAAGCGATAGTAAACTTAGACAAGTGAGGCAGTCATATTACTCAGTAAGTATGGCTTGCTACAAAGGAAAATGCGAAGCTTCACAATGATTTGAGTATTACGAATAGGAAGCATGTGAATAATATGTTATCGACATTCCAGGTACTCTTTATTTCACACAACAAAGCAGTTGTCGAGGTTGCCGACAAATTGAACGTTGCTCAATTGAAAACAAAATATCCAAAAGGTCGATTCAATGAAGGACAGGAAAACAAAAATACATGTCTTTCTGTTTCAAATCATTTCAAAAAACATGACCTCTTGTAAGAACGATACACGTTGGAAACAGAGAACATGCAAGTACGTTCTCATGCAAATCTATTAACTTAATTCCCGTTATACGTGCTCTTTTAAAGCTCTGTCGTGGTTAATTCTCGCTTTATATGACGTGGTGGCTTTACGGTTTGAGGATGAGTTTACAGACCCAACATTATTGATTCAAGACTGGTTACGGCCGAATAGACTGAAGCAGGTCTCCTGGTTACATGGTTTACGATTTGACATACATGCAAAAATTCGAGGAAAAACTTAACGCATGCATACCACATGCACTCAGCATCATAAATACGACAATAGTTCAAAATGGTCGACTATTCTGAAATGTATGAAATTAATTTATCATTACTAAAAACATTGAATGAGGCTTTTATTCGAACGCTTTTCGGTTATCGAGGAATGGTAGTATATATTAAGGAATTAGTGAGGATTGTGCACACATTTATGAATAAGAATGAACGCATTTCAACGCACTTATTGAGCATCGATAATGATAAACTACAGGTTATATGTGCTTTGAAAATGTATGAAATGCCGGAATACTCAAAATTATATATCTGACAGTGAAGTCAAAACCTTAATTTATTATTCGTATTGATAAAAAATTGCACATTTAAGAAAATTGATAAAAAATAGATAACTTGATAAATCAAAAGCATGTGACACTGATATTTACATACATAAAACAGTTCGAATGATCCTCGTGAGGTCTATCAGAAATATTTTGAACAGCTCATTTGTATCTGCTCCATTTAACCTTTGCTTTTTGAAAACAATTGCCTATGCGTACAATGCATAAAAGGTAAACCGTTTATTCTTAGCTGATTTCAATTCATACTGCACTACTTTCTAAGGCAGTGTAATCAATTGGTATAAAACTAATTTCAAAATTGAATTCGCTCTGCAGCAACTTTATTTATTAGTTTCATTCTACTACATATAGATCATAAAGATTTAAGAATTCTCACTACAAGTAAACCGGAAGATTCACAATCAGCGTCAAAGAATAGCTCTAAAATAAGCAATGTCGTGACAGGTAATGTTCATGAATACAAGATGTTCCTAAGGAAGCGCTGTCAAGACACTCAGCTATATGTCCACCTCATTCATATTGCAAAACCTGATTGCTTACAATGATAACACTGCATGATTTACGGCAAAACATAAGAAAGCTGATCTCATCAATGCTATTCACGAATAGAACATCATGCCATCTTTTAGGAGAGATACAAGAGTCCAAGTACTCGTATTCTGAGGAGCTGAATTTAAATGTTCTCATAAGCGTCTGATAAATAAACAGATCGCTAAAAATGTAATTTTAAACGGATCCTTGAGCGATGTATTCATAGATGAGGTTGTGAGAGACGAAAAGAAATCAGAAATAATTAAAAATTCTTCAACACTATCACGAAAATACATCACGTGCATAGCGCACACCGTTGCAGCTCCTTGTGCCGATAGGACTTCCTATCAAAATTTCGATTAAGAAAATACAGTATTATAGAAAAACGAAGCATATCATACAACTTTTATGCAGTACAGGCAACAAATCAACTGCCCTTATATGAGAGCGGAAGTCAGAGACAATAATTTTATTGGTTGCCTAAATGTAGTTCATTCATGCCTCCGGTACACTGCAGATTCCCCGAATGCTAGTACTCCAGTCTCTTAACGTTTGAAGAGTGTTCCAGATTCAAACTGTTCCGATTTACCGACTATTCTTCCGACTGATCCGATTAAACGGAGGGCACTGTATTTTGCTAATATATTTTATTGCATTTTGAGCATTTAAGCGGTGTGAACATATTTACAAGTCATCAATGTACTACGATTTCACCTTCAATAAACTGTAATACTTCAGCATCAGTCACAAGCAACAGCAACAAAACTTACTCCATTCGATTGATGCAACTTTGACGTAATGGATTTGTATTGCTGTAAGAGAAAAGAAAATTGAGTAGCTTGTTTTGGTAATTTGTCTATACAAAATATAACTTGCTTGATGAACGAAAATATTAACTCTTCAATATTAGACAACAAAACCGAAACTATTCATTGTATTTAGAATCATTTTATACTATTTTAGAATCTTGCTTCGGATGTGAAGTTTTCGTATCGTACTGCCAATACAGATTTGATTGCAATTAAGGCATTAAATTTCATGCACTACATTTTGACGGTTGCAAACACGTTGGTCATTGACAGGGCAATTCTTAAACGTTGACATTGTTTTTGTTTTCATTTTGAAGGAAATTTCTCATTGTAAATGATTGATGGGCTATTCTGATGTTGAAGCTTTCTTTCTTGAATATGTTAATTATTTTGTTTTTCAATGTGTTGGATATGTAAGGCAATTGGAGGTAATGCGCATTTTTACTGCTTCCTTTTTCTGTTTTCGTTTGTGTTTCACTTGCTTTGTTGCGGTAAATTGTGAATACCCGTTTTTCTTCAAATGTTTTTGAAATCCGAGAGACGTTTTTTCTTTGTTGATAATATAGAATCAATTTTTATATCCATCATTTATATAACAAAGTGAAATAAAATATAACTTGAAATTAAACGTTCATCAAAATAAAATTTCATCGCTTTTACATGATTAGTAAAAGCACCAATCTTTGTCATATATCTGATTTAAAATGAATTAATATAAACACGGAACGCTCTGAACATTGAAAGCTTACAAAACCGAATCCGTTTTATGCCTTGGAACTTTTCTCTTTGGAGGTTTTGGAGCCTAGTGGAGATTTAAGTAAAATAACATTTAATGAGCTTAGAAGCTTGCGACGAGTGGACTCGTATGTGCAGGAATCATATCAAAAGTAATCATGCGATTGTAAAGAACCTGATATTCAGGGTAATGTGTCCATGTGCTGTGATTTCTGACCAGATCAATGGACACATAAATTCCTATATTTATAAATTTTCGCACTTTTAGTGCCATAATTCATAGCATTATATTGAATACACTGATCGCTGATAAAAATCTGTAATGCCTTCCGTAATGAAGGTGTACGCCGAATTCACATGTTAGTCAATAATGGTATCGCACTGCAAAAGAAGTCAATATAGGCACAATACTACGAGAGATGATATACTCGGCAACTCGGCAGAGGTAAAACGACACGGCATCTGCAGGCCACGGCTGTATGTGCTGTTCATTTGTCTTTAAGCATAACAACAAATGTTGAAACATGCTCCCTTTATCAATGTCAAAACCAAAATCATCAGGATCAGGCTTTAGCTGAAGCTTTAAAAATCGATTCAATGCAGATATCTAAAATTTGAATTTCAAAAACCATTCACACTCATTCTATCAATAAAACTTTGACTGCTAGATAATTCAGCTGTCAAACAAACATTCATAACAAGCAAATCAAAAGAATCCTTAACTAATGGAAAACAAAACTATCAAAATCTGTGTTTTTTGTACAAAGTCTACTATAGACATATCAACGTTTCTTTTAATGATTTTTTCCGGTTTTCTTCTGCTTCTTATCTAACACGATCGTATTGCCGTAACAGTTGTCAGATCAAGCCTCTCTTTGATGCAAAAACAAAAGTTTTACGGAATATGTTTTTCTTTAGAGTGATTGATGTGTGGAATTCACTAAGCGATGATATTGTACAGGCTGAGACTTTCACTGTATTTAAAAGACGCCTGAAGATCGTTGATCTCTCCGATTTTTGCATGTAATGTGTCATTTTACAGTTTGCGCTTTCATGTAAGTGCCCAAGTGGCCATTGCATTGCGGTTTTGAATGTAGCTTCTCATTCAAATAAACAATTTTGACTATTGACTATTAAAAAAAATGATCTCATACACTGCAGTGCTTGCATGCATCTCACAGAACTCAATTGCTTGCATTATACGGACAATTTTTCGGTAATTCTGATAGTATATTTCTAATTTTTATTTGTGTTGCATTCTTATACTCAGAGTATGCTACTTATACGCGGAGTAGTTTTATGAGAACGACAATCTGGTGATTTGGTCTGAACTGGTTCACTACATCCAAAAGAAAGTCAGTTTCTACAATCAGCTGTAAATAGGGTTGGGCGCACATATTCGAATCGTCCTGAGTGAATCAGATTGAATCGTGCAAATTGAGATTCGCCGACAGGCTTGTTTCAGGAGATACTGACCGATGACCCGGTCAGTTAAAATCTCGGCAGGCCATACTTTGTCCACACTTGATAACGACACTCAAAAATACTAAGCTCGCAATTTTCACATCATCTGCAAAAATGAGTGGATCGCATATCTTTCATGAACTTGCAAAATTGAAATTTTAGTATTTAAAAAGCAACGCTGCAAAAAATCGCTGCTGTTAATTGAACACAATATTCAACAAAAATAATTATTTAACGGAAGGAACTCACTAGAGTATGTGACTCTCCGTGTCCATGCTCATCTTTTAAAATGGAGAGCATTTTATTCTAAAATCGAAGGCAGTTACAATGAAAAGAAAAAAATCAGAGTCAATTTTTTTTGTATTTCCAGAATAAAATTCGCTAGTTTCTCGTGGATGCGACATTTCTCAGGATTAATACTTATCTGAATATGCATATAAATGAGAAATATGCAATCATTAAATGGCAATCACAAAATATAACACGTGGCTCTATTTTGACAAGTAAAGATTCTACAAGTAAATTCAGAATATCTAATACAACTCATCCACTTAATCAAGCTAAAGTAATTTTGAAATAGTTTTGAAATATCATCTCTACTACGCATTGTAAACCATGCAGGACCGCGATGCTCGATCTATTTTATGCTACACTTCGAGGAAAATTCAACTTACTAATGCACGTCGACGAAGCCGCAAGTAGATGTGCCGTGGAGACTTAGGTTCAGCATAATTTGGTATGTTAAACTTCAAGCGTTGTTTTATTGAAGCTGGAAAATAAGATAATTCTGAAAATAAGATGACTCTCGTTGGATACACTTAACTAAAAGTCAAATAGTTATTCACATGATCTCTTTTTCTCAATATAAAGCCCACCTCATGCAAAATCTACCTAATTTGTCGTGATGAAATTAAGAAAGCGCATCTTGCCGTTCATCAACCTCATAACGAATATTTCTCACATTTCCTCACAAATCTCATCATGTTCCTCACAATATTTCTAAGGGTCTCACTCCAAAATTATAGATTTTTTACCACTTTTTATGCTAAGGCGGCAAAAATGTTTTTGTCATTTTTACTTTTTACGCTTTTTTGTCACCATCTCAGATTCTCTTTTGATTTTTCGGCAAAAACCCTTCATTTCACGTTTTTTCGTACATTTCTCACAGTGGGCCAAATTTCTCGCCTTTTCTCACATTTATCACATGCGGACCATCCCTACGACATGCTAGGCTCAAAACGTTATTGCATTACCTGCATCAGCATGCCCAACTGAAATGCTCTCAGAACACTTGCAGACAATAGAAATGTCTACGAAACATTGGGAAAATGTGCCTAAAATATGCTGCAATTCGTCGGATAAGCTGTACAAACAAAATGTTTCAGAATCTTTATGTCCTCTACATGTTGAAGATCGAACTCCCTCGCTTTTTCGACTACATAGTACACAGTTGTACATGCATTGAATTCGGTAATTCAACTCTTAACTTACAGTTGAGTTGTTTTATGGTTTATCCGCATAGTTTAGCATGACTTTCTATGTGAGTACCTCTGCGATTCACTCTGTCATTTATTCTCTTTATCATTTTCAACAATGCGACTTCTATATCTATTCGCTGGTTGCACAAAAAAGTATATCAGATTAATACTTTGCAGATGAGCATGTCAATGAATTATTTACATATATTTGTTCACAACAGCACGCTCCCTGGTGTTTACCTTAATCTCTTATCACAATAGAGAATTCCGTTTTTACTCCTTTAATTCATTGACAAGACAGAATAAAAATTACGCTGAGTTGAATAACTCATACTTTCCGGTCAGCAAACTGAAGAAGCGAAAAAGTGAGTTCGTCATTATTTGGCTGTCATTGTCTTCCTCTACTGACTGATAATTGTGCAACGTAGCTCTTGTTTCAGATGAAAGCAGCTTTCACGAAAACTTGAATGAAAATCGGAACTATTTTTTCACATGCGATGACTGATACTGAATTAATAAGTCGTCACGAGAACCATGCCGTGAATTCAGAAGTTGCATGCCCGGTCGTGTTCGAAAATTAAAAGGGGTTCTATAATCCGACACCGGACACACGAATCTTCTTGGATTAACTTGCTATTTGGATGGCTGATGGCGACGTATCTAACGAACCAGTTTAGACACTGTCATTTCATTGCTCCCTTGAGAAATGGTCCGCACTCGAAACGTCGGCTGTGTACATACATTTTTTTACTTCCAATTATTCAACTACTATTCTTGCTGGCATTAAAATTACTCGAGAGAGAAAACGGATATTTTTACTGATTCATTAACCTGCAAGCATGACCAACACTGAGATTTCAATGAAACACGAGTAAAATTATGATACTTGGAAGTATTAAGCAAGAAGTAGCGTGTTTCATTACTCACATGTTTCAGTTTTCAGAATTGATCTGTAAGGAGTTGGAAGTATGACGGATGGATATGTTTCGGATAGGGATGTGCGTCTCTTCTGAAGATCCCATGATGACTTGGTAAGTTTGTGATCCGCAATCTGCTTATGTAAGTAATTCACATCGGAAAAACTGTTCCTTCTCCTTGGCACCGGGTTAGGGAATTCGTGGCCAATGAGATTGATAGCTTCCTCCGAAAAGGAACGACCGCACCGACTTTCACCATGGTCTAAGTCAATATGAGCATAAGGAATGTTATCGGAGTGATAATAATACAGGTCTGAGAGTTTTTTCCGGTCTTCAGATTCAGCTACCACCTGAAAGCAGTTAATACTACTAAATAAACATATTTGATAATTTATGAACGATGTAGTTGTCTCTCAGTAGCATGAAACTGCGACAAATACGTCAGATACTGCAGTCGGTAAAATGATTACCAGACATTAATTCTCCGAGGACCGTACAATTCCTAGGATTCTCAATGTAATTCTCTACAGAAATCTGCGGATTTGAGTTTTACTTTTAATTCTAACTTGAATGTTTTTCATGCTCTAATATATGCAAATCTACAGCAGTTTCGACTTTTTAGGGACATGCGTTCATGAGATCATTTTGTAAGATTAAAGATATCTTAGTACAAGTGACAGCTGACAAAAGACAATGCTAGGAGGAGGAACTCTCGGAGCTTGTTGAAGCTCTTTTTTCATAAGTTGTAAAATGTTCTGATAAGATTTTGGCATGTATGCAATGACGCACGTGTATATACTTTTCCTACAGTGACCGGTCATGCTTTCTATTACACTTCCATATTTTACATTTTTGTGATGCTATAATAGTCTCCATTTCACTTACATGCAATCATTATCTTGATGATCGATGAATATTTAGATTCTCGTGGTGTGTAGTTTCAATTCTTTTACAGCTGAATCACGGCATCTCAAATAAGAAGAAAATTGACAGAATATCGCAAAAATCACCGATTATGCAGTTTTAGGGATTAAATCTAATTGATGCATTTCGAAGACAGTTGAAACATGGATTTAATTTCAAATGCATAAAATACGCAAAAAATGCTTATAATTTATAAAAATACATATAATATGAAAAATACGCATTAATTTCATTACGAAAATTCCTTATATTTCAAACTTGTACTAACCCTAGTCTCTTGTACCTGAAGATGATTACTGGATGGTAATCGAAAAATTTTGTGCATCTTACATGAAATAATAATTGACATCGCAAAAATTCCTGACTCCTTCCGACTCAAAAATGTTATAGTAAAGACACTGCACACTGCACAGTGTAGATATTGAATTCGTCGACTTCAATACTTTGCTGCACCCAAGTTGGGCAAGTGACTTCGAAAACAAATTAATCCGAATTAATTATTGATAGTTGGCAACACTTGATAATGACTTAGAAGCTCGCGCAATGCACACAAGAACTGCTTCAAAGATAACATGCCCTTTTATCGCACCAAAAATCATGAAAACATTGAGAGCAGCATGAAAGCACATTGGCAAAATTAGCAAGAAATGAAGGAAATAGACAAAATCTGGGGAAAATTAGTATAAAAACAACTAAATTTGACTAATAATCGCTTATTTTGCAGAAAAAGTCCACTTCGGCCTTGGTGGTAATGTTCTCTTCATCCATATATGACCTTATCGCATAAATGCTGTTCTTAAAGCAAATTTTGCTCAGACACAGTGAAGTTGACCTTAAAAGAATTATAGTTTGAGCACTGCAAATTCTGACCACGCGTCGATGCGGTTTAAAAGGTTAATCTGATCGGCAAACATCGCTGTTGACTAAGTTAATCAAGCCTGTAAACATATTCTGATACAGATATTGTTTTCCACCAGCATGAAATATTTAGGTATTTTTGACAACTCGGCTTGCAAATTTAATCATAAATAACTTATTTAAATGAATCGTTTTATTAATGGAATTGATTTTAATCTGAAAAATCCTTGTCTTAGTTCTTTTCATCTATAAACCTCTGCTATTCCTGTTAAATCATGTCTGATTTCCAAATAAAAATATGCATTATCTTGGCAGCCATCCATGCTTCATACGGTTGTGATTTTTATTGGCCATTTCAGGCGAAAGTCAGAGGCAATATGTTTAATATACATGGTTGAGTTTCAGGATAGGATATGTGACACTTAATTTTATACATTAATAAAACTTATTAGAATATTTAATATCTTTTGAAGGTCAGACATATGAAAAATAATACGCCTTTTTATAACCCTGAGCAGCAATTTGTTGAATACAGCTAATAGCGACAAGACAGTTATACAGTGATCTTGTTGTACTTGTTCTTTTCTCCACATCTGGCTGTCATGTCTCATCATAGCATGATCAAAAGATAGTTCGATCAGCATCCGCTTACCTCGAAGCAAGGTGCATTGCATGGCATGGGGTTTAGCTATGCAACAACAGTGGCGAAGGAGAGGTTTCAGTAAACAAACATGTCAATAAATATCCCATTCATCGTGACCTACACGACATCAAAATTCTTTCAATTGAATGTCATCAATGATATCCGGATTCTGCCACTCAACTGCAGAGTTTGATTTAGGATCTCACTCGCCGCCATTTGACAAAACCAATTTAGAAGAAAATTGTAAAGTGATCACAATTTATTGTATATTTTGGTCCTTTTTTGCGGTTGATGCTAGGTGTACGAATTTTAATCAGACGGGCTTCTGTTAATCTACAATCTATTGCGTTTTGACTTTTATCAATTATATTGGTGTCAAAATCGATGTCAGCTTAATGACATCTCTAACGGTGACGGTTGTGCGCTCTCTGGTTGTGCTAATTGGATATTATTTTGCTGATTTGCAACGCATTGCTCCAGCGGTTTTTGGCGAATTTGGTACTATTGGGCTCCTTACGATACTGCCGTTGCAGCTGCGGAGTTGGTTTTCCATCTTCGGATCGACCTGCAGTGAATTTTTGGATTTTTTCCTTGAGAAGTGCAGTGGCATCGTGAATAGTATTCAGCAAGCTTCGGTTGATATCTCTCTTGGAATTACCTGGTGTCTGTGTCTTCTAAATTTAGCGGCGATTCGACCATTCCCATAGATATCCATCGCTTCAGCGCTGTGTCTTGTCTTCAAGTGGTAGTTGTCTTCAAGTGGTAGTCTTCTGAAAGTGCGTTGATCAGCCGGTATTGTCGGTTGTCATCTGGTTATCAGCTGTTATCAAAGCATTTCTTCGAAGCCCCCCCTGTCAAGTTGATTTTTGGATATCGATTTTTCATCACGTGGTGCAATTACGTCAGCTCAACGCACAATGTCTGCAAAGTCGCCGCCAAGAACAAGAGGCCGAGGGAATTCTCATTCAGACATAACGCTTGAAGGCATGAAGTCATTGATCGAAACAGCTAAGCGTGAAATAATTTCTTCTCTGAAAGAGGACATAGCTTCATTAAGAGATGTAATTAAGACATTAGTGACTCGTGTCGACGTCCTGGAATCAGAAAATAAAAGATTTTCTGAACAGTATCAGGCGCTTAAAAAGTCAATTCCAGATCCAAGTTTTGTGCAAGAGAGTTGTACTTTTTTGATGAAAGAACTTGAGGAGCGGCAATTTCGAAAGTGCAATCTTATTTTAAGGGGATTATCGGAAAATAATGGCACGGTAGAGGAACGTCAAGAAAAAGGCATAATTGTATGTAAAGAGATCTTTATGAGTATGGTTGCAAACAATGTTTCTATACAACAGGTTAGACGTTTGGGTAAACAACGCGCTGATGGTAAGCGTCTCTTGAAAGTTTCTCTATCGAGAGCTGAGGACAAAGACAAGTTGCTGAAAAATTCGAAGCAGCTGAAACAAATTAGCGAGTTTTCCAATGTTTTCCTGCAGCCTGATCTGACTTATTATCAGCAGAAAGAACAACAGCACCTAAGAAATGAATTGAAAAATATGCGGGCTATGGGCCATGATGCTGTCATTTTTGGTGGCAAGGTGGTTGAGCGTAGTTCAATAAAGGATTTACCTCAGTGATTTTACCGGGATTGCGAAACAACAACCTTGTTCACGAACATTATCCGTCCTTCATACTCTCGAACGTTCGCTCGCTTCTGCCGAAAGTCAACGAATTAAGTGTCATAGCCACGCTTCTTAAACCGGACATTATAGCTTTGACAGAGTCATGGCTAAACAGTGATGTCTCTAGCGATTTGATCAAGCTTCCTGGTTATGTTATCTTTCGGAACGATCGTGTCTCTAAGAGGTGAGGTGGTACTTTAATGTACGTTAAAGATTGTTACCAAGCCAGCTATTGTGAGCTGTTGTCTGATTTTGATTTTCCAACCGAAGTTGATGTTACAGTTATATCTTTTAAAAATCAAATGCGTATCTTTTGCATTTACATACCGCCTAATGTTTCTGCTGCTGTTAAGCAATCATTTCACGATGCCGTATGTTTCTTTGTGGATCATGTACTAACCTCCAAACCGCATATTGAGCACGTTTTCTTTTTGGGTGATTTTAATGAATTTGATACGGCTTCACTATGTAATGATCTTGACTTGTCAGATATTGTTACATCTGCAACCCGGAAAAGTGGCTATCTCGATCATGTGTTAGTTCCTAATGGCCTTTCAGATGTCTATAATGAAAATTGTGTTACATATAATGCTCCAATTTCTACATCTGATCATTTGACTTTGAGAGTGTCTCCCTCAGAATCTGTAGGAAATGCAAGTCATGTAAATGTAACATCTTCTATTGTTTACGACTACAGATTATCTAATCTGCGCAATTTGTACAGAGTAGTTTTCTCCGTAGATTGGAAAGACTTATTTTCTGAGACTGATGTAAATGAACAATGTAGAATTTTCTATTGTATTCTCAACAGTGCTATTGATATGACAATTCCAAAGAACATTATAAAAATGACCTCAAATGACAAAGTTTGGATGACTCCTTTAACAAAACATCTGATAAACGAGAAATGGAAAGCTTACAGAGACCTTAATTGGCCTTATTACAATCATCTTAAGCAAAAAGTGCGCAGGGAAATACATAAAGCTAAACTCTCTTGGGCAAATCAATCAAAGAACTCTGGTAAATCTCTGTGGTCGGTTGCCAATTTTCTAAGCGGTAAAGAAAACAATTCAAATGGTTTAAACTCATTGATATCCCAATGAGTCCCCAGCATTGGCGCTTGCAGATTTGAAAGATCTTTTCGCTGGTTCGCAGAGCTCGAGCTCATCACAGTATATTGATGTTACTGATGAAGATGATGGATGGTCGGTGGTGTCCTTCACCGAATATGATGTTTATTTATGTCTTGCCAAGCTTAAAGCTAAAACGTCTGCTGGATCAGATATGATATCTAATCGGATTTATTCCTTCCTCGCTGACCTGTTGGCAAAGCCATTATTTCATATATATAAGTCATCAATCAGACAAAGAAACTTTCCCATGATTTGGAAATATGGCATCATTTCTCCTCTTCCAAAAACGTCTCTAGCAAAATTGAGTGCCCTCCGACCTATAACTCTG
Organism: Prostheceraeus crozeri; assembly: GCA_907163375.1. Taxonomy (NCBI): domain Eukaryota; kingdom Metazoa; phylum Platyhelminthes; order Polycladida; family Euryleptidae; genus Prostheceraeus; species Prostheceraeus crozeri. The sequence goes on from CAJQUW010003471.1 coordinate 131,106, forward strand.
CTTCCTGCTCCTTCTAAAATCCTTGAGCGATTGATATTAATGGAAATGCGCAGCTTGTTTGTATCAGCCTTTGGTGCCAGTCAACATGGTTTCCGTCCTCATGCTTCACCTGTTACAGCTCTTATAGAAATTGACGATGCGGTAACCAAAATCTATGACGATCAGAATCTGTTTGGAGCCGCTATTATCTCATGTGACTTGTCTAAAGCCTTTGAGAATGTCCAGCACTCCCTACTTTTACGCAAAATGAGTGATCTAGGCTTTCCGTCGGGCTTTCTCATGTGGCTTGTGAGCTATCTTTCGCATCGGACTTCCTGTATTAAGCTTCAGATGGATTTTTCGACACGCTTTCCTATCTGTAAGGGTATCCCACAGGGATCTGTTTTGGGTCCGTCTCTTTTTTGTTGCTTCATCAGTGACTTGAACGCCGCATTTGCTGCGACAAAAGTTGTAAAATATGCCGATGACATAAATCTGATTTTGCCTCTGAATGACGGTGATTCTGATATGATATCTTTGCAGTGCAAACGTGAGATAAATAATGTTCAAAATTGGTGTGTTAAAATGCTATCTGTTTGAATACATCTAAGTCCAAATGTATGTTCATCACCCGGCACAGACTGTCACGATCCATCGATCTTGAAATTCCGGAGACTTCCTGTCTATCGATTCTCGGAGTTTTGTTTAATAGTCAGTGGACTTGGAGGGATCATGTTGCGAGCATGTGTTCAAAGGCAAGCCGTCGATTCCATGCCATTCGTAAGATCAGAAACTATGTATCTATTGAAGATCTACGTGTCATTTACGAGATGTCAATCAGAAGTGTGTTTGAATATGCCTGCCCTGTGTTTGTAAGACTGTCAAAGAATGATGAAGGTCGTCTGAAACGTATACAGCGTCGCGCACACCGGGGATTATTTCGGCCTCAAAATCATATCATTGCCCCTTGAACAGATGTGATGATTTATCTTTTCCAAGTAGACGGCAAAACATTAGTTGTAAACTTTTTCGTGCCGCTGAAAAACACCATTCGCATGTACTTCATCCACTTCTACCGAAGAGACTGCAGCATACTCACCAAGTCCGTCTACCTGTGTGTAGAACGAAGAAGCGACAGAACTCCTTCATTCCCTTTGTGTCATCTCTTATTAATGGTAATATGATGTTTGCATGACACTATTTAAATTCACATTGTTTGTTGTATTTTTTCTTGACTGACTTGAGTCTACTGTCTGCATTTTTAAGTTTTGCTCTTGTATTGATGATTTCTATTCTTTCAAAATATACACTTACTTACTCGTACTTACTTATCTCAAATTTTGATCTCAAATGGCAATTATAAACGCGCTACTGTTCCTAGCCATCAACTGGAGCATTAAGAATGGATTGCGGGCGACGACGCCGGATGTTAGGGAGACCATCATGCACAGATGAACAGTAATCTAGACGAGAGCACTAAAGACGAAATCGAAAGAGATCGAAGGATAGGCATTGTGAGTGTTTGGCGAATGAACCGGATTTGTCTAAGTGAGGCGAAGCAGCTAACAATTCTTTTGAGCAAAGAAAGCAAAGGATGAAACTTCGGTCGAATTTGTAAGCCAAAAAATTGGCTAAGTACAACTATTTTCCATCCTCTTTCCTCTTTTAATTCAATTACGATGAAACCATCTGCAGATGTGCGAAAGGATGCAATCCTAAGTAAAGCACCACGACAATCAGAATAAAAAAATAAAGCTACCAATCAGTTTTAACATTCTCAGTGCATTCACTTGGTAACGTCTCCGTAAAAAGTATTACAAACCAATACAAGCTTCAACAGTAATACAATGAATTATGGAGCTCTATAAATCATAATAATCAATTAGACCCTAGGTGAATTCTAAATATCATAATGAGCTCTGCTTTCAGCAGACGTTTATCGCTAATGTTTCAGCTTCGCTGTCATCTAAGATTGTTTTTCATTTGCACCCCCATTGGTTCCTCGATAAATTTAAGGCTGTTTCGTGTGAAAACAACTCAAGCATCATTTACGCGTATATCCTACATGGTCTATCCTCCACGAAGTTGCTGGCTTTGTACTGAAATTTCCTCTTAGGTGGCTTCCGTGACACAGTAGTTAAGTGCTTCGCCTTTTGACCTTTTCTTTAGTCGTGCATTCAAATTCTGAGAGTGACATTGGAGTTCACTGGATGGACTTCCGGACAATAAGTATCACATCGCTGTAGTAAAATTCCATTTTCCATAAACACTTGGTGTGATGCTTGACCATCCTGTATGGTTGAATGGTAACTTCAAAGTAAATAAGATCATATTTCGTATCTGGACTAAACTCACTGATGTTATTGTAAGCGTACTCTAAAGTTATCAACCAAATATCACAACAGAAGTGTTTATAAAAACAAATTACTACATTTCTATGCAGTGATATTCACCCTCTGCAGAAAGGATGTTTCAACGGACTCTTTCATTGAGACATTTAATTAATTTTTCGTACTCTGACGCTCCAATGAGCACAAGCATAGAAACTCCTGAATTTTGTATGATTCTCATACTGTTCTTTCATTGTCATAGCATTGTGCAGGTTATTTGTTATAGTAGTCCTCATGAGGATTGAAGACGCTACCCAATCGCAGGTTCACAAATTGATGAAATTTTGTTTGCACCAATGGAAAAACCGGTTCTTAAAATAACGCAATGCAGATCTGATATTGACGATCATGGACAGTAAGAATATTTTCAAACCTCTCTGATTATTCTATAGAATCAAGATCACAGGCAAGATTAAGCACAATGATTCTTAATGCACGCCAATAAAATTCTAATGAAACAATTTTCATCAAAACTGATGGAGAATTAATGCAGTGATTCGAATATGTTAGTATAAGTGCAGCACCTCCAATACGATAAAAAGGTGAACAGACTTACTCACATTTGATAGTCTGAAATCCGACATTATGATATCCGATATGCTGAAAAAAAATCAGGAACTTTCAGTTAAAATTGTTAGTCCCCTTCGAAAAAGGTAGTTTATTTATACGCGGATTGAATTCATCGCGGTATAATTATAGATTAAAGGTTGCATTGTAAGCACTAAGTGCTACGATATCAAGCTTCGTGTCCTTTAAGAATAAGGTATACTATCTAGCGATAGACAAATTATAAAATGGATAATGGATGTATTAAATCGTAGTCGGTCCAGGTTGTTCTATGAAGAAAGTTACAATGAAGTATCATGGAAAAATTTGCGAATAAAACACAGCGCCGACCACAGTTTAAATGTTTGTCGGGCTTCGGCATCCTATTTTGGATCTGGTCAAATGACCGACCCAATGCCGACGAAGCTTCTGAACTCTTATTCCAGTCGGTACCAAATTTATGAAAACCAATTATTTATTCATCAATGACCTATGAAGAAAAAATGGCGCCGACGGCAAGTGCCTAGTCGGCGTTGATAGGGCTTTGGTTTTTTGTTTTGACTTTATTGGTACCCTTACAAAGCAACCATTAATTAAAGCCAGTGGTTGTGATTTTTGCGCTGAGTCAACAGCACTCGTATTAAATTCAAGGTGTTTGATTGATGAATCATAAAGGAACATCAAACTCAACTGTTTTAAGTTGTTGGAAAACAAAATTCATTTTAGTAAGACTGATGTACTATATCTTACAATAGCATTTCAATCTATTCAGTAAATTCAGTATTTCGCAAATTGATTTACAAAGTGTTTTAATTTTAGCCTTGTTCAGTTCATGACACCTTCAATGGAACGTCAGGACATACAGAGGTGTAAAGTTTAACACTGCACGACCAAATCGATTTCAAAGTGACTAGCAGTATATGTTAATAGACTGAACCGACTTCTATACATACGAGTATATTTTATATTGGCCATTGTAAACGTCGAATATGAAAAGTTTTTACGACAAATAAGAATTATCAAATTGTTGTACATTAGAAGGACTTTAAATCAGGAACATTGATAAATGATATAAACTCCAAACCAAATTTGTAGAGTTGATAAAAGTGTCCCAGAAATTATGACTTTCAATGATGAAATGAATATGAACACATAGACCAACACGCTTCACGCAATTGATTGACTGATCTTACTTTTTCGATCAAACATTTCTTATATACTTACTCATGAGCTCTCGTATCCCAGCGACCAAGTGCAAGATCTATACCACCAACAAAAGCTGCTGTTTGATCAATGATAATAGCCTTTTCGTGATGCGAATATAACATCTTTTTCCCAGTTATGAACAGCATAGGATGACGAAGAATCTATAAAACATTGACATTTGAATACAATTTGAGCAAGATTGAAAAGATCAATCGATATTTACCATAATATTGTCATGCTTTAGTTGATTGAGGACATGACTGCTGCCCAACATTATAATGGCATCCACTGCTCTATAAATGAGGATGAATATTCGAATTCCTTCATTCTGCAAATGCAAAATTGACAGAAATCACAAAAGGATAGATCTAAGGAAGAACAATGATAAGAATCAGAATTTGTGAAAAGACAGTCAACAGAAGTGACCTCCATCAGACTGACTTTCTGCATGCAGAGTTGCATGGTCATAAAAAACGGACCACCGAAAGTACGTCAACCTTAATCGATTCTCCTACCTTTGAATCATAACGTGCATTGATGCGCCATACACCATTCGAAAGCTAATGTTCTCAGGCTTTAATTGAGCTATCATGCAAACGCATCAGTAACTGTGTAGGCTGGACAGAGGTCAAAAATGAAAAATTCGCAATTTTTCAATGAGAAAACATGTGAGAATGATCATGAATTAGACACGAGGAGAAAAGGTTTCTCTGAACATTTTGTTGATGTATTGCTTGTGAAAAATCGGCAAACATTTAGAGAAGTTGTGATGCCCGAATTGACGGTTCAATAAGTTGCTAAAAATGCATCATTTGGCGCTAACGCAGTCAGTTTCAATTTCTATAGTGTCTAGGTGTCTGCTCAGCACTTTCAGTTAAGCTGTAAACAGTAGCTCTGGCATCGAAGATAAGAAAACAGTGAAAGAGAGGAATAATATTGTAAAGATGAAATTTTACGTTCATTGAGGCATATATAAAAAATCCATCTCCCTGATGAAGTGATCCTTGATTTCTAGGGCCAGTCCATACTGATGATCAGTCCGTTTATGGGGGAATAACTGGATGTCCAAATACAGGCACATTGCTTATCATTCGAACACTGACAAACGTAGAAGAGCAATCACGATGCATAAAAAGGTGATTGCTCTATTGTGCAAGTTTCGGCTCTGCATGAGTTTACGTTCTACATGTTCGTCTGTATGACATTGTTTCATCCTATATCTGACTCTGACCGCATAGAGGCCTACAGGTACATAGGCATGTTGTGAGCGTTCAAAGTGCTTTTTAGCTTCATCGAATTTAGACATCAAGAAATTATGAAGAAAAACTTAGGGGAACACCGTAATCAGGGAGCTGACATTCTTTTTATTATTCCATAGACTCGAGGAATTATTCTATGTACATGTACATGTCCTACAGCAGCATGTACAGTGATTTCAAAGGAAAATCGAGTAAACGTCAGCTCGCCGTATACCGTTCAAAAACGCTAAATGATGTTTAGCTGCATGTGTCTTGCTTGAATGACATTTGAATTGCACCATCATTTTCAGAAATATATGAGCATTAGCACCCAAAATTTGAAGCTTCATGAAAAGGACCTAATTTAGACAAGAGAACCAACAGCTTCGACGTCATGAGTCTCTTGCATACCTTGATGACCTCATGCAATTATCAGCTTATTCATCACGTGGTATAAATCCTCAATCTTGATGACCTTGGTAAGTATCTGATGAACTGATCTTGATAATTATCAAGTAGTCTGCCATGTTCTTAATATACAGACTGCTTCATAAATAATTGCCCAAAAATGAACACATTTTGAAGTATAATTTGATTGTTGAAGTTTTGGTTAGATTTATTGAGCTTTATATCATGTGTCAGCCAAATATTCTACAATTGTGACGAGATATTTTTCCAATTATCTTAATTGCAATGACAGCTGATGTGTAGCGGTGAGGGTTTGATCCTGCCAATTGACACAGTCACATGTAAACGGCTCGTAGCTCATCTGGTAGAGCTCAGATCTAGTTACCTTGAGTCGTAGGTTCGAATCCTGCCAGCTGCATATCTTTTGAGAAGTAATTTGATTTATCGTTTATTTCATTTCATTCTATTGTCAGCAGATCAATTTGGCATTTATTTTCACATTTGTAAGTAGTCAGTTACTGCTGTTGAAGGTTTGATCAACTGTGATAACTGTTGTTGAAAGTTCGAAAATTGAAGATTTTCTTTGACGGAAGATTTCAACATGAAGATAACTGAATTTTTCTGATGAAGTTACGATTTCAAAATCAGTTCAAAAAACATCTTTCGATACCACATAAAATAACAAGACAACCTAGATTCACCAATGAAATCAATTAAGTAGGCAAACCACTATAACATGTAATTCCTATGCCAAGGGACTCGGCTGAACAAGTGAATAAACTTAGTATTAGTAATCAAATAATGAGTCTGCAATTAAATTTGATGTGAAGAAGAAAACAAAAAATTATGTGACACATTCTGAAATGTCCTGTAAGTCAGTCCGCTTTTCACTGACATATCAAACTATGTAATAAGTTTTTATTTAATTGCTTAGCTTTGATAAAAGTGGAAACAGGAGAAAACGCTCATGTAGAATAATCATGTTTCTCTAGGTTGCTTTGACATCGACAAACCTAAATTTCTGATAACCCATTACAATTTAGAATGATATCAGACTATCAAGATGTAGTATTTTCAATGTGATAAAGTTATTTGAACGGAGAATGAATAGAAAAAAATGATTAAATTCAATCAATTAATCCAATGGAATGATTCCATCAATTCCATTAGCACCACTCTCCACTGTAATACATAATTATCGAACGGATCTCATATAACTAATCGATTTGCATTGTCGATTTACATCAAACTATCTGATAGACTGATATCTTAATACCTTGAATTTTTGCGGTTCCACAATCCTTTTGTCCAGACTCCGGACCTTTCGAACACTTAAATTCTGCTCGTTACTATTGACATAATGCATCATAATGTGACAGAATAAATTGACATCTTTCAAAATTCAACACATTATATCAAGCGATTGGCTATCTGAGACCATTTCTCACCAACCCACATCAAACGATAAATAAGACTGATAAATTACTGAATTTTGAATCTGAATTCTTACAGCTTTTCTCTGCAGCAACTTATCTAGTCGCCACTCTTCCATATCCTTGACAGCTCGTTTCATGTAAAGCTCCGGTGTTATCCACCAGCCGGCGATAAAAATTTCTTCTTTTGCAGCTGAGATGGCGTTGGCAACAGCTTCAAAGTAAACCATCCCATCTACATACCTGCAACATACAGTGAGAGATGTGGATTCGACGCATGAAACATGTCTTCATATCATGTAGCTTTGAAATATTGACAAGTCATTGGATAAGGAGCACTTCTATTCAATTAGTTTTAAATTATCATAAAATTGAAATAATGAATCTTTAACGTCACTACCTTTTGGTGGACTTGAACGGTGCTGACACGCTCAGATTTTTCTGGAATGATCGGATTTGCACACCTGTAGTCTGGATGTCTTGCTTGCCGAATTACAATGATACACTCGTGCTCGACCTCAAAACGAAAATATCGCTTGGTAAAGCTCTTACAAACTGTGGCACATAAATAATAGCACATTTACCTACTGAAGTGAGACTTGACATTTCTTGAAGTGCCACAAAGCTCCTATAACTATTTGAAATAATAACCAAGAATAAATAGTAATGTATTATTATTAATTATTTCTAATTTCTATGAATAACAAAAATATGAAACAATAGAAAATGCAGATGTAAATATGAACAAAATAAAGATAGTGAAACAAAAAATATAATATAGATAAACAAATAATAAAAGGTATTCGATAACTTCAGATTTTTTAATTCTGACCGATTGTGTGAAGATTTTACTTCTCCAATCCTTGCATGCTCCATTAGAAAATTCAGCATGTTGTTTACATGATTTCTCCTGATTTCATCGATTTTCCCAGCTTTTAGATTTTCAAGGTGTTCTCTGACCGCATAAACCATTACATCACTGTGTATTTGTACACAAATAAAATTGATAAAACCGGCATCAATACATCCCACAACATCCGATAAAATTGCGTTTGTTCAAATGGTATATATTTCTCCGCCATGTATAGCATTCCGACATCAACGTAAGTACCAGTTGATTGCAACGCACATCATCGAACAAACGTAGTATCATTCATAAATACCTACGACACTTCCTTGAGCAAGAATCATACACAAATGCAATTGAAGTAATTCGGAATTTGCCAACTACATCATTCATTTATCAGTGCGATTCACCAGTTGAAAGGTAATAGTGCAAATTTTTCGTCTAATTACATACGTGCTTATGTCTAAACGTAGCAGCGCTAAGTTATGAAAAAAATTCAGACTATACTGGATCAATGCATGATTCATAACTGCTAGCGTTTGATGAACATTTACATGATGTTCATTATCTTCATAATTATTGTGGTTATAGATGTCAAAATTTACTTTCTATCGGTTAGCGGCATATGACCAACTGAAATAATTCACTATTTAGTTGTCACTCCTAGTTGACTTCTTAAAGTCCTCTCATTATTTTGTAAGTTTTTGGTCATTCCTACTACAGTTTATATTTAACCCTAGATCTAACCTGATATGAATATTGCTTCACAAACAAATTAAGTAAAAAGAAAAAAACTTATTATTCCACCAAATAATCGGCTAGATTGATTTGTATCCATATCTGAGAGAAGCCGAAAAAACCGTGATGTTCGGTAAAGCTTGTCTATTCAGGCAAGGCCTTTCGACCGGCACAGCCAGCCATCGTCAGGCGAATGAGACGATGGCTGGCTGTGCCGGTCGAAAGGCCTTGCCTGAATAGACAAGCTTTACCGAACATCACGGTTTTTTCGGCTTCTCTCAGATATGGATACAAAAAAACTTATTAGTAATTTGTAAAGTGATGCCATATAAAATTGATAGAAGCACACGTAATTTAATTTAGTCATTTTTCAAAAGAATTGAGTACTCCGTTTCTAAAGCCGAAAATCTAAATGTATTCAAGGTGAAATGAAGGTACTAACAAAACCTAACGTTTCGATCGTCTTGACCTTTATCAGGGATTACAACATCTGCGAAAGGACAGTGATGCTTGACAGGCTTTTGAATATCAAATAGAATACGTCTTTAAATTGAATGACCGCTCATTGGCTCACTGTTGTTCGTGTTTTCTTTTCAGAACTGGTTTCAGTAAATCAATGAAATTAGCTTCACTGAGAGGATTATTTTGACGATCAATCATCTCCACATAGAAATATTTTATACTCATAGCAACGTTATTGCGCTTAGATCGAATACGTTGAGATAATGCACTTTTCAAATCTCCATAACGTATAGCTATCGTTACAGATTTTACACTTAAAACAATACACGACATCCACACTTACAGGAATATTTACCTAACAGAGCATCGCAAATACCGCAATTACAGTCGCTATTGTTATGGTTCACGGAAAGTATCGGCATTCATAAAATTATTAATAGATTTTCCCCGTTTACAAGCAATTTTGACAGGGACATCGTATTTATTGGTAATACTGCGGAATTTTCTGTTACAGGAATCACTTATGAAGTCAATATTTAGATTAGCCAAGATAGATTAGATGATACCATATCTTTCGATAGTATTGAACAATACATCCACTGTTAATAGCTAAATTTAGCAATGTTTCAAATGTTCATGATACTTCATCAACACTTAAATACTATAAACCATACACCTTTGACAGACATTTTTGCTAAGGGAGAAAGGTTTCAATGACAGATTAACTTTTCCACTAAACGTTGACACGGGAGAGAGTAAAACAGAGAAAACCCGGCAAAAGCAAAAAAATGATGCGATAATCATGACGTTCCGTAAGAAAAATTATCAAAAAGAATACGGACTTCCCAGTCATCTCAAATAATGCAATGAATCCTGCTTCAACACGCACCACTGCATTAGAGTGCTTCCTCTCACTGGTGCAAATGAGCCATGTGGTTTCTCCATGTGAAACATTTTTCCACTGGAATTGAGTACGGTGGTAACACAATTAAACCATTCCTTTGAGTCTTGTTCGGAGGCACAGTTGATGTGTAGGCATCTGAAGAAGAAAAAGATTGATCAGAAGTTCATCATACACAGTCATAACCATGTGCTCAGGATCAATTTTCAAGATTTGGAAAAGCCAAGTAGAAGTTGTTAACTTTTTGATTTTTTATCTATAACTTTTACACAGTTTCTTGAAAACATGAATAGCCGAAATATATAGATAAAAATCTAAAAGCTAACAACTTCTACTTGGCTTTTCCAAATCTTGAAAAATGATCATGACAATTGGCCAAGGCATTTTCTCTGTGCTCAGGCTCTCACTCTCAATCGACATGCGTATTTTATTGAGTCTGCATAACTTCCAGATGTAAGAGAATCTTCGAATCACAGTAATCATTGAAGATTGAGCAGAAAATACTGTGCTAGCCTCGATAAAATGCATATGTTAATTGCACGAGCTTCTGGTCTTTCTTGTGAAAAGAGTGATACAGATAGAAAGGGTGAGAACAAATAGAACCTCTGATATTACAGAAAACCTTTTGCGGATATAATTAGCTTTAGACAAAAGCAGAATTATAAAATTGCATGAAAATAAACAAAACTGAACACACTGTCTCACAGAATCAAGACTTTGTCACGAACTTTGATAGATAGAAAAAGTCGATACTTTCCGATCATTTGATGTTCATATCACATTGATAAACGAACTGGACTGCTAGGATAAACTCAACACTCTACAAACCATTGACCACAGAACGCCTGGGTGGGAACCGGTCGGATATTGATGCCCGGCGTACTGCAACCCCTGGTCCCTGGTTAAGGCTATGATCGTCAGACATCATTTGGTCAACTTTGACCGCTTAGATATCATTCAATTTCCATTTGAAATATATGAAACACACTAATCCTAGGCCTACAGGTGCTTTGGATGAGGAAGAGCTTCCAAATACAACATGAACATAAATGCAATTATTCGTGCTTTGATAACATGTTTTACACGATGAAAAATACCAATCAGCAATACACACAGTGACTTATTTAACAATCTTATGAAGGCCTGCGTTATAATTTGCGATGATTATAATAGCGACGGTATTGTCAAAGTCAACCATGAACAAGTAAATAATGTAACAGAAATTCAACATAATGACCTAAATGGGCATAATAGTCATACAGCAAGATGACCACTGTGATAACTGACTGAGTGCTGATGTCACAAAAGTGCATCATTAAATATGATTCAAAATAATTCAGTGAATTCAACGTAGCAAAGTGCGTCAAGGTAACAAAGTTAAAAAAACAAGCTGATGACTAGTTAATTTTCAATTGTTACAAAATATAATTTAAAAGAAAATTTTTATATCCTAAAATGTCTAAAAATTTTAAAAATACTTACTAAAAGGACAAGCAACGCTTCTCCTCTCCTCATGTGCAATGAATTGGCGAGTAAGCCGTTCTGTTCAAAATTATGTTTATCACTTATATATTGAAAAGATCCTATTTAACAGTCTGCCCATTCAGATGATAAGAGGACAGGTCTGTTTCCAATCAAAATACCAGATCTAGCTTACACAGATGGATTACGCTATCAAAAAATCTACCAGGTGTGTAAGAGAATTAATATCAGTTCCTTTTAAAGCTAAAACGTGAAATAGAATTCTACAAAATATGCATACAAATTATTAGACTATTTTTAATGAGGTCATCAACAGGAACTTGGTCAGGACAATCGCGTTTCGACCGCTTTATCCTGGACGCTCAAACCCGACCAAGCGGAAGTGAGATTTACTTCTTCACTTTTGAGAGAATTCCTCTAACTTACGGCGTCAATTGAGAATTCTCTCCACCGAAGTTTAAATTCAGGTATTTTGAGTATACATTGATGACCACAAGTTGACGTTTAAGAGGTTGGACCAAGTTCGCCAGACATGTCATCAATCCATCATTTTGGCAAGTGCTTCACTGTCAAATGTTAAGGTAGTAGGTCCGACTGGCATTACATGTGGTTGCACTGAAATCCTATCATTAATTGCATCTCCTAAGTTCCAAGAGTTATATACAAACTATCCTATGTAATGAAATTATTCAAGAGATGGAATAATCTTACGAAAGATAGGCTAAGGAATGCAGAATTCTTATAAAATTCATTTAGGCTGGATCATCAGATTCTGGAAGCTCGCATAATGATAATAATAATAAGTTTATTTGTAATCACAAGCCTCAATATTGGAAATCGTGAGGCGAAAACCAGAAAATGGACACAAAAGATACACAGAATGAAATAATAAACAACAAAAACAAGAAAACAAAATTCATAAATCATTGATCATAGTCTTGCACTAACAGTAACACAAACACAAAGCTGGTTGAAGGCTATATATGAAGGCTAAATATACACAAAGCTGGCATATTTGAGATAAAACATGGTTTGAAGCTTATTTATATCGCTATCTTATCATTTTATTCCAGCGTTCAAGAAGCAATTCGCAGCACTTAAGTCACATAACACAAAGGTACTCTTAAATTATATTACATGTACCTCTCACCAGACTTGTGTTGAAATAGGTAATTGTAATCAATTACATTCTCTGATGAGTAATTTGTGATTGTAATCAAATATTTTGGCCATGTAATTGAGAAGTAATTGTAACTACTTTACAGACAGCAATGTTGGATATTCATTTAGAACGCAGTTTCAATTACTTTACTCTCCTCGTCGATGGTGCGTTTCCGCTACCATGCTAGGATGTGTACCTGACATAAAACTACCGGTTATGTTTTCATAGAATGTGTTGGCGAAACTTAATGATCAGGAAATATTAATCAGAAAGCTTCTATTGCTTAATTTCCACTCGGAGAAAGAGAAGCAAATATATGCTTCTAGGAACCACCGTTGAAATCTTTAAATGAGAGTTAGAAAAGTAGAGATGCCGGTGTGAACTTATGATAGTGTCCTAGAATCCACAAGCATTGATATATAGTATTACATCTTCAGTTTGAATCTCAGCAGAAATGTGAGGCGAAAACACTGGACGAAATAAAGGTGGTAATTTGATGTCAACGTTACAAGCGTGGTCTGTTTTCTGGGGAGTAATTGTGATAAATCTTTGAATGGTTCGGAAAAAGAAATTATGGGAAAACGCAGGGGAGTAAAACGAATGGTCTGGAAAACCGGCCCAGCCGGCCAATGACCAAACGCTGCAGAAAGCATTTGACTACACACTCTCCATCTCATGAAAACCGTCAGCCGCTGACAGAACAGAAGGCAAGTCAGAAACTGAAGGTACAAAAAGCCTCCATAATCAAACAAAAGCTTTCAGACCTACCGCTAGCACGAAAGTAGCAGAAGCTATGAATAATTCGGACGACCATATCATCACATTCGTTGACAACCAAATCAGCAGGCAGGCATGCATGCACAAAAGGCAAGAAAACAGAGAACATACACGTTATTACACGTTTTCAACCCATTTCTCCTTCCGCACGGGTAATACAAGGTTGCTTACAATCACTCGCCGGTGAAATCCACCACGTTTGTGGTGCTGATATCAAATTACTGCTCCTTCTTCTTTCCCTAAGTATCCCTAAGATCTCTGCCAAGATTCAAACTGAAGATGTGATACAACAGACACGATACATGATACTGTATCCTTTTACGAAGTTATAGATGGCAATACAAACTGTCCCTATCTTGTGTCTTCAATTGCTCTCCATGTAACTGTTCGTCACACCAAAAAATCATGTGCTATTTACAATTAAAAAACAGAGGCTTCGAAAACGATTTCATTCCAGGTCAGAGATACATCCAGACCTATTGGACTCTTCGCTATAATTTGCTGTTAACTCTTTGCTGTTATTGGACTGTTTACTATAAAACAGTCTATTTCATACTCTTACACGTGGCTTCATCCATGTATCATGAGACGTGAATTTTGCCACTGTCTTATTTTTCTGATTTGTTTTGCCTTATTTCCTTACTTTTGAGTTATTATAACATTAAACCCTCGGATTATAAAACGGACTGATTGTCATTGGCCACAAGCCGTCGCCATTTACAAATAAATGGAATCTACAATTCCAACATATATTTCACAATATATACGAGTACAAAATCCTGATTGAATTTCGGGACCTCCACATTTTTATCGACATTACTGCTTAGTTCTCCAGTGCTCTTTTTATCTGCTTAGTTCTCCGATGCTCTATTTTTTGTATATGCGATTTGTGTTGCTATTCCAGCCAAGTAATCTTGACCGCATCACGTTATTTAATGCATGTAAAATGCAAGCTGATCTTTTCATTCTAAATCGTCTTCTATAATTCTACAAGTCATTATTTGAATAAAAGGATTAATTAATTTAAGAATTGCTTGATTAATTAATTACTCAAGGAATGTGAATACAGTGAAGCACGCATAATTACCTGGACATATTTGTGAACTGAATCACATTATTCTTGTTGAATCTTCTCACATGTTCCACCTTGAAGTCATTATCAATCAGCATGATATCCCCGAATTGAGCCGTCCCCGGCAGAACATAACCGATAAATGAATCCTTTACAATCATCCACCTAAAAGAGAAAGCGCATAATGCATAGAAGAAAGTCACTTGACTCATGTCTAGAAAACAGGAGAACATTGTTGAGAATTGATTCCAATCAAACATTAAAGAATTGAATTGTTCACTCTTTACTACACATATACAATATAAATGATGATTCTAACACGAAAATACTTATGAGGGCAAAGCAAACACCAATGTTTTCAAAAAGATTCATAATTGACTTTCGGCAGCTTTTTTATTTGTGAAATGGGAAATTTCTTTCATTTCATGCAATGAATAATCCAAAATATTTTTTTATTTTAACCTTAAATGAGGTAATAAAGTTTAAAATGAACAATTTATTTTGGAAGAGATAGACTTTTGTACAGATGAAAGTAATTATTTAATTATTTGCTGCTGAAATACGTATAATTTCATCTAATGAATTGACCAGCCATGCACCCAGTTCCTTGAATGTCATGGTTGATGACAACTCACGTTGGGAAAGAAAAATGAAAAACTATTTCACTACATGACCACTCCCTTTTTTCTGACTTTGTCGATACCAAACTCAAGAGAATTTTTCGCAGTGTCTACATTCAGAAATGCTCTTCAGAGTCACATTCGAGCATGGGATGTGTGAACTTTCAGGGTGTAAAATATATACATTTAACAAAAACATTTATCAACAAAAAATGGCAATTTATAAAATAATTTGTACTCTATGTTCTAAATTTCATATCAGTAGTACTGTGCGCCATTTACATGTACGAATAAAAGATCATATAACACGCAAGTAGGCAAGCATCTATTAGCATCTACGGACATGATTGTCAAATAATTCCTCTGGAGACTTCCATCACAGATTCTGAATCCAATGCTGTCAATACTCTATCTTGCCACTATATAGGTGGTCTATGATAGAAAGTATGCTAGTGATAAATCATAATTGCAAAACTTTGGTTTGTGTTTTTCTATAAATGCCTATATAATTAATCTATTAATTCCCTTTGATCAGGAGCAGAAATTTATGTTAATCAATATTTTGAGTAATTCATAGCTTTGGAACTTGTTCTAGCAAAAGCATACATTTTATTAACTGGGAAATAAACTTTAAAAATCCATGTTTATGAATTTTTGAATTGCTGTCTTACTTTTACGAAATGCTTTGATTTTTATAAGATGGAGTGCGTGTTGCTGCTCATTTAAATGGCTGGTTCGGAGCTTTGGGTAGCTCGATTATCGCTAATTCTGCCCGACTTTTCGCTAGTTCTCATTTTATAGTTTATCCCAATGATTATCATCAATACCATTTCCTATGCATCCAATACTTGGCACAGTCATCAATGGCTTGTCTTGGCATTACGCTTGGTATCAGTGCCACTATGACAGGATTCAATTGCCATCCTCTTTATCGCACTTGGCGACTCATATGATCAATTGATGACTCATCATCGCATAACTGGTTAAAAGTTGAGGCGCTGACTGACATCATGTTTGCGTATTCGTGTGCTAGTTGAGGTAGACAGAATGACCTTTACATTCTCTGTGGTCGCACTCTTCAGATGCAGATGAAATGTTAACTTTCTTTCTTACAATCATTTAGCGACATGCATAGCAATCTTGAATTATCGTGATAAATTAGGCTAATTCGGTTAGCAGTCGAAGGTGCAGTATCATCACACAAATAGAATATGATTATAGCACAAAGTTTACTTGCAGCACGATTGATGATTTCGTTTGTCCTATACACATTTCATGGCCTATTTGCCTCTGTTGGTTTTCCATCTATCATAAAAGATATTTAATTCATTATGTACCCACAACCTTGCCATCCGAAAACTTTATATCTGCTATTGCAAGTAGATATACAAACATGTCAAAGAGTTATGCTATTCAAAACGGATTTGATCAAACATATTTGAGAAATAGCTTGAAGCATTGGATAGCGCCTCAATTTGTCAGGTCTTACTGATGACATGGTGCGACCTCATACTTTGGCTAATAATGGTCTCAGCAATAATCAAATTGGATTCAAGGATTTGATGACCTACCTAAATTATTTGTTTATCACGACATCTTCCGTATTCAAATTATCTTCAACAACAATTAAATTTAAAGATGTGTTTGCAACTTGATTGATCTAAGTAAGCAGCATCCAGTCAATAAATCGCTTTGTTGCATGTTTGAGGCTGAATAACCTGTTGAATGTATGCGAATATTGGATAAATAATGATGTATGATCCAAAAACTCGAATAGCAACAGTAAAATACACTCAAATGCAGGGACGCCAGCAAGGGTGTTGCATGTGTGCACTCTTATGAATAACTGAAAAAATGTTGTCTAATCCAAGGCTTCTCTTGTGCGTAAATTTCTGAAAGCTAATTTTGTAATCTTCCAAATATTTCAAATTTTTCCATAGCCTACCAAGATCCAAAGTGTGATAACAATGCGAAGTTTTGTAGCATGTTTTGTATTTAACATGTTTTAGAAGTTCCATGATCTTTTCAAGCATAATATTCATTGACATATGGCTCACTTGGAACACCAATCTTAGAATTCTTCTTGCCCTGAGCAAGAGCGATTTTAAGTAAAAATTGTCAAAAATTTCAATTTTTTTCGTGAAAATGTTTTCTTTCGTGTTATCAATTTTCTTCTAGCCAAATAGCACTTTCCCGTACTGATGATTGGAAGTGTGTCAGTATGTGTTCTATGAGAGCCGTCTCATATCATAATGTGGTGAGACTTGATTTGTTTGCAAATTTTTCAATGCAAAGTTATCAATCGAAAGTTAGTAGGTCTTCGTAGGGGCCTACACAAAACCTAATTTAGACTTACTAAAACGTGAAGCATTGGTATGGGGGTAAAAGGATGGAATATAATACCCCAAAAGTGCCCTCCTTTAGATCGATGCAACACCTTCCATAAAGTCGTACTGGCGTCCCTGATCAAATGACATATTTTAGTTAGTAATTTACTCTGCCCAAAACGTTATAACAAAATGGTAACGTCAATAAACTGATAACGCATAAATTTGACTTTGCACCTCTTTCTCCACGTGTACAGAATCCAAAAGCGACCGCAAGGACTGATTCTGTAATCGCCACATCGCTTCAAAATCATCCCTTCTTTCCTCTTAGTCCCCAAATGACGAATAAATGAAAATCGAGAAATCTCAAGGAAGTTGAGCTGGAATCAAAATATCAGATAACATCATTCAATCGGGAGTCATTCCCAAGAAAAGTTTTGATGAAATATTCGCCATTAATGTCATCAAAGACTGTTTATGGGCTCCTCATGTTCTTCGAATTATCATCAACCGCTATGCCAAAATATTCTCATTTCATGCGAGCAAAACTACAACCGCTTCCTGGGGATTGCTGTTTTCATGGCGTGTTTGGTCTGAAGGTTTCAAAATCTCGGCCAATGTCTCGTGACGTTCATCCATCATGTCAAGATATGCAAATAATGTAGCCTATATACTATACAGTATTTGATATTTTAATTAATAGAGTCCAACTTAATACAGCAAAAATTAAGGGTAAAGTTTTTTTTAGTTTATGGCTTAAGATCTATTATACTCAAAACTGCTACAGTTTTGCTCAACGTTAAATCAATAGATGGATAGTAAATGCGGAAAAAGTTAAATTCTTTCATTGCGATTAATCATGGCTCAAATGCAATAATATAATTAATACAATATACTACACACACATTAGAATGGCTATTACGAGCGTGCTAGTAGAGTCATTGTTAATGCCGATAAATATATTTCGCACTATCCTAAGTTTGCTTGCGCCAATCGTTAAATTTTATTCGCTTGTGACATTATTTAGTAAGGCACTTTCAAGATAATAGTTTGAAAAGTAGAATGTAAACGAATATTGATACAATTTTTTCATCTTCTTAGCAAGATTCAGATAGATGAAATGAACGCCATTTATAATCTGCTAGAGGCTTTACGGTTTTAACAATGTACCGGTACCTCACTATCTTAGCTATTTGGTTGAATTATTATTCAGATGTGTGTGAGTACATGTAAATATGTGTTTTTACATTCATGGAGTTGGACGGTTTATATTTTCTTGCAATTATTCTGGGAAACTCAGCTGATCATCTGAAATTTTAAAATATTGCGAGGAGCTCACTAATTTATCTAACAGAATTAGGAAAAGACTTACCCCCGTAGTGATTTTCCCGATTTTACTTGTGAATGAAAAATAAATGAAAAAATAAAAGCTAATTACAGTCGGGCGGCTAATAATATGCAAGAATGAGTGTATTTATGGCAACATTTGTTGACAATATTTGTTGTGAAATATTTCTTCACTACTTGTAAACTGAGTATACGGACTATGCGATTAAGTTTCTTTACTTACTCTCGATTCAACATAGAACATATAGATGGATTACTTCTGTCTGCATTGTTGTCTAGAGACTGCAGAGATATCTACTTTATTACATCATCCTACTACCACATCCATTATACTTCCTTCGTTCTACAGATTATGCACCTACTCGCATCAATTTCAAATATGTCTTGTTGGTGGCTGTGATACTCGCTGCTGTGGTATCTCACATATAATTATGTATTATTATGTAGATGACTTATTTGTAGATTGACTTGATTATAATTACATCATCATAATCATTATAATTGTAATTACAATCATTATAATTAGAAATGCTGTTAGTGTTCTAGTTTATAGCTTCAAACATTAAATATCCATGGATTACTTTGACTTACATTATTAGTACATGAAATAATTACTGGTCTTTCTTCCTCTTATGCCTAAGTACTAACTGTGACGCCCAAGTTCATTGAATTTCCTCAAAAATAGAAAAAGGCGTAATTCACCGATAAGATGAAGGTATTTAAGAGATCGTGTTGTCATGTAATCTGCATGCAAACACATGGCAATCAACAATCTGGTACACACTTCAGATGCATCACACAAATAGCGCTATTATAGCACATTTAGCCAATATAAACGACCTTGCATTACGTAATATTCAGTATGTCAAAAGCGAAGTGTCGGTAAGTTCACGTAACACATCAACATCTTATCGTCATTAATCAGAAATATGAATTTAGAGGAATCCTGCAATGAAGAAACATCAACATTCAAGTAGAACGATAAAACTACGAGTACCTAAAGTATACTTCCAATTGCTTCAAACACTACAACTGGTGTTTTCCATCGCCTGGAAATTTGCCACTCAGGTTTATAGCTGTCATCAACCATCCGATATTCGTTATTGAAGAATAGTGGCTTCCTGAATGGGTCACAGGCGCACATAAAATATGGCATAAATCAACACCACCCTTCCGATGCAATGAAAATCACAATAGTTCATGACAATATTCATCATGCCAGTCAAGCTATCAATGGCGATGTCTCAGCGTCTCTACTCATCTATGTATGAAAGCTCCAGAACTTGCGACATCAATCTGTAGATAAATGAAAGTTTCAATGATAAATGAAGGTTCAATGTCACGACTGAAACTCCCTCACACTGGAGTCTTGAACGATGTTGATGTTGTCAATCTTATCTGTAGATCAGGCTTCAGAAGAAAGGCTTTTCAAAATGTTTTTAAACCTAAGTTTTAGCCCAAAACGTTATTTTTGGCATAGCATATTTTAGCATATAAACTGGGCGGCACTCAGTCAAACGGTTCCCTAAATTTCATGAATAGTCGAGGTTCCAATACACAACAAGGACTTCGCGTCAAAACACTGGACATCGCTAGCTCTAAGTGGCAACCTATTCGTTTAGAAAAAGAATTAGGCCATTGGTTTTTAAAGACTTTGGCGGATGAATAATTGAACTGGTAAATTACGCGCATTACGGCAGACGTCTTGAACCAATTCATACACTTGCAAAAAAGAAACCCAGAGACGCCTACTAACAATGCCGGATCTCTGACAATAGCGAGATCAAGTGACTGAATCTTTTGAGCTGATGGAAGGACCGCTTTCGGGTGGTCGAGAAGATCTGACATTATTTAAATATCGATTGTCAGCATCTGTCTAAAGTCGTTCTTTAAAGATTAAGATTGGGAAACTTTAAGATGATCTTCCATATTTTACGAATTGATGAGCTTACATGAATAAGAAAATGGACACCTCACTAGAGCTCATTAGCATTGCATATGATTTCTGTGGTAGTGAGCACCGTAAAAACGAATCGATATAAATTCAAATTATCATAAATTCATAAAATCATATTTTACAATCCAACATTCTTTATGATATTTGCTTCCATGATAAAGTTAATGTCTTCCAAAGTGAGCACACATTTCAACGTGTGCAATAACCACTCCTTGTTGCATTCCTTAATTGAAATAAATTTGCACTGGAGCGGGTTTCATCCCCCAAAACCGAAAATTCTACATTTAAATCTCAAAAAATACCGTTTATATCTTGAATTCCTCATCATGATTTGATGTTGATTTTGTTATCTATAGAGCTTCCGATGGTCATGGATTCGGACAAATATAATAAACAAATGTTGCCTTGCAAAAGTAATCCAAAGCGATTGCATTGTCTTTCAATAATATCGATATTCACATGCAAGCCTTATATAATCAATTGACATTTGGATTTGAAAATAAACGCTTTCGTGTGATAATCATTTGTGGATGTGGTACTGATTGAGAGAATTCATTTAACCTGTGATAGTTCGCTTCTGGAATTATTATTGTTGTGTTCAATAACTATGCTATTGTTCTCTGTTGTATTGTTTGATTGCCATGTAGATGTCCCTCCAGTCAACTGACTGAATAATACTCGTGGCTGCGTCAGAGACACAGACACGCATAGTAATACATTCAATTGTTTGCACTGCACATGTGTGGTTCTTTCTCGTTCTCGCAAACAAGGCCACAACATGGCGTCGCCCGCAAAGCCTGATCTAAGAGCAGTTCCTACTTTCGATATTGAATCAGAAAAGCATTTATTCAACGAATGGAAACTGAAGTGGCGGAGCTTCGAGGTTGTAAGTGGCATCGTTGACATCAAGGACGCAGCTAGTCTGAAGACTCTTCGCATGCATGCTCTCAGGTCAGCCTTCAGTAAAGGAACTTTGCGCGTTATTTTACATCTGCCTCTCAGCTCATCAGATCAAGAAGACCCAGACAAAGTTCTCAACGCATTACAACAGCATATCAACGGCTCAGTCAACGAGGTATTTGAGCGAAGAGAATTTCATTGTCGCAATCAGAAAAATAGTGAATCTTTTAATGATTGGATGATGAGCTTACGTGAAATGACATCCCGCTGCAATTTTTCTAAATGCTGTACAAACTGCGAGTCATTACAACTACGAGATCGTATAGTGTCCGGTTTGCGAAGTCAAGAAACTATCGAAAAACTACTGAGTATTGGTAGTTCATTAACTCTTAAACAAGCGTGCGAGATCTGTGAGGCGTCTGAATCATCTAAAGTACAATCTTCGGTGATTACCGGAAATTCATCGTTTATTTCATCATTGAAGAAATCTGCGTACAAGACTCAGCGGCTCAAGACTCCTGTTTCAACACATCGTGAGTGCAAGTTCTGTGGCCGAAATCATGTGATGAAGAAGGAGCTTTGTCCAGCTTTAAATAAGAGGTGTGAGAACTGTAACCAGCTGAATCACTTTGCTGTTAAGTGCCCGGTACTGCACAATAAATCGAATATTCGTGCAAAGGCGGTGTCCAAGAAGCTGGGTAGTCTATTTTCGACAAGTGACAGTTCTTCAATGTTAGTTCAGGTGGATATGTCTCACCAAGAAGTATCAATATCGATCGGTATTATACCAGACACTGGAGCTGAAATCGATGCAATTCCTTCACACATGCTACAACTATTGGAAATTGATTGTAACAATATTGTGCCTACCTCGGTATCTGCGACCGCTGCGAATGGAGATGATCTAAGAGTCACCGGATATTTCAAAGCTAACATTGCCCTTGGTAAACATGCTACGTCCTCTCTTGTCTACGTGATCTCCGACCTTCGTCAACCAGTCTTATCGCGTAGCTCTTGTATACAGCTACGTTTGATTCCGCCAGGTTTTCCTCATACTCAGCTGTATGATAACTCTGTTGATACCTCACATGTCAGTTGCGTGTCTAAAGGAGTTTCCAGAATTCCCGTCTTGATGAATCCTGTCCAATACAGCAACGATTCGTTTGAGGAAAACGTACAGACTAAATTCTCTTCGGTGTTTAGTGGTCAAGTCACCACTATGAAAGGAGAAACTTTCGTCATCAAGTTGAAACAAGATGCTGTGCCATACCAGATAAGCACTCCGCGTCGTGTAGCTGAACCCCTAAAACAGAAATTGAAGATGGAGCTGGAGTCCCTTGAAGCTCAACATATTATTGAAAAAGTAACTTATCCAACAGAATGGTGCTCTCCAATATCCGTTGTATTGAAAACTGATCAAAGTATTCGACTATGTGTTGATCTACGAAATTTAAACAAGTTCGTTATCCGAGAGCGTCTACAGTCCCCAACTCCATTCGAAATCGTGTCAACATTACCATCTCGATGCAAGTATTATACAACGTTTGATTGCCTCAAAGGATATCATCAAGTGCCCATGGATGCAGCCTCTCAAGATCTTACGTGCTTTATCACGCCGTTCGGAAGGTACAAATATCTGAAAGCGCCCTTTGGTATCAGTGCCATAAGCGAACATTATAACAGAAGAATCGACGAAGCTATAGAGGGTCTGAGAAATACCTATCATCTGGTCGATGACATTTTAATTGCTGACACAGATTATTGGCAACATTGTAAGAACATTGACAATTTTCTTCAGAGATGTGTACAGTTCAACATCGCCTTGAATCCTAAGAAGATAAAGATTGCGAAACCTGAAGTTGAGTTCGCCGGGTTTCATCTCTCCTCGTGTGGATTTCGATCGAGTGATAAACTGGTTCAAGCTATCAAAGAATTCCCAACACCACAATGTTTGACCGACTTGAGATCGTGGTTTGGCCTCACTAACCAGATTGGTAACTCAGTAGATACTTTGTCAGAGTTGTCTGCTCCTCTACGGCAACTGCTAAAGAAAGAATCTGAGTTCGTATGGAGTGCTGATCATCACAAAGCGTTCGTAAAGATGCGGGAGCAATTGTCGAATCCACCATTTCTGGCTTATTACAATCCAGATTCAGAAACTACACTATATGCTGATGCATCAAGGTTGAAGGGAATTGGGTTTTTGCTAAAGCAGAAGCAATCAGATGGTAATTGGAAAGTAGTTCAAGCTGGCTCTCGGTTCCTTTCTACGACAGAAAGCCGATATGCTATGATCGAATTAGAGCTTCTATCGATCGTCTGGGCCGTCAGAAAATGTAATCTATTTCTCGATGGACTATCACATTTTGATATAATGACAGACCATGCCCCCTTGATTCCATTCCTAAACAAGTATACTTTGGACAATATTGAGAATCCTAGACTTCAGAGGTTAAGAAGACAACTGGACCGATATTCGTTTACTGCGTCGTGGATCAAAGGCAGGGACAACGTTGGAGCGGATGCTCTATCCCGATCACCGTCCCAAGAAGCCGAGCCCTCCGATGAGTTAGGAGAAGACTACGATCATCGCTTATCAGTCAATTTTGCATCACCTCGTTACAAATTGACCACAGTGACGGTTTACTACAGCGTGTTAGCACAAGTGCTCAAAGTGATTCAGACTATTTCAAATTGAGAGAAATAATCTCGAATGGATTTCCACCAACCAAAGATAAGCTTCCTGTTTGTCTGCGGTCATACTTCTGTGTCAGAGATAAATTATCAATCGATGACAATCTGATACTTTGTGGTCAAAGGCTTCTTATTCCTGCTGCTATGAGGAAGGAAATGTTGAATAAACTTCTGCAAATGCATCAGGGAGCAACGAAAATGAAGAGACGTGCTAGAATGTCAATCTACTGGCCAGAGCTAAACAGAGAAATTGAACAACACTGTCGCACATGTTCCTCTTGTCAAGCTTCACTGCCATCTCAAGTTCGTGAGCCCATGATAACAGGAAGACATCCAAAACGACCCTTTCAGGAACTCCATCTTGATCTCTTTGACTTTGCTGGTCAGAAATTCCTTGCATGTGTAGATGGATACTCTGGTTGGATGACTCTCGATGCTTTTGGGACGTGTGCGTCGGCTGAACGAGTTATTAATGCTCTCAGGCGTCGATTCGTTGAGAAGTCAGTCCCAGAATTGATATTCTCAGATAATGGCCCTCAATTTGCTAGCTCTCAGATGGATACATTCTTACAAAGATGGGATGTTAAACATCAAACGTCATCGCCGTATCATCCGCAAAGTAACGGCACCGCAGAAGCTGCTGTAAAACAGCTCAAGAAAATGGTCAAAGGTAACTGGAACTACAGAACAGGAGAGTTGGATTGGGATAAATTCAGCCAAGGACTACTAGTGTACTACAACACTCCACGATACGATGGTACATCCCCTGCCAAACTGTTATTTGGTCGAAGTATTAGAGACACTATTCCCGCTCACCATCGATTTTTCCGCAAGGAAATTCAAGAACGTCTTGATGAAGAAGAAAAGAATTCAAGCTTCATTAGACAGAGGATTGTGGAGAAATACGATGAACATGCTCGACACCTACCCAGTCTCAGATATGGAGAAAAGGTTGCGATGCAAGACAATCGAACCGGAGAGTGGACCAAGCTTGGCAGAGTTGTGGAAGTTGGACCATATCGGGACTATTTAGTGAAGCTCCCTAGTGGTCGTGTCTTCCGAAGAAATCGAAAATTCCTTCGTCGATCATCATCTGAAATCAAGACAATCCCTGATCAAATCGCCATGCCCGAACCAGTGGAACCCGCTCCAGCATCATCCTCAACCACCTGCAAGATAACAAGGTCAGGTCGACAGTCAATTGCACCGGATCGTCTACAGATCAATCCGAAGAAGACCAGCTATACGTGTACAGACTCTTTGACTCGAAATGGGTGATGGGAGATGTTGTGTTCAATAACTATGCTATTGTTCTCTGTTGTATTGTTTGATTGCCATGTAGATGTCCCTCCAGTCAACTGACTGAATAATACTCGTGGCTGCGTCAGAGACACAGACACGCATAGTAATACATTCAATTGTTTGCACTGCACATGTGTGGTTCTTTCTCGTTCTCGCAAACAAGGCCACAACAAATATCGATTGTCAGCATCTGTCTAAAGTCGTTCTTTAAAGATTAAGATTGGGAAACTTTAAGATGATCTTCCATATTTTACGAATTGATGAGCTTACATGAATAAGAAAATGGACACCTCACTAGAGCTCATTAGCATTGCATATGATTTCTGTGGTAGTGAGCACCGTAAAAACGAATCGATATAAATTCAAATTATCATAAATTCATAAAATCATATTTTACAATCCAACATTCTTTATGATATTTGCTTCCATGATAAAGTTAATGTCTTCCAAAGTGAGCACACATTTCAACGTGTGCAATAACCACTCCTTGTTGCATTCCTTAATTGAAATAAATTTGCACTGGAGCGGGTTTCATCCCCCAAAACCGAAAATTCTACATTTAAATCTCAAAAAATACCGTTTATATCTTGAATTCCTCATCATGATTTGATGTTGATTTTGTTATCTATAGAGCTTCCGATGGTCATGGATTCGGACAAATATAATAAACAAATGTTGCCTTGCAAAAGTAATCCAAAGCGATTGCATTGTCTTTCAATAATATCGATATTCACATGCAAGCCTTATATAATCAATTGACATTTGGATTTGAAAATAAACGCTTTCGTGTGATAATCATTTGTGGATGTGGTACTGATTGAGAGAATTCATTTAACCTGTGATAGTTCGCTGCTGGAAAACCAACTTAGACAAATAGGTTGTATAATTCATGTAGGATTACCTCAGCTAATGTGTAGGCCTATAGGCCTACTTAATGGATCGCTTGGTCAATGCCGCCCAGTAAGATTTCCTTAAAATATGC
Organism: Prostheceraeus crozeri; assembly: GCA_907163375.1. Lineage (NCBI taxonomy): Eukaryota > Metazoa > Platyhelminthes > Polycladida > Euryleptidae > Prostheceraeus > Prostheceraeus crozeri. The sequence continues at coordinate 157,876 of CAJQUW010003471.1, forward strand.
TATGGCTTTTGTTGCGATTGACTTGTAACGAAACTAGCATTTCTTAGCAACACTGACTGAAGTTCAACAGTGTTCAGCGAAAAAAACTTGCGCCGACATTTCGAATGGTAATCGAAGTAAAGTAATTAAAGGTGATACTGATCTTTCTTCGTTTGCGATCGGAATCAGACCCATTGAAATATTCTTGTTAATATTCTGTCCTGTCACCAGTGTAGATGTGGAGAGAACAAACACAAGCTTCTCCATATATTAAAGTATACTGATTGATCGGCGTCATTATCTTACATAACAGCATCTGCAAAAGATTGCTGTTACAAACTGTTTTTACAATCCTTGAATTGTAGGCCTATATCAAAAATGAAAAGCATACTGGGAATTGACCTATTTTGGGATATTAGGAACCCAAGAAGGCACCTAAAACGAAATATTTATTTCTGAAACCAAGTTCTATAGTTATTATTACTTCAATAGTGCAGGCCTTTCCAGCAGATTTCCAATTTCTCGGGGTCGACCACATGACCAAAAGATCGCAAAGTCAAACACATACGAGATAGCCATTAGGAGGTTTCAAAGTTCCGTTTAATCAGACTACGATTGAGTTTCGGTCAACCGAACCAGAGTGTGATTAACGACAGATGCCTGCTAACCAGAGTAGGGTTGTTTCAATCAACCGCATTCTGATTAACCACGACCTATCATTAATCGGAATCCGATTATTATCTTCTTACCGGACACTGGTTGTAACTACCGTACTGGAGTTGAACGAGGCAAACAACCGTATTTCTAGGATAGATTTCAAAATTTCGGTTGGGATAAGCAGAAAATGTTAATTAGGTCATTGCCCTTTTATTCAATCGGAATCAGGTTAGTTCCATCGCAATCCGGTTGATTCAGCCCAATCTACCGAAACCTTGAAATCGCCTATTGTGTCACGAAGACCACAACCATTAATAATAATAAATCATATCCATGTAGAAATAGCAATTATTGACTAAGTATAATAGTAATTGCTTTCTATTGAGTGACTCTACCGAGTGGGGTCGGGATAGTGCACGGAATCTTGTCTTTTGCTTCAACTTGGATTAAGTTTTAGTCACTTACCAGCAGATCGATTCCATCAATAACTGTGAAAAATACACAAATGCTACAAGAACTTATTTCAGTTCCTTTCAGTACTCGATATAGAATTTTTATAGAACGTTGCTCATATCAGCTATCAGATCCATGATGCGCTATGATATGACTAACCTAAAATGCAACTGATTGTGAACAACGTGGTTATGCAGTCTAACTGTCAAATTCGCTGAGATATGTTAAGTACAGGGTGCGAGAAAAGTCTTTGCGGATTTTTGATAACTTTATATTTAGTTATTGTATGGTGAATTTTTTTACTTTATTTTCATTTTTCTTTGAACAAACCCATCTAGAAATAAAAACTAAACATTCCATGTACTCATTGACATTTTTATTCTTCAAATAGCTCAACGTCATGCTCAATGCACTTCAGAAAACGTTTCTGAAAATTCCTCAACGAATCACGGTAGTAAGAGAGAGCAATGTTGTTCATTTGTCGCTCAATCTCTTCCCGCAAGTCCTGAATGTTCCTGTAAATAAAACCTGGAGGATAAACCAATTGCCGCAGGTGACTCCAGAACCAAAAGTCGCAGGGTGTCAAGTCCGGCGATCTTGCTGGCCATTCAATAGGTCCTCTCCTGCCGATCCAGCGATTGGACAAATGAGTCTCTAGAATTTGACGCGCTGAAAGAGAGTAATGGGGAGGCGCTCCGTCTTGCTGGAACAGAAGGGTTCTTCCAGTGCCACGAGAGAAATAAGGAACGACTTGGTTCAACAGAAGATCAGAATATCTCTTTCCATTCATGGTTTCTGAACTGATATCGTAGAGAAGAAGTCCGGAATAGCCTATACAGGCCCACACGGTGAGGCTAGGAGTCTTGCCTGGGTTGGTCATTCTAATATTCGGGTTCGTCGTAGTCCAGAAGTGCACATTGTGCTTGTTGATGTTGCCTGTCAACGACATGACACACTCGTCCGAAAATGTTAGCTTTCGGAGGAAAGCAGGATCTTCTCTCGATTTTCTCCTCATTTCTTCACAAAATTGTAAGCGGCGGTCTTCGTCCCCATCACAAAGAAATTGAGAATATAGCGGCTTGTATGGATGATAATGCTCGGCTTTTAGAACTTTTCGGACAGTGAAATCAGAGATCCCGACATCCCTCGATATCGCTCTTGTCGAAGTTGAAGGATTTTCAGTGACAGCTTCAATTACCTTTTGCCTGTTTTCATCTCCAGATGCTGTTATGGGTCTGCCACTTCTGGGTCGGTCGTGGGAAAGGCTGCCGGTTTCAAGAAGTTTGTTCTTCCAATACAAGATTGTTCTCGACGATGGGGGTTCCTTGTTAAATTTCTCTCTGAATTGACGAGCACTTTCTTCACAGTTGAAAGAAATGGCCCACGATGTGCAATAAACTTTTTCTATTGTCGAGAATTCCATCACAATATCAAATTACTCACATTCATCAGTGTGTCGAGTTTATAAACACAGTGTATAAAATGTATTGATTAAAATTAAAAATCTCGTAGTAAGATTCAAATGTGAAATCTATGCTGGTCAGCAAAAATAAGTGGCATAGCTTTTCAAGGTTAATTTAACCTTTAACATTAATTAGCCTTAACATTTATTAAGGTTAATCATCCATGCTTTAGTCCGTCATTTAATGATCGATCCTCGAAGTTAGATTTAAATTTGAAATCTATGGAGCTCAGCAAAAACGAGTGGCATAGCTATTTGAAGCACAACTTTGTTGATTTGATTAAAATGAGATCAAATCTCGTAGCTAGATTCAAATGTGAAATCCATGGAGCTCAGGAAAAACAAGTGGCATAGCTTTTTAAAGCATCGAAAATAGCACAATGAAATGCCGAGTTTACAAAACGTATGGAAAGTAATCAATTTAAATTTTGTTGATTGAATAGCATAAAGCTCACTATGTGTTAAATCTGAAGACTTGGCATGCATAATAGTCGAGTGACAGAGTTATCTACAAGCGCATTGCCACATATTGGTCACTGAAGAAATGATATTTGATCATTGAATAGCAAAATATAAAGTTGACAAAAATCCGCAAGGACTTTTCCTGCACCCTGTACATACGACAACCTTCTATTTGTACGGAAGATATTTCTTATCTCAACTGACAATCAATCCAAAATTGCTTGCTAACCTCCGAATTCAATACGAAAGTGAACATGACATTCCTCATCCGCTATCAATCCAAATTTAACAATGTTCGCAGCGGTAACACATTACAGCAAGCACTAACAGAACATTTCTTTGATGTAAATATTTCATAACTTCATCAATTGCTCAAAAATGACACTTTCCTGTCAATTTTGTATTTTTAATAAATGAAAATGAATACCATGCACTAAGATCAATATGATCTTATATTTAATTATTAGCACATTTTTGCAAATATGTTTAACGAGTTTTCAGTGAACGCATGCGCGCATCGATGAAATGTATAATCGATCTCTATCTGACTTACCGAACAGTTCAACGCTGTATTGTTGAAGCGTCCAGAACCACGACATTATGAATGTGAAATTGTTTACTCTACCGGTTTCAATTGGTTTACATACAGGATTGTAAAATAAACACAATCTTCCTCAGGAGATTCAACATAGAAGGAAATCCTGATAAGGTACGCACGAGCAATTCAACGTTTCAAGCGAAAGACAAGTACTTGAACATCCGCTAGTCAATCAGCTCATCAAATTCACTAATTAATACTAAAATACATAAAACGTCAGAGCTTTAGCAAATGGCTTGATGTGAACTTTGTAACGACATAGAACCAAACTCAAATTCGCTTGTTTCAATTGAATGCCACTCCAATATATATTTCCTTCGGAAGCTTGCAGCGTTGATAAGAAGAGAAGTGGACAATCACATCGTAAGACAAGTCCTTTAATAATGATGATGATGACGATGTGATAACACTATCAAAAAAAGCTTCAGTGATTCTATATTCATGAGCGCCTTTCGTCTCGTCAGAATAACGTTCAGCGGCTTCAGACATCGATCAGGGACCCAAGAAACACTTTCAGAACCTTTGTGTGTCGCCTTCTTTCAGCATCTTCATCTAATTTTCTGAGTCAGAATACTCGTCAAGGAATTCTCGGTTGTCGTGCCACTCTGACTGCTGATTATGAGATGCATGCGATATCAAGCGTGACAGCACTTACAGGCGCATCCAAATTTTCAGAAGGGGCCAATTTCCATTAATCTCTGTACTACTTCCATGTTGCATACTTTAATCAGTGCCTTGATACGTTCGTGCACAAATTGTACGTATAGATCAGGTGCGAAATGATATATTGAAGAGAATAATATTTAGTAGCATTCAGAGTGTGGCGTATTACTGAGATTTCGGCTTTCAATAACTAGTTTGGACGACAATATCTCTTGCAACCTAACTTGGCTACCGACGCGAAGAGTCGACATCGTCGCAGTCAGGATGAACCCACATCTGCTCCGTCCGCCGCTGAATCGTCCACTTCAGGGTCACTCTCCTGATGGTCTCCATCAAAAGCTGATTCTGTCGCCGTCGTGCTGGTCCAAATAGATCGCTCTTATTTCCGGCACCGCGTTGAATGTCTTTTGCCATCAGTCTTCGCAGAGTGTAGGAGTCCTCACTTGATTCATTCTCCCGCAAGTAATCATACACGAGAGACATGACAGTAGCTGGACCAAGTGTCAGACTGCCATGAATCGAAGCTGTGCTCGCAAGCTTATCTGCATTTTCGCTGCCAAAGATTCTCTCTTGCCGGACGAGTCCAAATGGGAGAGGTGGGTGAATATTCCCACATGTCCTTCACTAATATGCCACTGATAGCCTCCTCCGCCGATTGCTCCTTGTATGACATCTCTACTTGTTTTTAACTTCCTCTCTTCTTTATAAGTGATATTGAACTCTCAGAGGCAATCAAGGTTATACAAGCACACAATTGATAACTGCTGCTGTTACCAAAATCGACTAGCAAATTCAAGCATTTGATAGTCTACTTTGACGTTCCATAATTTGCATCTAAATTAAATTCGACATCCAACTGATATTCATTACCTTGAGTAACAACCTGCTAATTGTATCATGAGCAGATTTTAGATTAGATCATTTCAGTGTCACCAATCTATATCAACAAGTTTCATCCAATGTCTGCTAACGTTGACTGCAGCATTGTCTGATAATAGAGAGAAAATCTTACTACATCATACGTCTGAAGGCTTAACTTAGTTGACCTATATTATGTGGAATGCAAGAGAAATATCTTCACGACTTTTCAATGAATAGAACTTTTGACATTCATTGTTCTATTTGGCATCATTCACATTGCACAACACCATCCGAGTGGATTATGTTTGATTAGATTTAATGCGTGAATGAGCATTTTATACAGTCTTCAAAATATTTTACTCTGTGTTGTACACTTGCCAGATGCAACTACGCTGTCTCATAAAGGAACATATGGAGCTGCTCACATCATGATGTGAGTCCATGTCATAAAGGATGAATACCTTAAAGAGAAAATATATGATTGAAGAAGTAAACTCACCATTTCCGGGATATTCCTCAATATCTTGATGTTAGCCACTGCTTGAAGGTATTCCTCCAAATGTCTCTGAAATAAGATTTTTGTAGTTAGATATTTATTCCACTCATCTAGATATATCATTTTTCTATATTTGTTCCAATCATTTTCACCGATCCTTCCAATGAAACTACCGTGTAAGAATAATCTAGCACAGAATTATACAGGTCGTCTCTTCTTCTGTTTGACTAGAAAGGAAACATTGGAACATGTAACGTTGATGAAATGGTACAATCGGTTGATATCATACCATAGCAATCGAACAATGAGCTGCCAGTTCAACATTAAACACGCCGAATTGTGCGAAGCTTCAGTGACTGTTTTCAACTGGATCACACAGTAAAGAGACAGTTGATGTCAAGTTCTACAGAGAAGTTTGTGAACGCTTTTTCGCGCGCCTGCAGACTTTTTTGATAATGATCGGAAGGACCAACATTATCGAGAAAACCTTTTCGCAATGATCTGATTTCTTCGAATCTGAAGGAATCGTGACGATCGGCGCATTTTGAAGGAGTTTACAGCAATCCGCAAGCGATGCACGACTATTTTCCCTATCTCTGCAAGGTATTAAAAAGTTCTTTTTGCCCACTTAATAAGTTCCTGCATGTGCCATCGTTTTGAATCAGTCTGCACTTCTAGCAAAGTGATACGATTGAACAATCTAATTCTGTGAATCTAGCACTGTCAAATGATAAAGTAGGCGGTGAACTACCCACAAAATTCATAATTTTGATGCTCCTTCATTTCACACAAACTCGGTCTGAAGAAATGACTATTGAAACGACTGAAATGACTATAATAGTAATTTTCGATGAAAAATTCAGGGTCGCTCCTTGTTAAGTATATTTGGCGAGTAGCAATTTTAATTATGTACAAATAAAAATGGGCCAACGTTTCGTGCCACAGGCACTTCAAGGGCTGCATATCGCTGCATATTTGCAGCACATATCTCCCGTTGAAGTGTCTGTGGCACGAAACGTTGGCCCACTTTTATTTGTACATAATTAAAATTGCTGCTGGCCGAATATAAGTGACAAGGAGAAATCCTGAATTTTTCATCGAAAATGACAATTACGAGTATAAACGCGCTACTGTTCTTGGCCATCAACTGAAATGACTATGATCGCCTCACATATATATCACAGCACATTCAGTAACATTGAAACATCAACAATAAAAATGTAACATGAAAAAAGGAGTAACCAATGAACTAAGAACGTTCAACACTCATCTGTTTTAATCAAGCATCTTATGGTCAAAGGAGATATATTAATTCATGTGACACCAGCCACAAATTCATGAGCTTTGAATTTGCACGTCTCATAATTCCGTAATGTTGACATCTTAGAGTTGACAATATAAAGCTTGATTTGTTTGAACGTAGATCCACACCTGACACACAAACTTGGTTTGAGGAAATGATTATGTGTACAGATAAAGAAACGACTATGATCGACTCACATACAAGCATACACGTATATCACCAAAATCAGCAACATGGTGTCGTCAATGATAGAAATGTATCTTGAACGCTACTCATCCTCCACTGAGAAAATTGCAAATTGCTGAATTCACTGCTGATTCTGCTCCTAGTCGAATACTAATTTCTTCGATGTATCCTGCAACTATTCCAGTACAAATGAAGCATTGATCAGAGCGAATTACTCTATTTCTGTGATCTACTCTATTTGTGTAATTTGCTCTGGCCAATGGATACGTTGGTCTGAAAAAGCATTGACAGGCTGCAGGCTCGTCACCATAAGGAGATGATCACAGAAATAGATTGTTCAAGCGTATCACTTTGTTAGAAGTGCAAACTGATTCAAACAAATGGCACATACAGGAACTTACTAAGTGGGCAAAAAGAACTTTTTAATACCTTTCAGAGATAGGAAAAATAGTCGTGCGTCGCTTGCGGATTGCTCTGAATTACTTCAAGATGCTCCGATTGCTACGATTCCTTCAGATTCGAAGAAATTAGATCATTGCGCAAACCTTTTCTCCATAATGCTGGGCCCTCCGATCATTATTAATAAAGTTAGCAGGCGCACGAAAAAACGTTCACAAACTTCTCTGTAGAACTTGATATCGTCTGTGTCTCTTTGCCTTGTGATCCGGTTGATAACAGTCACTGAAGCTTCGCACAATTTGGCGTGTTTAATGTTGAACTGGCTGCTCATTGTTCGATTGCTGTGATGTTATGTCAGCAGATTGTGTCATTTCATTAACGTTGCATGTTCCAATGGTTCCTTTCTAGTCAAACAGAAGGAGAGACCACCTGTCTAATTCTGTGCAGATGATAGCTGTCATGGCATGAAAGTTGTCTACCTGGGAGATTCGGCTTTGAAATTCGGAAACATCAGACAACAATTTGAAACTGAACAAATGAGCTTCGTAAAATTAAAGCGAAAGATCTTTCCCTTACCCGTCGACCCTCAGCATTTCTGCCTGTGATATCTGGGCGGTGAGGAAATTTCGGCAAATCTCTCAGTTTGTCACAAATTATTGAAGATTCATCCCTCTCGAGCTCCAGCGCAGCCGCTCGTCTTAAAACAAATAATAAAGGAGCAACTTATAACGATATTTAGTACTTCACATTTTCATTTCGGTTCAACAATTCATCATGATGTAATCACAATAAAGGCGATCGTCTTTTACCTTCGAATAGCAGATTTCATCCTCAAAAATAATATTCGATCGTGTAACTGTCGGAACTGTCCATGATAACGTAATATTGTCCAAGTGAATTCTCCATGTCTCACGGAAATTTGATACCTACGGCAAAAAGCAACATCAATCAATCCGATCATCAAATTGAAACATGTAGATTGGCCATTATTTTCATGATTCAATAACTGATGAATGAGTCAATAGAAAATAGTCAGTAGATTTCCGGAGAGTCACACACATTTCATTTTTCAGTCAATGAACCCACCTGCTATCAATTGATCTGTTGGTCTACGTGGCACAGTGGTTAAGTTCTTGATATAACGATCTTTCGGTTCAATGGTCGAATCCCGACAATGTCATTGGATGTCGGCAGGATGGGCATCGGGGCCAAAGCTTCACATTGCTCTAGATTAAAGCCTGACTATTTATGCACCGCCCAGCCCCCCAGAATGGGGAGTACTAACGCGAAACCATCATTTCACACCTCATGTTACACGGCACCATCCTCATTTGCTGCATAGACTTACATAGCCTACTGTATAAATTTTCAAAGAAAAAGTTGTGCAAGTCTGTGTCCGAAGTTCATAGCAAAATAAACCAAATTAATTACATAATGTCTCACTCAAAGACTTGCTCGCATGAACAAACCATAGAGCTAGACGTTGTGTAATTTGATTGGCTAGATCTATTATAAACATCGGTCGCAGACTTGTATTGCTTTTTCTGCCCGATTACTACTCACTGCACAAATTCACTTCAAATTTAGATATTGAAGCCAATTATTTTAAAAATGACCAGCGGATGTTGGTTGAAATTGATTGCCTCGACCAAATTTCATAAAACCAATCATCAATGACACAAGTGCAATAAAGGATAAAAGGTAAAGGTAATATATTGCAATATGTCGAAGATATCTTTCAGGGTGTCCCAGAATGAGCACAGCTTTTCATTTCGGCATGAAGACGAGAATTTCTGTTCCAAAGCCATTTTCATAGCGAACAATTTAACGGAAATGTAATGACGTTTTAGCATTAAAACCATTAAAGGAAGTATCTTAAGTATTCACCAACTTGGAAAAAAGAGCAATGCATTCTTCTAAGGTTTTCTATCATTGCAGTGTTCCTTGTTTTTGAAGACCGCTCAGGAGAAGTAAACGGATAGTGTCAGATAATGGAATCTTGCAGACCTAGCTGTTTCAAGATTGCGCGCAATAACTCTATGAGGAAGGAGCTCTTTTGATGAGTTGACATGGCGAGAAAGGAGCAGTGGTGATCATTCTTTTGAAAATTAGTTATGGAATTGAATTTGTCCAATTGATACTGTAGAACAAAAAATTAATTCCTCGTAGATTGTTATTGTAAATTGTCACGATTGACAGTTTCGGAGAATGCAAACAACTGAAAGAATTTTCATTCAATTCTCATTATCACCTTGATGCAATGAAATGTGAGAGGGCAAAAGACCATATTTGTCTTTCGTTGATCTGTCAGGAGCTCCAGTTAAATAGAAATCAGGGCTGCGGCTTCACTAATAAGTTCAATGGACACGAAGACTGAACTACTCTTACAACCTCTTCGACAAATTGATAAATCCAGGTGCTTTTCTTCCTGTTTCTAGAGCATCAAAAAAGTCTTTTCAAGCACAAACTTTGAGAGGCACTTATTCCATTTCCACAAAAGAGATACTTAGTTTTTATTTTTACCGCAAAATGTGCATGTCAGTTAACCAATCAAGGAAGCAGCAACATTTGTGGCATCACTGAGGTCTGTTTAATTATTTTATTATAAGGTCATCCTTGATATAATTGTATTATGCATGTATAATGCTATTTATTAATAGAAGATGGATGATATATGGAACATCGTACTTTAAATACTAAAACCTCATCACATTAGCTTCACTTTCCAAATTTAAATATAATCTTCGAACATTTATTGTAGTTATCATGCTGAAATGAAAAGACACGTTCCTTCAACTAATCGATAGAGGGGCCTCTTTCGGTGATGCGTCAATTTTCTCAGCATTCGGGAATCAAATAAAATTATAATTCTTTCTGACATTTCGACTGCCTGTCTCGAACCGAAGCAAGGCATGTCAGGTATCTCAAGAAACTGTGACATATGAACATCAAGTGTCCAGGGTTATGGATTCACAAGAATAGGGTGAGATAGTGAATACAATTCTACAAAATGAAATAATCCATCATTGCATATCAGATTTCTATGACATGTAGATATCTGATACTTCGCAAACTATCTTTAAAAGTATTCTCTGACTTTTTTCATTTTTTCAAACAAAGTTGTCGATATCATAAGTATCGCACTGAGTTATGTTGACACGATTAGGAAAAGATTCCCAATTTTCACCACTTTGGGAACGTTGACTCAAAACATGTTGATCGGAATGGATGTGCTGAACTTGAATAAGAACCTTAAAACTTTGTGGTAAATCGGTCGACACCTCCTCAAGTCATAGTTTCAAAATATTAAAATTTTGAATTACAGGTTATAAAACTCCATTCATTCTCCTTGGTGCTTTGATAAACGCCTTTAGATATTTTGAAAGTTTTCTGACCTGTTCACCGACCAATTTATAAAGTGCTAGTAAGATTGACAAGTAAGTAAGTACAAAGTAAGTAATGATTGATGCATTATCATTCGTCACTTGTTGCTAGACCCTAGTTGGAGCTCTATTTTGACTATGCAAATGAACGACGTGTGATGCATGCAAGTGCCTCCACGAATCCGACCGCGATACAAAAGACATTAAATGTTGATTACCTCTCCAGAGGTACAATTGCAGTTAATTCGATTTGACATTTATGAGCCGATTTAAAATATTAGGCTATAATCTTCCTATCACACCCATGTAGGCAAATTATGCTTGGTTGATAAGTTAACTGCACCATTCATCATCATTATCATTCATGCATCTCCCATTAAAAATAATCTATCATGTCTACATCTACCTACATGAGCTGTTCACGTGGTAGGCATAGGTCTAATTGCACGTCAAGTTAGTTGCTCTGTCACCACTAAATAAATCACGAGATTATAAGCTGATTTGTACAAGTAACGAACATGTGCAGCATATCTCCGATTAGTCTTATTCATTCGAAAAGCGATGTTCGGTTGCGAATCGGGTAGAAGGGAACCGAATATGTCTAGTAATTATTCATCAAACTTGCTTGTTATTATGTATTTTAACTTTGTCTTTCATGTGACTTGCACTCGTGAGTGAGTCTTTATAAAATGACGATTCTTTTCAATGCTGAAATACTTGAAGTAAACATTTATTGTACCGCTTCGACCCACTCACTCCCACATTTTTAACAATGTGTGGACGAATTCCGAGATCCACCAAAAATATCTTACAACTTCGGAATTCCGAAAAATTTTGGGAGAATTTTGTGTCTGATGTCCAATAATGAGCAAACCTTCAAATTTTAATTATCATACAATACACTTACAAGCGTCGAAACCAGGAACGAATATTGAGCGACTGCCGGAAAGATGGATTGGAGCTTTTGAAACTGCTACTTGCTACATGATTGGCTGTAGAGCGAAATTTCAATCTGGTCTCTGAATCTCCTGTCGTAACGGTACCGGAAAGATGCTTTGACTCAGAACACTTATCTACACTAAGGAAGCTATCGCTTACAAGTTCTATGTAAATCGGTTCTCCAACTATGAAACAATCAGAATTCATTAATTTTTTGTATCTCTCTTCATGTGACTTCGCATCCTTCTTCTTTGGTTTCGGTTTTATCTCTTCATCGACCGCTCGCATCTTCTCATAAATGGCTGAGTATGGTTTGTAAAGCGTCTTTGGTTCTGAAAATCAAAAATGAAAGTGTCAAGGATACTACAAGGTTTATTCATACATCTGACATGCATGTAGCAATACGGATGCAATAGCCTTCTGCCATATTGTTGAACGAAGCATCGAACTATTTTTATTCCCTAGATAGGCCTAATCCTATAACTAAAGCACAAGCGATTGCAGCTGTCTATAATTCAAAAGATGGTCTCCATATTTACTAATGAGTATCATGTACATCTGTAAATTTGGCTTAAAGGTGTACTCCTGGTACTCCTTGTGATTTTTTAACATGACCTCAATCACATGTCCGTTGCAAGAGAAGTCAGTCGACATGATTTTCGGGAGCTGAATAAAAGCTAGAGCTGAATGAAAATACGGGATGACGTCATACTCATTGGTGATGAGTGCGTGAGGACAATAGCATGGGAGCAGGATGGAAGCGTGCAAGAAAGCGTCAGATTTTAGACGCACTGATGAATGAACTGCATTTTTATCACCTGCAGTGACGTACAGGCATCAGAATGCAAGTGCATCATTTCAAATAGCAACATTTTCATCTGGAGATTCATCTTAAGTTTGCTGTAAAAGTGGTGCAGTGTTGTGTCTTCGGATGTATCAACTATCAACAATACCAATACTGAACGCAAAAATAATAGCTTCTATAGAGATTCCTAACAAAATCATCCTTGTTCATTAAATGGTGACGAAGCTTAGGACGGAGGGAATTTGCTATGTTGTCAATATCGTATAAATCAGCATCTATTTCGTCTGCGACCTAACGCGATCCCATGTCTCAAAATGACTTCAATGATTGACTTTTTCTGAAGATGACTTCTCTCTCAAAGTGATGTCAATTCAATGATTTCGCATTAGAATAATATTCAAAACAATTTTTAGAAATTCCGTAAATTAGAACCACTGCGAAGCATTGAAATATTCATATTATCTTCAATTCAGACAAAATAATACCAAATATGTGCTCACAACTGGCAAATACATGTACAGGGTGGCGCACGTAAACCGCCGGATTTTAAACTTTTATTACTCTTCAAATATTCATCCGATCGTCATGAAATTTCGACTCATACTAGTTTGGAGTATAGGATTTATGATGATTATACCTGTTGTACTGAGAATTGTCAGAAAATTCTGATTCTATTGACCGAATGACATGTACTCATTTTGTTGACATCGAAAATCTAGATCAAGTTAATTAACTTAACATGAATCGTATTCTGCACAACGAATTGTGCGCAGTCTTGAAGTGAATATTGTTCAGTTACTTCCATGTCATATAGAATACCATTCGACGATTAAATCACTATCTGAAAAGAATTGAACATAGAAGAATGGATGATTATTCGGTTGCAGAACGAGCAAAAGGAGCGGCTTGGTACGAATGGCTCAAGATTCCAGTGGAGGTACATAGGCTTTATCATTCAGAGTATGGCAAGAACGCGAGAGCACCGGATGCCCGTACCATAAAGCGGTGGCATACAAACCTGTTGACCAGTGGTAGTGTGGTGACTGTCAAGCGGGACCGGTCATCTTCTGAACGAACGGAGCAGAATGTGGAACGAGTTGTGCAGCATTTCGAGGAGGACCCAAACACATCTACCCGTCGTGCATCTAATGCTCTTCAAGTGAGTCGCCGCACTATCCAGCGCATCCTCCATGACTATGGATGGCATCCGTACAAGGTTCAGGTGGTGCAGCGATTACACGAAGAAGATCTGGAAAACCGAATGGAGTTCGCAAAACAGGAGCTACAGCGCATCCAAGCCAATCCTAGCCATTTAGTGGAACTAACCTGGTCCGATGAAGCTCACTTCCATCTGGATGGTGGTGTGAATCGCCACAATTGTCGTTATTGGGCCAACCAGAACCCTTACTGGATCAAGCAAGAGTCTATGCACTCGCCACGCACCACCGTCTGGGCTGCAATCAGTCAATCAGGTATCTACGGACCGTTCTTCTTCGACACCTCCATCAACAAGGATCGGTATCTCAAGATGCTACAGGAGGAATTTTGGCCAGCGGTGCAGTCGGACAGAAGAGGCAGGAGCATCATATTCATGCAGGATGGTGCACCTCCACACTGGGGACTTCCTGTGCGTGAGTGGTTGAACGAGAATGGGACGTGGATCTCCTAACATGCCCTGGCCACCGCGTTCACCTGACCTAACGCCTTGCGATTTCTTCTTGTGAGGTTTTGTCAAGTCCAAGGTTTACCATACACGGCCAACATCCATGCAAGACCTGAAGGACCGCATCATACAAGCATTTCAAGAAGTGACAACTGAGATGTGTCGAGAAACTGCTCTGGCCTACCAAAAGCGACTCGAATCCGTCCTCGAGAATGGAGGAGGACACGTTGAAGTTCGATGACTACTAACAATTTTTTCTTATGTTTTTCATTTAATAAATGTTTTCTATGACATTTACCTTAATTCGTTTTGGTCATTATTGATAAAGACGTGGGGGAAATAAAAGGAAAAGTTTATCATTAAATTTTACATGTTAGGATACATTGTTGATATGTCAATTTTACTACATGTCATTCGGTCAATAGAATCAGAATTTTCTTACAATTCTCAGTACAACGGGTATAATCGTTATAAATCCTATACTCCAAACTAGTATGAGTCAAACTTTCATGACGATCGGATGAATATTTGAGGAGTAATAAAAGTTTAAAATCCGGCGGTTTACGTGCGCCACCCTGTACATTCATTGTTTATCATCATGTTGAATGAATAAAATATGGCTTCAGAAATTGATGGCATTTCTCCCATTGCAAGGAGAGCCCTACATAAAAAGGCGTTTGGTAGATTCTTCATCCATTCAACTTATGAATGATAGCTTACTAGAACTTATACTAACTTTTGTTAATGTAAAGAAACATGAAGTTTTTACCTGAGCATGATGACATTTCATAATCCGTTCTGCATTTATATTTCAAAGAAGGTTCAACCTTCAGATGAGAGTTTCTTCCATTTTCATGACACTTGGCGTTCCGGTTACTGCTTCTTGATGGTTGCGCTTTCGTAGATAAGCTTGTTCTGAAAAGACACAATTTTTTTCTATAAATTCTTCTACAAATGTTTTCATTGATCAGAATCAGCTAATCAATAAATAAAGGTCTTATTTTTTCATTTGAGGAGTCCCGGCAAATTATGTCTGTGAATTATGTGACGACAGGGATACAATCGTGTCGCCAAGAAAGAAAATCATCAACAAATCAAGCATTTCATGTTTTCAACCTTGAATATTGCTGCATAGAAAATGCTATAACTAACTGTCATTGCTATATGATTAAGTATAAAAAAGAGGAATCTGATCAATGTACATAATTATCCCAACTTCCGAATGTCTCTTTATCTGAATAGAGAACAACAAAATGACGGAAACTTTATACAAATGTTAAATACATGCAGCTGATCCGGTAACTTGGATGATGCTGATATAGTCACATTTCATTGGTTAGGACTAAGGTTTCCATATTTGAAATATGATATTTTAAATGTATATTTAAAATATTGTTTTGAAAATGTTTTATACATGAATAAAAAAACAAAGCTTTTAATATGTTTTTTAATTTCTTTCCTATAAAGGGCGTCTTTTCTTATTCCGATGCACAATCCACAATTCTTAAGACGACATAATCCCTTCTGTGTATGCATAATTGCATATGATATGTCAGCAAATCAATCTTTTGACAAATGCACTTTCGTAATACTAGTAGAGCAAGTGCAGTTTACTCTTTAACCACAGGCAGTGATAATCGAATCTACAGTGGTACAATTGTGCGGAATTGCGGTGCTATGACTGATTATCACCAGCATCAACATCACCATGGCAAAGTTACTGAACTCATGAAGACTGCGTGTAAAAACAGACATCAAGATATTTTAGTAAATTATTGCTTCTTATTTAACTCCGATGATGAAAGTGACGCTCAATATTTTCAGTTATGTTAAGTGTGTTGAATGATGTTGTGTTCTGAGTGAGTGACGTTTGTTGAGTGGATATCCCAATTATCAAGAACTGCTTTTACTGTAATTTCTATCCATTTAATTTGGTTGTTTTGTCAACCTTTGTTTTCTTTTACGACATACCAGTAATATATTTTTCAATTTTCACTTTGTATTTTCCATCTAAATAAGAATTGATTATAAATTTCTTTTCACTTTCATTCATTTAGCCTAATCTGGATAAGTTATTGATTTCTTCAATGTTGAACCGGTGTATTAAAATGAATTGAAAAAGAAATGACAAGATTTCCCAAATAAATAATATAATGCCACGTTCAGTGATGATCAAAGTTAAAATGGTATTATAGAGCATTCTAACAAAAGACTTTCTCAAATTAAAGTACTCTTTTGTCTTACTAGTATCACATTATCCTTTCCTATAATTCACTTAATAGCATTCAACCATTTCCTTTAGGCTGATTTGTAAATTTTTTTTCCTTCATATGTTACCATGATGTTTATATGTTCATGTTTATGCAATGTTTGTCCATGTTTTGGCAATAAACCACTTATGACTAATGACTTATGATTTATGACACTATGTCTTTTTTGGGAAGAGATTGATTTAATTCACTTTAAGTACTACAGCGATTCTCGTCAAATATATATAAAACAAAAACACATGAAAAATTTAACATATATTAAAGACATATTTAAAATATGATGGATAAAAAAAATATTTTTTACAACTCTAGGAATCAGCCATACAACCAAAAGATAGCAAACTAAGTTCCTAACCACTGTACATGTACCATTACAATGCTTATACATGTTGTCATTATTTAACTTATGATTAGATTGGTTTTTCATACACCTAGCGCTTACTAATATGAGAATTTTCACTTAATTTTCGATAGGTGCATCTACATTATAAGTGAATAACAACGTAGCATCTACATAAATGAGATGCTGATGAAGATATGTGTCATGAACTGATAATACAAAAAGTACTGTGAGTTTCACCATTTCAAAAGTTAAAGAATTAATTTTAAGTTAATTTATAGACTAAAACTTCTGACATTTTGATAATAGTGCAGACGCAAGTACATTGCTAGTGTTCCAAATTTTACTTATCATCTATCGATATATTTCGATATACTCTTACAGATGATCTTCAGGCAAGTTAACCTAGTTTGAAAAAGATGAGAACAGATCAATCTCTTTGATTCTTATCATTCATCAGGATAATGGCCAACCAATGCATTTTCACAAAATTCTTTGACTTAGCCAATATCATGACAAAAACAATGTCAGCTAAACATGGTACATTTTACATTGGCTTCATGGTTCTTTAACGTGTTCGAGCAACGAGAGCGGAATTCTGAACGATGATGGGTGTTGCAAATTATTTCATTTCATTCATAGCTGAACTCATCCATCAAGGGGCAGTATACGACAATCTATTAAATTAAAATTGCAAGACAATAATTAATTTACAACTGTAAGACAATAAATTTGACATGGCTAAGTTGTGAAAAAAAATCAAGTAAGACAGAATCATCGCGAATTACTTCAACTTCAATTTGTATTTTGTCTTCAGTTTGTATTTATCAATGGGATTTCAAAATGGCGAGAACATCGAAAGCGTCTTGGGCGCAGATTATGTACAGTAGGGAGCATTTTATTATGGACACAAATGAAAATACTAGATTTTCATACACAATACCTTCTAACTTTTCTCTTTGTGTTCTGTGAGTGTTCTACACTATTAAATGCCTGACACACACAAAGTACGATATATGTTGTATCTAAAAATTACATTGCAATTATGTTGAACCCGCCAGCTGTTGATATTGGAACATAGGAGAATAAGTATTTTTTGTCGAATTTCATCGAAAAACGAATGTTTTTTTTATTCAAAGATAAAACAAAGATATTCGATACATTTGAAGTATTCATCTTCAAAAATCATGGAAGCAACAGCTCATAAAAAGAGAATCACATCGAATGCGTCAACGAATGGTATGTGCTGATAATTGTATGCCATGGTCATTGAGCATTTCACCTTGCACTTGCTTTGCCGACATAAGCGGATCCCTCTTTAAATAGCGAAGCATCGTTCTGTCTTCTCGGACATTTGTTTTTGGCTTCTTGCCACATCGACCCTTACGTACCGGTCCATGTAATCCAGCTTGCATGCGTTTCTTTATGTTCATCACACTACCGTGACTTATTTAAACTTATGCTGCTATCTGTCGCATCGTCAGATTTCCGGCAGTTAGTAATGCTTCGGTTTGCGAAATTTCATGAAAGCTGATATCCTTGCGTTCACCCATGGTGTACTGAACTGAACTGTGGTTAACTGCACTGGCGGTTGTGTTGAAGAATTCAACAGCAGCCATCTGATTGGATAATCTTATAAAGGGATCCATTGCATTACCATTGCAGTCTAGTTTAGTTAGTCATGGTCACATGACTTCGTTAATTTGCAGAGCTGATCTATTCTCTGACTCTGACTACTGAAATGACATTTTATACGATAAATATATGGAGACAGAAGTGATAATTCAAATTTCAATGCTGGATTGACTCATGGGTCAGATATGATCTGCATGACGTAAAATGTATCACAGATGAAGTAAATGAGATATTTAATAGCACAGTGCATGCTTAAGATCGAAATATAGAAGCTGGAAAAAAATGTTGCTCAAGAATTGATGATTTCAGATAAATTTATTCTGTGTCCATAATAAAATGCTCCCTACTGTAAGATATTGTCTTCACGTTCAAATTGGCGTAGCACTTTCAAACTACGTTCATAGCGTCGCATCTACAATGGAATATAATTGAAACTTTTTTATTTGAATTGTATATACCGGTATATTGAATTACAGAATAGTTGTATAACTGACAGTCCAGCTCCAAATGGTTGTGTGACATCTTCGGCGTAGTCAATCTCACCTATCTTTATTGATAACTCATTCAAATCAAAATGGGTAAGTTCAAGATGAAGCCAGTTATCAAACATCACACAGGTCAGTGGATCTTCAGTTTCTTCAAATGTAAGTTCTTCAGCTGGTTGTCCGAACGACTACATCAGCATGAAGAGTCCACTTGAGATCATTGTGATAAATAAGTCCAGTTCTTTGACCACGTTTGCATCTTCTGGTTGACACAACGATATACTTCACATTGATGTGAATTGTTATCACTTTTCTTTTTCAGATCATGCTTTTAAGATGAATATTTCACCATCACCTCTGCTTTCAGGATCAGATGATTATGCCATAGGGATGACAACAATAACGCCGTCGGATATCTATCTATTAATTTATGATGACGGATATTTATGTATCTGTTGGAAAGTTTCCATATACAAAGCTCACAATCGTAAGTAATTTTATGTATTTCATCAATCATTCTATAAGAAGTTTAAGAATATAGGCCCTACATGTTCAAATGTTCCACGTGAAAAATAATAAATTGGCTTCTAATCTGCATCGATGTATCCTACCGTGCATACGATCAATCATCGGTATCTCAGGGCACTGAGCCAAAGAAAGACTGATATAATGAAATATTAATGAAAATTAATTTGCTTCTTCATCAAAACTGACTTAATGAGATATCGCAAAACTCATCCAGATTCTGATCTGTATGACAATTCCGCTTAAGATCGAATACATGAAATCATTGTACACGTGATGAACAATTTGTTTAAATGTATTTTGCATCAATTTCAAATTGTGAATTGGCAGAAAGACCTACATGTTGTGCACAATCACATGTGATTCTTTTGAATTTAGAGCGCCAGATGTGAATTTTCCCGATTGCCCAACAATTTGAAAGCGCCCGAGTACCCACGCCTATACAAAATTCAAAGTAGCTGTTGTACTATTCATAGAGTAAATATATTAGGTAGAGTGGTGACTCCGCATTTATTAAATCCCCAATGTGTATACACCTTCGATTTTATTAAATTAACTCAAGGGCGATACAGTCGGAATTGTTTCCAAATGTCAGATATGCATATTCATGCAGTTTTGAAGAAATTGCAACGGAATCGACTGATCATGATAATATAAAATAGATGGAAATGATATTATTTTACAGACCGTCCGTGTCATGACAGCCTTGGAGAGGTAATGTTTGTTAAATTAGCAACTGACCTGCATTGCTTTCATGCTCAACCTCAAGAGAATCTTCTTAAGGGTGATCATATGAAAAGCAACCTCCCACTGCTACAGCGAAATAACAGAGTCAAAGACAATGATTTCAATTGACTTTGAAAGATGTAAATGGGTCCACATCACCATTCAGATTCAATAAGTGAAACATGAATAAAGTGAATCATAAAATCATGCCGGTGAAAATTGTATTAGAAACTTGAAATTTCAGCCAAGAGAGTACGAATAATATCGTGACTTTTTCATGAAGACTTTCATTATAATATAATTCATGAAATTCCCTTGATTTCATCTTTGTTAGGATGCTTTTCAGCAAATATTCATTCCTTTTGATATCCAATTTGTTTCATACTACTTATTTAGGAGAATCATCTCGGTAGTATATAAATTGGCAAATTTTGACTTTTTTCAAAAGTGCTCAAATAATTTTTTGGACCACGGGAGCGTATTCTCCGCAAAAAACTGAATATTTTGTTATAAAAATTTTCACTGTATACAGATACTTTTTTTGAGTGGACACTCTACCTATATATCCCTACTCTATGGTACTATTATTATACAAGGATATTCTTGGAATTTATTCATAAGTGAATTAACAGCTAACTGTCGAAGACATAGTGTTCGAGTACCAGAGGTATGGACAGAAAGAAAGGAATATATCGATGATCTGAATGACAACATTCCTCAACATCACGATAGCAGTTCTAAAGGTTCAGCGGGCATAGAGTTGTGTGTTAGCTTTGTGTCCGAGAGGCCCGTATTGAACCACTGGTCGGATCAAGTCTGAGACCTTAAAATATGTGCTCTTTCCTTGTTAAATACCCAGCACAAAAACATGAGAGAATGACAAATAAAAATCGCCCACATGAAAGAAGGGCGCTCGCCCAATGTGCTTCCGGGGAAAACAGCGTTTAATATCGAATAAGCTATTCCAGTATAGACAACCATCAAGTTATTAGAAACACAAGCTTCAGTAAAATATCGGTGAAGGATATCTTAGTCTGTGTGATGAAGGACTCCCAAGACTGTCATATAAATTTAAATTAAGTGAAAACATGTATTTAGGAGCATAATAAATCAGACGATACTAACGTGTCAAACCCCTCTGTACTCGTAGAGAAACGGGAGGCATAAATTGGCCTTGAAATTTCATCTTCAGTTTCGCTGAATCCCAATGTAGAGCTCGACATTCTGAAAGTAAAGAATTAAACCACATTGAAAAACATATTAGGCAAGCGAACACAGCAGGCACTTATATTGCATACAATTTCAATTACTGATTGCTGATTCTACTTGAATGCACATAGATGCAGACTTTGGATTTACAGTCGTTGAATGAACTTTCCAATTTATATCAGGATTAACTTAGCTATTTGTAACCTCAGCGTCATAGATAATTTATTCGTAGCAAAAGATAATCACCAATTCAGTTCAACAGCAAAATCAAATTTTATGCATGTTTAATCGATTTTTCAAAACGTACTTACTTCTCACTTGCCGGTTGGGCCCCATGCTTAAGGGTGCCCCGGGGCTTAGGGATATTTATTGAAAACGTTAAGTGATATTCCTTGTTTATTTTTATTAAAAATGTGATTAGGAAAGATAGTTAAAAAGATGCAGTCCGGTCGTCAGTAATAGCTTCTACAGGGAATCAGGCCGAAAATGAGACTTTCACATATTTGTGCGTGTATCCTATGGCTACCACGACTCAGCGTGTCTGTCAAGTTCTACTTGTCTACTTGTTCCTCTTCTTGTCAGACAGAATCAATAAAACATTGTGAATCCGATGGGACGCCGAACGAAATATTCGACAAAATTGAAATTTTCCACATTTTCTCTGACTATGTGAGAGCAGTGCCATGAGAGAACCCTAGATCATCAGTGGCGGTCGGTAATTGAATACCCATCTAATTTTCTTAAAAGTATGGACACATACATAGTTTGTACTCTGACTAATACTAACTATTTCATGAAACACAGATGGTGTCATCTGTTGTTTTACCACCAGTTATATCCCGGATTTTTCATTCATTGATTCTCGAAGCTTTTCTTTATCAAATAACTAACCCTCTCCATTGTTGAAGAGTGTACAGAAATCCATTTATTCGATATTATTCAATATATTCAAAATTCAAATTTGTCGACTACAGTCCCAGGAAGGTACACATTTAAATTGACATCCGACTACAAAACATAAAGGAATCTCTATCATTGGTTAGTGAAAGTAGAAAATATTCAAAATGCAAGTCAACATTACAAAGAGTACCTTCTCGCCGTAAATGCTTCCAACAAAGTTCACATTTTCTTTATTGCTTATCAATTGTTGAAATAAGGAAATTGTGCCAGCTGTTGAAGTGCTGCTGATAATGTGTTGGGTCGACGTTGAAGACGACTGGGATGTCTGGGAAGTGAGTTTGATTGTACAGCATGAATTTGATTGAAAAACTTCAGCTTCGCTAAAGATTTCATCATACTTTTCTTTTTCTTCGTCGGAGGTTTTCTTTCTCTGAGATGTACTTTCTTTTCAAAGCAGCGAATTAAGAGCCGCTGTAGTGCGATGACGTGAAATGAATTTTGTGCAAGTCAACTTGGAGCTTCATGAAGGCCCTTTCTCTAAGAAATGGTTAATTTTGTTGATGAATTTGAAATTCGCTGAACAGTCTATAACAAAGCGCCTCATCGTATGAATATGATGCGCTATCTGAATGTATACATGTATTATCAAGAGACTTTAAAACATTTTCGACAGTAGCACTGTAAAAATAACAAGACAGTGTGTTAAGGATCTTGACGTGCAATTCAAATTATCTCATGGCTGGTCAGTGTCAATGGTATTTCAATCATTACAGAAGTGATTCTTTAATGAGAATTTATAAATGAAACGCGAAGCACTTCACTTTAGAAAGTGAGTTAGACATCTTGGCGAGCAATCCAACCTGCCAGGTAATTGCGCAGCCTGTGAAACTCTTGTCGGTTTGAATTTTACCGCAAATTTATCTGGATCGATTGTAGTTGACTTCATAAGTTCAATACATAATACAGTGAAGTACATCGGTCGGCTCAGAGTTCAAGGACAAGTCTACAACACATAAGATCAGATAATGATAAGAAGTGATCTTCACACATCTACGGAGAAAAATCCAAATTTTCATGGATAATGCCAAAATGACGTTTAACTACCAGAGTCGACTATAGTCGACATAAAGCATATTCGATGATTTATTCTACTAATTTACTTTTTTTCTCAAATAACCACGTGGCATCGACATTACATGGCATGAATCAAATGAATAGATTATTTAAGATTCGGGATAGACGTGGTGATTCAACGTCGCTGCTGTAATTATGTAAATGACAGTGTAATTTAATCAATGATCAATGAAAAATGAAGTGGGACTTGTTCTAATCAGAATAGCTTCCATGTCTGAGATGAATCATTGCTGAAAAACATCCTCAATGATTCTGAAAATCATCATTCAACCACTTGAATAAGAGGCAATATTTGCCAGATTGTGCCACGAGACATTATTTATCCAGTATTGGTTCTTCATTGTAACTTTGACTCGTCTACAAGCTGTAGGAAGTAATAAAACCAAATTGCGATGTAATGATCTTATTTAATTTTTATAACCAAAAATGTTTTCGGCTCACATAATAACATTTTAATTTCACATAATATCATGTTATAACATTGATAAGGGCGTGTGAGCCGAAAAAATTTTTTGTTATAAAAATTAAATAAGATCATTACATCGCAATTCGGTTTTATTACTTCCTACAGCTTGTAGACGAGTCAAAGTTATAATGAAGAATCGTTCAACCACGCTCAGCCAGAATAATGTGTGGTGGACTATAATCTACTCAAGTAAATAACGGGTTAATTAACCCCAATCATTGCCTGCTATGCAATTTGAACACTAAATAAGAAGGAGTTAAAATTTTATGTTGAGGACTCCCTTTAACTCTCTCAACCGTCCGATCACATTCGACCAATTGCTTGACAGCAACTGATGGCTGATAGCTTTCTGAAGAGGGAGACAGTAATACAATACAAAATTGATACTCGGAGTACTATTAATGCATCTCTGTAGACAACACCCTTCGACTGACTTTAAAGCTAGCTGTACAATTCAATTCATTCCATTTACATGGACACCATTTAAACATTTCCTCAAAGAAGAAATTAATCTTTTAAGAAATGAATTACTTTCTAGGTAGAATTCAAGTCAGGGGAGCACAGATGATCTATAAAACGAAACGTGATACATAAAAATAGTGTCGTAGATAATAATAGTGAATGCCCAACTCGCAAACCAACCGCACGCCACTGTCGATCATTTATATGTCTTGATATACTTTATATATTCATCATGCTTCCGGTTTAGTCATGCACAGAAGAATGCAGTTCAAAGCATTAAGTGTTAGCCAAAATTTAGTTACAATGTTGTGTTTGTCGATATTCAAATGCTTGCTACATATAAATGTGTTTAGAATCATAGACAAAGGCACATGAATAAATGATTGCATCACCTGGAAACATTCCATGCCAAAACTTTTGGCTTAGACATAGACCTTCCGCTTACCGCATTAAGGGAAGATCAGCAAAGATGAATCCCACAAATAAAAAAAATTGAACGTGTCAGCTTTATAATCAAATCGATCCCATTTTATACCTTGCCTCTTGCCAGCAACAAAGTCAAAGACTAGGTGCCACCTCTCAACCTAACAACGTAATTTACAATTTCGACTGTGTCTGCGGAGCGGATAGCGTTGAGAGGACGTCCTCAGTGCTCTGACGCGACGAATTGACGAAAATATTCCTAAATAGTCAAAGGAAAGTAGGAGCTGCAGATCGCTCCATCATCGGCCATCAACTGTCACATCCTTATCCGCCCTCGCAGAGTACAAGCTGTCAACTCTCAAATGCCGCAGTGGAAATTTTGAACTCGATATATGAGGCCGCTGCCATCCACTTTCGTCGTCCATCAATATGCACACAAATAAGGACGCAAAGCAGACTCGGACCTATTTTCCCTGAGCCATCCCTAATTCCACATGTTTTCCAGACGGCTTCAGTGTCAATGTCTAATAATATCAACTGCAAATGTCTAGACAACAGCACAAGAACAACTCTATAACAGGGTGTTCACAAAGAAATCTGAGACTCAAATTTAGGACTTAAAAGATCTTTTGAGAACAACATTTAGAACTTTTCATTTAACTTAACGATTGATTGCTAAATTACTGGGCAATTCATCCTTTCAATTTTTCTCTTTTACTTTATGAACTGTAATCATAGAATAAAATATTTTGTTTATCTGCTTCGGTTTGCTAGATGTGTGATTTATTCGAAATCGCCGGCACATCGAGAAACCTATTAAGTAGGCAAAAAGGAATTCCTAATACCTTAAAGAGATAAGAAAAGTCGTGCGTCGCTTGCGGATTAATTTGAGTTTAAGCAAAATGCTTCGATTGCCACAATTCCTTCAGATTCGAAGAATTCAGATCATTGCGCACAAGTTTTCTCCATAATGTTGACCCTTCCGATCATTATTAAAAAAAAGTAGCAGGCGTACGAAAATTAGTTCACTTGATGATTTCACCATCGTCTTCTAACTATTTCTTAATGTATAGTGCATACACTGAATCGAATGTTGTCCAACAGCGATGTGTGTTTTGGTGTGTGCGAAGTGATATCACAGCACGCACGCATCTCTCACTGGCTCTGGCTGTGGGCCCTGGTGTCCTCTGCTGACAGCTTATTGTTTGCCATTTCCAATAGTAAGCGATACACGAATTATCCATTCGAGAAGGAGCAAGATGTCATAATTCTGTGATGTGGCATTTCGATATTAAGATTAGATATGATTCTTCCTTTCTAGGAAACCGAAGCACGCGCAGATGAATCTAATGCTGTGACTGAAATGCTTTAAGACGTGAAATCTATTTCATAGTAGTTTAAGTGATCACAAGGCAACTTTTTCTTAAAAAAAGGAATTAGAATCTTTGGAAATTTTCATTGTCTATACCTCATCATACTTAAAACCATCACTATGGTTAAAACGGATAACTGATTGACAGATATCAGCAGACCATGTAGCAATAAATATTTTATGATCACAATAATGAGCAATGACAGAAGATTTCAGAAGATAGCCTATTCCGGTGAACATCCATCCAATGATAGGTTTATTTTCCTTTTTGTATCATGCGAAAACTGGACACGCAAAGCAGTAATACCTGTTTATTTAGAAATGGTCTTTTCGTGGCTTTGAAATGTAGGTAGGATTTATAAAAAAAATCCTGCGGATTCGAAGAGCAAAACGAAACTTTTGATGCAAATGTGCTTCATTTCTAAAAGTATACCTATAGTAGTTAAAAACGATTTATGTGGCATGTAGAAACTTTGCCGTGGATAAGATTAACTTCGGGTACTGCTGTTTAACAGTGGACCATCTTTAACTGACAAATATTACAAACAAGTTTCAAATATCTTAATCAGGTAATGAAATGTCGCTTTCACTTGAATTGTATCGCATTATGAATTGTGCGTTCAATATTTGTTGCGAAAAGATGCGAAATTTCTTGGTTTTTCATTTCACAAACATGCCAATCCGTCTGAAGGATACTCTAGAACGTAATACGAAAGTTTGCTAGAATATAAGATAGGACTATCTAGTGCATATTGACCGCAAAAAAAACCGGACAGCAAGAAACTGCATTACGCACGTACATAATGTTAGGCCAGAACCCATTCACATTCGGCAGGAGGGTGGTAGCATAAGGGTGGTAGCATTATATATACTATGTATGCACTAGGGTGTTTCAATATACATTGGGAAAAAACAAAGTATGCCAAAAATCATCAGCACTGGCATGCCCCGTCTCCGTTTCACCTAAAAACTTTATCTATAAAAAATTAGCTTAATTCTTCAATGTTTACAGGTCGCACAGATCGGCAAGATTTTGCGTTGCTTATCATATTTTGATAAAAAAACGAACATTTTGATTCCGATATCCTTCTATTGAACTAAAAAATCTACATTTTGCAAGAATCCTAGTAAAATGTCATAAAAGCGTTATAGCCACTAATTATTGCTACTTCTAGAGAACTTGGAAGCAACTCCACCCTTTGTTCTCTGCACAGTCTTGCGGTCATGATGGACGACTTTCAGAAGGAACTGTTTTTGTTTTTCGTCATGCGTGCGGTTTTGAAAATTCTGTATCAAAGCAACCCCTCTTTCTGCTGCGTCATTCATAACCTGTAGATTTCTGGAAGTAGATTGAGTTTGTGGGTCCTCCAAAACTTGCTTGACGTTGTGGGCAGTGACAACCTTCCCAGCGATGATCCCGATAGTTTCTAGAGTTCAACTTGTGACCAAACCGGGAAGCCCTTTGACCAAGATAGTTTCACTCATTTCAAGTCTCTTGAGTACCTTGGAGTCGGGAGCACCTGTGAGATTCCTCATCATGACTTCTCGTTCCTCGAGAGTCAACCGCTCGTCGAAGAAAGCCAAAGCCACCCCTTGCTCTGTGAGGTACCACAGATGTCGCTTGAAGGCCCTCTCTGCAGTTGATCCAAGTTCTTTATCTTTAAAGGATTGAAGCGCTGTCAACAAGTCTATGTCATTCTTCGGAGAAGACGTTGAAATGGGAGCTTCGTGCCAGTATTTGACGTAAATAAGACAGATAAATTGTGCCAGTCGTATAATCCCACGTTTTGTCGATTTGTTGAGATCCAGTTGTGGCAAAAATATGGCCATCTCCAATGCGTAAATTGCTTTAGCCATCCACCTTGCTTGATGGTAAGCTCCTGGGACCCTGAAGTGAGGCAAGTCACCAGTCCACCCTCCCATGAATGAGAGCAAGTTGCAAGAACTCGAGATAGTCTTCTCTCGGATGGGCGGCGTTATGGATAACTTCCTTGAGAAAGCCAATCATTTTTTCTCTGTGAGACGACGGATGCATCTATTGACTCTTCGTCGTGGAGAGTGTGAACTGTTGTCTTGTCTATGAAGTCCCATCTTTCTCGAAATCGCTTGAACATGAGAATTTCAGGTCCTGCAGGTGAACCAAACAACAGTTCGAAGGTATTTTTCAGTATTAATTCGTGAATATGGTGTCGGCATGGCAGATACAAGAGAGGTCTTCCGAGAGATTTCTCAATTATGGTACAAGCTCCGTTTATCATACCACTGTTGGAAGCAATCGTATCAAATGATAAGGCAATAACATTGTCACTAACATGATGAGTCTCCAACATACGAAGAACAACACTCGCCACTTCCCTTCCACTCCTACCTACAGCGACTGGTACTCCAAGAAGTTCCTCAAAGTTAGTTCCGGTCAGTACGACGGCGATTATCTCCTCCAAAATTCTAGACGTAGTAGCATTAGGAATAAGTTTGCCATCCCAATGAAGAATCAGAGGAGGTGGACCACTAAATATCACTATCAGTTCGCTTCACTTCTTTCTCACGATTCTTCTTTCTCATTCGATGCACAGCAGATGCAGAAGAGGCTATATGCGTGACATCGCATCCCAAACTTGATGCCGTTGCGACGAAAGAATCAGCTGCTTGACGACAGGAGAGATTTTCTCGATCCCAAGTTGTAGTCAGAGCAGGGATCATAGTGTTCCTAATTGGTCTCACACGATGTTGGCTCGAAGTTGAATCTGGTTGGTTTGAAGATGAAGCGTCGTTGGTTAAGATACGCGAAGAGCAGTCTTCCGAAACATGCGATGTAGAAGATTCTGAGGAAGTTTTCGAAATATCCTCTAACACTTCAACCTTCTGAAAAAGCTGCTGTATTTCTGTCTCTTGTTTTCTTTTCCTTAACTGAAGTTTCTCTGTTTCACTTGCCTTCTTCGCTACACCTTATCGAAACTGCCAAACGCGCACGACCGTCTGTCCTCCCTCTGCATATCCAAAAAAGTCAAATCTTCGTCAGGTACATTGGAAATATCAATTTTGCCGCTTGCGATATCGAAGACTTCCTGTAGATCTCCATGCCAGATTTCTCGTTTGGTCACTGCAGCAGGTGTTTCCCGTTTCGCTTCTTTCTTCAGGTTTAGGTACTCGTTGTAGAGGTTTCTGATATTACGACGAATAACGTGCTCAACCTTGACTGGGATATTCGCTTTCTCCCACACTTTGTGTAACTTGAGACAGGTGCTCTTCGCAGAATCAGGAAGGGTTTCACCTTGTCCAATGTGATGATGAATGAAGACTAGAAGGACATCTTCTCGAGATGGCACGCGGGCTCCCCAAAATTCAGGGATTAAGGACTTATGCATGGGGCCATGGAAGGTTGTTACCACGCGTTGTGCGCATGTCGATAATCTACAAATGCCAGTATAGAAATTCTTAAGTATTGGTCATATCTAAAAATAGCAGCCTATTACAGTGAATTGACTCATGATTTGACAATTTTGTCATTCAGTTGTATCGAGATTCGGGAGTTAAGATTCACAGCAGACGACCGCTTTTGATAAAGACATAGAGAGAATGAGATTGGGTTACACGAAAAATTAAGCGATTTGCACATCATAGCACAGAAAATGCCACAAGTGTGCGACCTCTTAACATGCTTCATTTTTACTGAAATTTTACGAGGGGCATTTTTTTATGAAATGGAGCTAGGGCAAACCCGTACTGATAGATTTTTAGAAAATTGATTTAATCAAAGCACCCTAATATACACTATACTGAATCCTAGATTCTGGCTATGTAGATGGAATTGGCCATCATGAATAGTGAACCTGCATCAGCTAAGAGGAGAAATATTTCATTTTAAAATATCATAATCATTTTCATCATCAATTTAAAATGACAGCAATACAAAATCCAGGTATCATAACCAGGAAGAGGCCATAGGAGAATTTGCAATATTCAAACACATTTTTCTAATTCTTCACTTCAGCAACTTGGCTAAGTTAAAAAACTGAGTGTATCAAAAACAAACAGTCAGATGAAAAACAGACTTTTGAAATTGGACTACATCAATAGCCGATGTAGTAAAAAAACTAATCAGATCGTCCGTAAATTTGACTTTCATATCATAGTTGTCAATTAGCCTGCTACATACTTGCACAAAAGCCTCGAATACGAAAAACAGAGAAAAACATTCCAACTGTAAATCTTGTGAACATGTGCTTGAGAGTTATACCTGTGAGGACAAATTCATTGTCTATTCGTTTGTTCGTAACAAAAGTAACAAAAGCTACAGTGGTCAAACAAGAAGACAATTCAAATTTAGATATTGTGAGCACGAATGAATAATGGCAATAGTGCATTGCGCCAAAGAAGATCTTGTCCTTTGAAGTTCCTGGACAGAACCCACGAGGTCGCCCCAAGAAGAAATGGCCAGATAACTTCAAGGAGGATGTGCGGAAGCTCAATCTTCATAACATCAGCCCACAAGACCGAACAGCGTGGAGAAATGCCATCAAGGTGGACCAGCATTCGTAGGCGTCCAACCATCGCAAAACGGTGAAAAGAAGACGCTAAACGTGGAGTGAGTGAGTGAGTGCGTTGTCTGACCATTCTAAAAGTGACCAGAATAATTTTCTAACAATCATTAACTTCCCGTGATGATAATAACCGTTGCAACACTCCTGCTGAAGCTATAACCATTGAAGCACAGAAGATTGAAAATCACAGACTTCACAAACCTGAGCTAAATCGAAAGTATGAAATAACCAGTTGGCAGGACCGTGATCCACTCTGATGTATGTACCACCGTGTAGGCCCAGAAGATGCGAGGAGTCTCGCGAAAGCTTGGCGCTTGTATATTCTGGACCTTCTTATGTTGGTGTCTGACGTGATGGTTGAAAAAACAAAGTTATTATATAAGTATCCTCACTTTTGGTAAACCGATTGGTTGTAGAATATCAATAGAATGATAATTCTATCAATTCTTCAAACATGTGAACAACTGAAATATATCTGTCAAAACGCATCATGATTTAAAGATAGGTGGCAAAAATCACCAATCATGGTAGCATAAGGTTTAATAGAAAATGATACAGATGAATTCATAACATTTGAATGTGCTGGACTTGTTTAAGATAAGAAGCAAGTTGATTTTGAAACAGCAAATGATATCACACATAGCTATTGGATAGTGTGCAGTGTATATAGCGATTCAAAGTTGTTGAACATTTTATAAATTCATGATCGTGTGTCGGTTCGATGTGGGCCATTCAGTACTGAGAAGTGCCATTCACGGTGCGTTAGAAATCAAATATGGCGATAAATCCAGTTTCCTGATTTTTGAACAGACATCCACCTGATATCCACGAAAAGCCAACAAAAAATGGCATTTCAGTACTATCTTAGTCTCAAAGTTTCTAACGTCCTATAGTGGTCTCTGTAACTACGTATATTATAGGTAGCCACGTAACTACCATAGCACCATGTCTAACAAGCTTCATCATACTACCTAAGCTCCCTGATTAAAATTTGATTTTATATGACCGACATGCATTCTTTCGAAATTTGAACATCAGAAATATTTTGAGAAGATCCCTTCAATCTTCTGAGAGCTCCGGGTTCAGACGTTTCATGATAATCACGCATGAAAGAAAATGAACATGTAGAAAGAGTGCATGTACAACGGCATAGCTCATGAAAAGACTTATTATACTTAGAGTGATGCAAACTTCAAAAAGCAGAAACAGCGCACGAAATGTAGGCCAACCTTAAATTTGCTGGAAATCACTCCTAGCTCTTTTGACATCGCCTACGTGTAATTGCAAATATCAGCTAAAAGATATAGAACCCTACTGAAAAAATAGAACAAATGTATTTTTCTTTCGCGTATGTACCTACACAATTCATATACGGCAATCATGTAAAAACCGATTATCCGCGATCACAAAAAGCATTAGACGCAAAAAATTATGCCACGTTGATATCATGCGATCCGATTATTTCTTGTATTAATCGAAAAAAAATTTGGTTCTCAGTAAAAGTGTTAAGTGAGCAGTCGCAAAAGATTCATGAAAATAATGACACTATTGACGAAAATTTTGCACATTTTGATTCTAGGACTTATACACTCAGAAAAAAACAAAATCTATTCACACATTTGT
Organism: Prostheceraeus crozeri; assembly: GCA_907163375.1. Lineage (NCBI taxonomy): Eukaryota > Metazoa > Platyhelminthes > Polycladida > Euryleptidae > Prostheceraeus > Prostheceraeus crozeri. The sequence goes on from CAJQUW010003471.1 coordinate 190,296, forward strand.
TAATGTTGTTGTTTCAGACTTGCCTTTGAATTCCATGACAGTCAAGTTGTAATCGGATCGCTAAGTTACTAGTGAAGTCCGTGACATACTGACAAAGCTACTAGGCCGTGACTTCTTCGGCTAACTATGTGCATGATTACTTTCGACAAATCTATCATGAAACGGAAACCCGTAAAATATCCTCAAAACTTTCAATTCACATTTGTAATGTTTGTCTGAGTGCTATTACGTGCAGCCTTCCATCTCATAAAAGCAAATCATGTGGATGTTCACATTCATATAGAAAACTGATTAGGCTTGCAGCAAGAATGTCATTTTCAAGATACTCACACTGGGGTTCATGGGCTACATGAAAGTGGCAACACTTGCCGGAATTCAATGTTGTAATGGTTCACAAGAAATTTATCAATGATTTCTTGCATAGTTAGATGACTAAATCACTAAATGTAAATCAACGGATGAACAGCTGAGTTGCAGCCGCGAACAACTGTGAGCTGGCGCCCTAGGCAACCAAAGATGCATTCAGTTGACCTTCAGTAAATAAATTTGTTCAAATTATAAAAGTTCAACTATACTAAAATTAAGACAGTTAAACAAAAAGCTGGATTGATAGGCAACATCAACATTATCAATAAACATCACTGATAAATAATGCACTTCAAAAATGTCTCAAAAAATTGATTGCGGCTACTTGTTGACAATTGGATTTTGCAAATGAGTAGTCTTTGTAACAGAACATTCGAGTTCCGCAATAAAAACTTTTTCTTGAATTTCGCAAATATGATTCATTTTCTGATGCGATGCCTTGAATGCTAGAATACCATTGAATTGGAATATTATGTCTCCTAAGACAGTCCTAAGACAGAATTGACTTCATGGCGTAAGTACGTGCATGTATTAGGTAGATATTCGGCTAAAAAATGTCAGCATTGTTGTAAAAACATTTGTATCAAAAGATATAAAAGGAGTAAAAATGTGTTTGATTACTATTTGGAAATCTAGATTTTTACTATTGTATTTATTTTAGTGTTTATACTGTTATTTAAAAATTCTAAGTAAGTAGTAAAGAACTCATCAGATATCAAAAGGAATGAGCCATTTCCATGGAATGAACATTTACCAAATACGAAAGAGTAAGTACTATTATATGATGACTATATGCGTACTCAATGCCAACGATGAACATTATAACATTAATTATCCGAACTATAATGTACAAAGAGATAATGTAAGCATTCATGCAAAAGCTGAAATCTTCGAGTGGTTCGTAATTGGTTGAAAATCTTTGGGCTGAAATTTCAAGTTTTTGATTCAATGTTCATCGTCATGATTTTATGATTCACTCAATTTATGTTTCATTTCTTGAATCCATAGAGTATGGGTATGTAGGTAGTGTCGACCCAAAAAAAGTATCTGTATATAGTGAAAATGTTTATATCAAAAGATTCAGTTTTTTATTGAACACTTTCGAACAAAGATATTTAACACTACTTGTTTATATGGAGCCCTATTAAACCTCCTTGCTTTCGAAAGAAGCCAAACTTTGCCAATTTAAATACTATCGAGGTAGTGATGCAAATGGAAAATTTTCCGTCGGAAAATTTTGAAATTTATTTTTCGGTGATTGACGTTTTTTTCCTTTGTTTTGGAGACTCATTACAGTCGTTTGAAAGGACTATATTCAAAGTCCGAAAACTTCTCTATCATCCCTGCATGTTAACTTTTGGTACCCTGCACCCTGTCTATGCCTGCACCATTTCCATGTCCATGTCAGATCTTTCAAAATGAATTTCAGACATAAAATGGATTTCAGATTTCTCTAGCTGAATTTCAGATGTCTGTCACAAGCTCAACTTGGAAAAGATCTTTAATTCAACTGAAGATCTCCAATTCATCTGGATCATATCTGAAATTCATTTGGGCAGATCTGTAGTCGATTTAGAGCTATACCTGAACCATCTGAACTAGAAATGGAGGATGTGTATCCTCAACGAAGATATCGGACAATGCTCTAGAAGTTTGAAGCCATCATAGATATTCTTTTACTCATCACAGATATCTTCAGTTTCCAAATATCTCACGAGTTTACAATCTCTATATCTTCCAATATGGTCGCTCATGAATGCTGCGTGGACTGTGTGCTTACTTCATCACGTTCATCAAAACATGGAGAATTTGCATCACTATGATCAACGATGCATAATAAAGCTTAACTTTCAAGTTAACAATTAGCAAACTGTAAAATGAAGTACAGTACATTATTTTGCTCCAGATCTTTCACATTGCATGAAGTTATGCCCCTATTGTAAAGCAAAATTCACGTTATCCCAAACGGTGTCTGTGTGATAATTAATGCTAACAATTTAGTACAAGGCACTGGTGGCAAATTAAAGGAATGTTTAAAAATCCGCGGACGGAAATCGTATTGCCATTATCTTTGCTCTAGACTTGGTAGCATGCCTACATGCAGCGAAAACATTGCAATTTCATTTTTGCAAAAAGCTGCAGTTTGCATCTTGTGTTTTCTTTGATCCTGTCTGACAAGAAGAGGAACTAGCTAGAACTCAGCAGACGCGCAGATTCGTAGAAGGCAGGGAATTGTCTCATTTTAGGCCTCGTTCGTTCTGTGTCCTGGACTACGTGTACAAACTGAGAGTTAGTCAATGCAAATTTATAACAACAATAAATGCGGCGATGTCTTATTGAAGTTCTATAAGATGTGATCTAATTCGAAATGGCCTTTCCATTGAAGTTTATGCAATATTCGGAGCCCAAATTATTAAAGTGATCTTTTGGTCTAAATTTGGTCCTCCCGGGTTATTTTAGAGCTAACCGCTTCCCAGTGGAAAAATTTTGATAATATGATGATGGGCAAATATCTGCCCGACAGAGAGCTGTTGGGCAGTTGTCGGGAGATGAAAGAGTGTGATCATTTGTCTCTCCTGTCGGCGTAACTTTGTGCTCCCGATACATTTGCGACAGTTATAAAACTTCCCTTTCAAGTGCCGATCGTGCAGGCGGAAACGTGGAAAGTGATGAACAAGGGAAACTTCTCTCGCCACCAATTATATCAAAGCTCGCCTCTCGCTTCTCCCATCAGCATTCCCTAAACACGGATGAACTTTCCAATGCATCACCACTGAGATGACGTCAATTTCGCATGCAGACTTGGATCATTTTCTCTTCACTTTCTCTACCATTCATTGTGACTGTTTGTGTGCAATCTTCTTCCGTCCAATTTTGCTCAATTCACCGGAGTCCATAATTTTGTGAATAAGCAATAGGTAAGTCATTGACTGCATATGTGTCATATAACTAAGTTTTCCAATAATTGTAAAATCGAAGCCTATTGTGCCTTCTGTAAGGGCCTATATGCATTAGTTGACTGTCATCTTATAAAAGTTTACATGTTTGTATTTCCCATAATCAACGATAACATTGATTATGGAAATAGAATGGAGGAATATGTCTGATAGACGGCTAACATATTTTATGAAAAGAATATTTTGCATGCTGGCTACGACTGATGAAACATGGAGTAGAAAATCTTGTTCTTGATATAATAAGTCATATAATTATGAAGTTGTGGAAGTACCAAATGACCTATTACATCCACGGAGTTTTATCCATTGACAAATGTCATCGATGTATTCCGCGAAAATACCGTTTGTTCTTCGTAGATTCCTACATGACAAATGAATAGAATTAGTTAGCATCACATCATAGATTATTTACACCGAAGTATCCAAAGATAATGTATATTATCCATTGTCTTTGGAAGTATCTAATGCCAACAAAAAATTAGCCGCTAGTTATACTTCGTATTAGTTATCTTGCAAAATTTACGGTACCGGTACCAACGAACAAGTGTTTTTCGATGTTTGTGTGTAAGAAATAAATATCAATAAAGAAGCATATTTGCAATTCATGTACCGTAGCAGTGGCGGCCCGTCCATATGGGCGCCTGGGGCGCAGCCCTCCATTAAAAATTAGTTAACATCAAAGAAAATTTACACAGAACATTGCGCTGAAACGCAACTGATCTGATAGACTGAATTGAACTATCAATGGTTCAACCTGTACTGCTAAACACATTCAGTGACTCATTCAGACGTCACTCTCCCTCGCTTCTACCGGATGGGGCGCACAGTCTGTGCGCCTTGATTCATACATTTTTTGCTGATCATAAATCTCCATACATCGAAGATTTTTAGCAGCTTCGCACGCGTAAACAATGCATGGATGGGGCGCTTTCAAAAAGTCCCTCTGGCTCGCTTTCGTAGGCTACATTCTGATTAGGTAGCGCCGCGCGTGCGTTGGGAAGTCAGATTCTGGTCAAACTCATGTTATTCTGATGCGCGTATACAAAACCTTGACTGGCGAAGCACTTTTAAATCATAACTGTGTCTCACTGTGTCGACTGAAAATGAATCAGATTGTATATCTTTTAAGAAAGCCCTTTTCTCAACATTCCCTACAAGAAAAAATTGAAATTAGAAATCTCGGTCCGCCAAGGCCACGACTCAACGGCAGCCAAGCTAACGTTTCAAGCGACAGAGGACGAAACTGCAAGAGAAATTTTAATACAGAATGGTATTCGAGATGTGAATGGCTTTGTGGATCAGATGAGCTGTATTTTGTTTTCCTTGTGTGATATTTGGTGGTGATCATCGCTGGACTTTACATCTTCCGAAAATAATGTCATTATGAAGGACCACAGTAGTATATTTGCAGTGAGACTTATCATGTCATAAACAGGCATTTACATAGGCGTACATGAAATATAGCAGAGACCGTAGTAGATGATGGGCTAAGATGAAGACGTTTGGATTGCGCCCCACATGACTGCACGAGCCGCCACTGTACCGTAGTATATTTGCAACAATGTTTAAATCATGTTGGATTTTTCTTGTAGAAGTGTGTATAATCCGCTATTCATTCTGTCCAATCTTCTCTGTGGTCTTCTGCTCCATTCCCTGCTGCAAATCAATCGAATTCTCTGGTACATACTCAAAGGTACGCAAGTCATCACTTCATTATGTGCAAGATTCTAAATGTAATATTTGCAGATCCGTCATAAGCAAAATGTGCACTTTCGGAGAGTCAGCAACTCATTGCATGCTGAGTTTTCTGAAACTTCAGCAGTTCTCACAATGATCAATCGAAGTGAAATGTTTTCGTCTCTCATATGCTGCATCTAGGTTTTGGTGTAAAAACGCATGCACTGTAGTTTTATAGTTTATACTTAATTTTCTACTGATGATGATCGAAATAGACAACAATAGATTAAAACTATAAAATAATAAAGACAGTTTCATCTTATCACTATAAAAATATTTGGCAAAAATTGAGAATTCCATTCAAAAATTGATATATTAAATATCATGACTTTTTTAAAATTTAGAATGTTCGAACTGGCTCAAAACACTGCGAACGACGCAAAATATTGAAATGAACCGTCAGAAATCTATTTAATCTAATTCCTGCATTAGATTCAAATTACAAAAACAAATTATAATAATAGTATTAAACAATTTATTCTTATAATTATATTATTTTATTATTATAAATCTCTATTCAATAAACGATAGTAGTCTATATAACGCATACAATCATAAATGAAGAAATACTACGGTAAAGAAAATCAGTAGATATCTTAAGACTCAATAAACAAGGCAAATACAAATTGAGACCTTTAGACATGGACTCCTAATCATTCATTATGTGACGGACACTTGTATGTTTTGAATATCCAAAAATGTGACCCGTGCGAAATGTTCTTTAGTGCATACAGATTAAAATCAGGAGAATTGACGAAAATAGTTAGTTGATTCTAGTTGAAAAGTAGTTGCCAAAAATGACAAAAAGTTTTTAATCTGAACTTGTGATGCTATTTGTCTTCTTTGATCTTGAATCAAAGAGGACACAATATTTCACGCACAACCTGTGTGCATCGAGTGAATGAGAAAGAGCTTTCTTTCTGTATTCTAGCAATGCAACAGCTTAATTATACATAAATGTTCATACATAATAAATGCTTCTTATTTAATTCTCCTGCCTATACAACATGCAAAATTATTCGAACAATGAGGTTTTACAAATGATATATGAAATAAACTGCAAAAAAGTCGAATAGTCGAATATACTGTGGTAGAATTCATTCAGACAATTAAACTGCAAAGACGACGCTGTTTCACGATCAATAGATTTTATGAATGATAGAGGCATTGCTTATGTGTCCAGTCCACTGTGATTTCTGACATGATAAAAGTCTACATGATGCTGTATGAAAGTTGCAGAATTGATACATGAAGTTGTATTTAATCGTTATAAAGTTTTCTTCTTTTCTTTTGAAACCACTATTTTATGTTAATGGTGCGATAGGGATTTATAGACATTATAGATTTATAGTTGGTTGCCGTGGCAGAGAAAGATAAACCTGCTACGTACAGAGTGTCTGCGAGTACATCGCAATTGTTCCACCATGAGCAAGATAAAAGATGGACTATATTTTATGAAAAAAAGATTTCTTGCAAACGGGTACCCTTTAGATATTGTTGAACGATACATGAAACCTAAACCAATGAATGAAAGCAAAAGAAGACATAGAAAAGAAGCAAACAGAAAACAAATACATTTAAGGGTACCGTTTATTAATGATTTCCAAGCAACTAAGATAAGAAAAGAGTTTAAAAGTTTCCAGCATCATTTGTTTGATTTGAAGCCAGTATTTGTGACCCAACCTAATTTGAAAAGAAGTGTTTCATTTAATGAAAAATTATTTTGTACTAGTAATTGTTTGCGCAAGAATAATAATTTTTGTTACATGAAAAATGTTGTTTATCAGTTGACATATAATTTGTGTGAAAGTTTTTATATCGGTGAGACTTTTTGTTCTTTTCGTCAACGTATGCATGAGCACCTTACAACTGATTCGAGTTTATTTCATAAACATTTTGTTAAAACTCATGTTATGTTACCTGACCTTTCATTTGTGACCCCTTTTATTTTAAAGCGAGGATTTGCTAATAGCCTACGATTGATCTGAGAAGGATTTCATTTCTGAGTATCGCCCAGATATCAATGTTTATTTAGTATGAGAAGTAGGACCTCTGAGTTATTTGTGGTTGAATTTTGTACTATGTTAGTTGTTTGTAAGATAATTTGCCCACTGTCAGTGTGATTTCATACCCTTGAGAAAGAGACATTCGAAAACTTGGGAGTATCATATGATTTATTGACCTAAGACGTCTATTTTTTCATTACATCTACCTCAAATTTAAATATTGTGAGAATTGTATGGCTAAACATCTGGCTCAAGAAATAAAACATGTATATCTGATTTCAAAAGAGCGATCTCAAAATTAATACACTTAAAAGTATTTGGAATGCATGGGCCTGCGCTATTATAGGCTACATGTATCCATCCTCGAATATTTACCGAACGCACAGCTCAAGTGAGAAAGTATATTCTTGATACAGAGAATTTGCCGTTACTAGCCGAAAAATAAATTTTACTTATTATGCTCATGTCAATTAAAAAAAAACATTTGCTTTGTAACATAATGAACAAGAGATTAGCCCCTGATGCACACCTGACATTTTGGCTGACAGTCCAGGTGTTATATATCTAGGAGTCCATGCCTTTAGAATAGAATATTAGACCTTCTTCTCTTCCAAGCCCTATCTCAGGACAAAGTTGAGACTCGTACCATGTAATGTAGGTTTAATTGTATTGGATTTTGTTGAAAGAAGATTTATCAGGAAATTGCGAAGTTGGTAATGCTAACCAATAAATGTGCTTAAAATGTTTCTCATTTGTTAGAATCAATTTTAGCTTCCTGAAGCCGAACTATTTTTTTAATGCATCGTACTGTCATATTCATTTTTTGTCTTCCAGAATCCCTATACCGTCGATAAGTCGATGAGAACGTCGAGAAAGCAGAGGTGAAAATCCCATTTACTTTACGCGAATGACCTGAACTGTGGAAGAAAGAACAGGAGGCGCCTGTGGCAATTCCTCTGCTGCATGAAGCATACTATAATAAATATGGAAGTGAAGTACAGTTGTTCTTGTTGTTCCGCTCTTGTTTCATAGGTGATAAGAAAGTGAGGAAGAGGTGGAAGGAGAAGTAAGAGGTTCCATAGTGATATCAAACTTATAATATTCTTTTTGCTATAATACAGAAAGGGCATGACGAATTAACCAGCAGTATATAAAACAAAATTTTGATCGGCGTCGGGTGAACGTTGGCGTGTATTGGGTGACTGTTGGCAACTCATGTTGGGCCGATACAAATGCGCTGGGCCACTTTGCTTATCAGGCCGACATCAGATGGATGATAATGGGCCGACAGAATTTTTTCCACTGGGTTATTTAGCTGATGTCTAAGGGCGATTCCCGGCAGTCCTTAAACACATGCCACACAACTGGTTTTGAAAGTTTTAATACTTTTTATATAATTTATGCAAATGCATTTTACATTAATATCAAATTAAATAGATTGTTGTCTCATCGATAACCCATGCTAAATGCTATCCAGAAAAACAAAAATTTCACAGTCATGTATTCATTTTCTTTTCAAAATCACATAGCTTAAATCAGTCAAATCACTTCTTCACAATTATCATATCATTTCACAATTATTCCGCAGCAATCAACCTGGAAAGAAACAGAAGCTGAAGTTAGATATGCCAACTATTCAAGATTTGTGTCTGAAATGCGAGTGTAATGCATGCAATAGGTTCTTCAGATCAATCTATCTTGTTTTCTTTACTCATCCCTGGCCAACCAAGGCACTAAGCCATACTAGCAAGCTATGGGTGGGGTGGCCTTCACACACTCCCAACTCTTACCAGGCTAGGGTTCGTAACCACTAATGGGATCAGTGGTACCTCCCGAGGCGGACAGACTCGAACCCTTGACCTTCTGCACTCCCGTTTTGACCAACTGAGCTATATCACCACCTTTAACCAGGGTGTCCGCGCAAATTTGAATGAAAATTTCCAGGTGCTTTCCAGGGAAATTTACCAAAATTCAGGATCAAATTTGAACGAAAATTTCCAGCCTTTCTGCTGGGAAATTTGACTCAAATTCACGCGTCAAACTTAGACAGGGATCATAACACGGCTTTACAAAAAATCCAGAAGATCTCTTCTAGTAGGGACCGTACGTTACTTTTCCCGGGTCCCATTTTCAGTTTTGAGATGATTACAAGTAATCCAAGAGTTATGAATAATATTATGAATAGATAGTAGAATAGATAGTAGTGAGAATGAATAGTAGCTATGTATAGTCATGAATCCTTACGTCATGCGCCTACGCTTACGTCATAGGCCTTATGCTGCGACTGAAAATACATTGATTATTTATGCACTAAGGCCACAGATGATAATTAATTAGAGCTCAACCATACTGAAACAAAATACCGCAGGCGAAACCTCCAGCCTTTTGATTTTTGAACTAGTAGAATTTTCATGATTTCTAAAGCGCCGCAGGCGAGACCTCCAACTTTTTAGGATTATAACTGGCAGCATTTACGCTTTTTAAAGCACCGCATGCGAAACCTCCTGGAATGCATAAAACATTTTCTCGGCAATTATAAAAAGCAGAAATTAGAACTTTTTCGAGCTTTATGTTATTTCAAAATGTCATGATATGATGGAGGGTTACAAGCAAAGCTCTAATCGGCCTGTAATTTTAAATGGGTCTAAGTCAGACACCATTCTCCTAAAATATATACATAAATCGATCGTCATGAACCTTTTGCAACACACTGTCTTTAATTGGCACGTAGTCAGGTTTTCTCATTATGTCTAAGGCATCGGCTAACCAATCAATTCTGAAAAATTCCGGGGAAAATCTTCCCGGAGTTTGCATACCATGGAATTAATATTATTGACGATTGTTTTGATTAGTCTCAAAATTTCAATGTGTATTCCAGGATTTCCAGGTTTTCTAGGCCAAAATTTCATTTTCCAGGGGTTTTCCAGGATTTCCAGGCTAAAATTCATTTTCCAGGTGCTTTCCAGGTTTTCAAAGTTTTCCAGGGAGCGCGGACACCATGTAACATATCTTTGACGAATTCTAATAGAAAATTTCCGTCCAAAGGTCGCGCTTCTTCTGTTTTCTATTCATCTATTTGGTGTCCTGTTGGTTATCCACTCATCAGTGTGTATCAGTTGTTCCATCTATTAAGAACTCATTTTTCTACGCTGAATTTACAATACTGAACTAGGTTACGTTGCATGTGTTGCTGAATTGCATACATGAATTTATATTACTTTTTTGAGAATCTGTGAGGTCTGATGCGCCTAATCATTGGAAGCGAAATAGCCTCATGATTCTGCATATTTGATGACCCTATTTAATGTCGTGCTTATCATAAAAGCCATCCTGCTTTCAACTTCTTCCACCAAGCAGGTAATTAGACTGCCGCATTTTTTAAAGTGCTGCATCTATCGCCATCAAGTCAAAATTGTCCAAAATGTTCCTCTCACAAAATGGTCTTGATAAAAGTGTCTCAGGGGAAACTAAGAAATGAAATTTAAATAACAGGAATCTTCTTTACAACATCTAAAAATTATCATTCTGCTGCAAATTGTCCGGAAATTCAATTGCCTCTTTCATTTTGAATGTTGGCTTTTATTGCTTAAAGCATCATGTTTGTGCACTATTCAATAAACACTTCAAAATCCGGAGGTTCATAAATGTTATTAGGCCTGCACATTCGGCGCCATTTAAACTTCATTTCTAGGTTTTCCATGGGAGATCATGGAAATTATCTTCATTTAAACAGAGTTTTAGGACCATTTTTGAAGAAGAACACTTTAACCTGGAAACAATGTCACAAGCTAGTTTGCATTTCTGAGCCGTTGAACGAGACACAGGGCTTGGGCTCCAAGGAATTGAGCACTTACATTCCTCAACCATGTTGATTACATTATTCCGTCAACATAGATGCGCCAACGTATTTCTCACTGTTTGCCACCATTTGCAATACGTGTGTATCCCTGGAAAATTCACATTTAATGCTGTATCATGTATTTAATGTAATCATTCCTGCAGCCCTGATGGACCTCGTTGTATTTGCTAGGTACTATTGACTTTTTGATTCCCAAGTCGTCTCCGAGGATCTTCACGCTCTGGACCTGAATCCATCAATGGTATACAATCTACAGGAGTGGAGGTGCGCCATCAGAAAACAACAACCGTCTGACCCCGTTCAACGTGGACAAGGACGAAAAGCGGGAAAGTAAGTATCCCTTCTAATTAGTCAGGTACCTTTACTGACAACCACAATACAATCCAAATTAGACACTGCGATCGAGCTCTACTAAACATACGTTGAAGTACGGGATATTCAAACTTACCACATATTCCGCGCATTCATGGCTTCCTTTCGGACAATTCGCTTCCGGTCGTTAACAGCACGAGCAAGCTGTCTCAAAACTGATGAGCGATGAGATCTTAATGTCATCGGATTAAGGCGAGAGAGACAGGATTGAAGAAGACGTGCAGCATTCAAGCGGCAATCCTAAAATAAAAAAAAATGATTACCAGTTTTGTGATAAGTGTTTCTATATACCGTATTTCTTTGAATAAGAGACGCGTCTCTCATTTTTTTCAGATCCCTGATTGATGCGTCTCTTATTCAGGGGCGTTTCTTATTCAAGGGCGTCTCTTATTTATCAAATGTTCAAGTTTTCATTCTTTCATTAGAACAAGATGTCTTAGTTTTTTGCTACTATTCTCTTAGGTAACCTTTTTTTACATTCCTCACTTAGGCCTATGTCATGGGCAAATTTCGCCTGTAATTTTTCTTACATATATACGCTTTATCATAATTTAGATATTTTGGAAATGAAAGGAGTTTTATGGTTTGTAGTAGCATATCTTGTAGACTCGTCTAATACATTCATATACCAGTACATGTTGGCCACTATACATGTAGACTAGATCTGAATTTACCGAAACGAAAATACCGATAATCAAGTAGTATTTACAGCAAAAGTTACCGACCGGTACATGACTCCAAATGTAAAGGAAGCTACCGTATAATGCCTCCTTAAATGGTAGATGAAGTAACCTTAATTAGGCCTGCATGTACGTACGTACAACATGCATGTACTGCATGTACAACAACAAGAAGCCTTATATATTATACAATATTGGTCATGATACCCGGTATTTACTAGTAGACTGACTTATTTCACTACGATAAGTAGGCCTAATAATCGCTCAGGCGGATGTAGCTACCACATTACAATAGCCTGCATGTAATATGTCTATAGCAGTCTATTTTTTGTACATGCGTCCCTTATTCAAGGGTGTCTCTTACTAAATTTTTTCCTCTCACGGATGCGTTTCGTATTCAAGGGCGTCTACGGTATTATAAAAAATACGTTATCCGTATTTTTTGAAATGTTGAAAATACATGTTTTCTATTTAAACACCTGAACTTCAGTAAGTTGGTGGTCGGCGCGAGGCAGTCCATAAAGCCAACACGCTTTATATACCACAACAATTTCGGTTGAGCTCTGCAGACGAGATAAATTGATTGACCGTCACGGTATGGCTGGCATGCTTCTCTATTATGATTTAACTTAACTCTAAATCATATTTTGATGATTTTATAGGGCTACTATTCAAAAGAAAATTTTACAAGGAGTAAGAATTATCATCTATATTTGCACTAGCACGAAAACCATTCTCAATGAAGCGAAAGAAATCTGTAATTTTCGTTGCAGTTTCTGTGCTATATATCGCTCAACACTATGTCTCTATTACGTAGTGCGATCTTAAGATAATTGGCAAAGCTAGGAGCATCCCTTAAATGATTACATTCAATTCGGAAGGGAGCCGAAGAAAGTGACGAGTTATCTGATGAAAAAGGGCATCAATAGTGCTAATTACTGCTGTCAATCATCTGCTGTTGATTATTATTATATATATATATATTACAAATATCATTATATCTGTAATAACGAATATTGTTCAATCCTTAAACTACAATTTTACGACTAAATGACTGATTTGAACTTATGCACGAGTATTATGACAATTAATCAGTCTAGAATTAGCTATTATCCAGTCTCACTGTCAAGCACGACTGCAAAGATAAGCTGCATTTTCTTCAATAAATTGAACAGAGAGTACAATGAACGAGTACATGTACACAATTAAGTTTGAAGGTCCGATAAGTAACCTAAGTTTAATAGTGTATCCCGACTATTTTTTAAATTAATAGCAAAGCAACTCAAACCAACGGTGCAAACCCATCCCTTTGATGTCTGCCAGGAGACTGAAGAGATCTGCATGTCCACTTAGTTCCAATTTATTCATAAAGGAAAACGTCGCTGAAATCGGGCAATATAAATATAATTCAACCGGTTTCGAGGGGAAATAAAAAATTGAGCTCCAACTCTTCCTCAGGATTTATTTTACAAAAGAATACACCATAGAAAGGCCTATTACAAAAACGGCTTGGGGAAAAATTCAAATGATCAATGGAGTCATAGAAATGGAATATTACATTCTGCATACAGCTGGGGGATTGTGGATCTATGATTATGGGAGCTCAATTTTTGATTTCCACTCAAAACCGGTCGAATTATATTTAAATATTGCCCGATTTCAGCGACGTTTTCCTTTATAAATAGTACTTCGAAATATTTTCGCATCGTCAACCGATCCGTCGCATTGAACTGTTTCTCTAAATTCTAAAACATTTAGATCCAATGGTCAGATTGTGAAATTAGGAGTGGCACAACTGTTTTTTTAAAAGACGTGACTTACTTCACAGTCCTGCCACTTTTACAACCAATTTTTTCTTACAGAAGGTGACTATGAAAAAAGTGACGATGGCAGATGGTGAAAATACATAACACATCCCGGTCTTCAAGAGATGCACACTATTTTTAAAAAACGAAATGGTCGGACTGCCTCCACACGCGAAATTCCTGACTAGACAGCCACGGACATATGCTTGGAAAAATGACATGGTAAAAATGTAATGAGTTGAGAGATTCAAAAAGCGACGAATTATCTGATTTTTGTAATTGAGCGGATAATTTTAGGCGACGAATTACGTGTCGTCCGATGTTATCCGAATTAAGCGATGCTAATCATGTCAAGCAGCAGTTTCGGAAGTGACGAATTAAGTTAATGTAGCGAATTGACCGATTACTAAAGTTACAATTTGCAACACATACTGATGTCCATCAGAAATAATCAATTTGGTTATTCTTTTGCAAACAACACACACTGATGTCCATCAGAAATAATCAATTTGGTTATTCTTTTGCAAACAACACAGACTGACGTCAATCAGAAATAATCAATTTGGTCATTCTTTTGCAAACAACAATCGTTCAAACAACAGTTCACCAAAGCAATAAAATGTGCTCATGAAAAAATGTAATTTCTCGGTTAGATTAGTCTTACTACATAATCTTCATTTATATTCTATTCCTACTTACTACATGGTGACCAGACTTAGGAATCAACATGGAAGTCAGAAATTTCGGTAATGTCAAAACTTGTATTGTGCACTGTTAACAGAGTCGTGTAAGGTATTGCAACAACATTTTTGTCCTGACAAGTATACTACTTTAAGTATTTGCAAGCATCTATACTTAGAAGTGGATGATTCTACTTTCATAAAGTGAACATGTGTCGTCAAGGAAAAGAAGTGCATAATGGACTTTTTGTAGGCACATTTGATACTAAAATGTTTTTTTTCAAAGAATTTAGTGTTCAAAAGGAAACAAATAGAAGCAAGTACACAGAAGTTATGCCTTCAAAGCAAAAGTTGGTATTGTTTACATGAAAAGTAAGTCAACCATCGATATTGCAGTCTATGAAAGCTTGTTCTATGTTGACGTTCTCAACTTTCTGCATGACAGGGTTAGCTCTTCTCCCTCTGATACAGAGAAGGCAAGAACTAATAAGTGCGAAATTCAAACTTGCCTTCATCTAAGCACTAGCAATACTTTTTTTATTTTCTTTTTTCAGATAACTTTTCAGAGACATGAGAAAAGAATTTAGCGCATTCGCGGCTCATCCCTCTAAAACAAGAGAAAACGAGAGGATTAAAAGAGCCATGCTCAACCTCCAGAACTCGATGATTACATTCCCTCTTTTTCTCGCTTTCATTCTTTCTATGCACCGCTGTAAGACTTTGGTGACTTCTGGCTAATGGATTGAACACCCTTATATCGCAGAATGCCTTCTGTCCCCTGATCCAAAATCCTATCGCAGATGCATCAGCTCTAGCATGATTACTATCTATTCAGGAGTAATAATGTCGTTCACCGGTCAGTGGAGTGAGATCTGGCTCCAAAATGACATCTGTGCAGATATTTGACAATATGTTATAGGTCAAATGTCTGAGCTCGTTGTGTCGGTTAATAATCAGACTCCCTTTCGGACAAGATAGCGCATGTTGAATGTCAAATGGTTTGCCACAAACACAAGTGGTTGGCATACGCTCAAGAGGGATATTATACCATATGCGTATTGCATCCCAAAATTCCTATTTGGCCAAGAAAACCTCATTTTCCGTAATGGGTAAAACAGTCAGCCAAATCAAAGCACCATTCTCATAAGTTGCTTCTATGAACTTCAATTTCTCTTTGCAAGAAATTATCGATTTTATTTCCTCCAGTTCTGATTTTGCCTTTTTGCGTTTTTGATTTTTGATATTAATTTTCAGCTTGTCAATTTAAAATTCATCATTTACATACACATTTTCTTTATGAATCACATTCTTTATTGTGCCATTTGTAATTAATCGTTGGTGTTCATATATCTGATCACAAACCTCAGAGGGAATGATGATATTCATACCGCCAAATCTTGTGGGGAGCGAAAATAGTTTCCTCTCGTCACTATTAAAATTGTAATTTTGCAATTTTGCTCGGATAAAGTCATTAATTGCCCCATCAAGCGCTTTAAGCAATACACAAATGTCAGGAACAGTTCGTATTATAAAAGTGTATCGGTTCACCAATCCATGAATAAAAGCACAGTAAGCTGGATGAGGTTGTGTTCGCGCTACAAAGGAGAGTCATTAATTGCCCCATCAAGCGCGCTTAAGCAATAACACAAATTCACACAGTTTAATTATATAAAAGGTAATCGGGTTCACCCCATCCATGAATAAAAGCACAGTAAGCTGGATGAGGTTGTGTTCGCGCTACAAAGGAGAGTTTCTTCAATTGTTCTATCCACTCTTCAACTTTTCCTTGAACATAGGAAACTTTGTTTTCATTCGTTCCAGTAACTGCACATAGATGACAATTTCCTTCATCTGATATTCTTATTTCGTATTCATGAAACTCATTTCTTGTAAATTCCTTGTATTCTGGTTCGGTGATTAACCATGATATGTTTTCATTTACATGGCATCCAAGAAAGGGTTCATAGTGAATAATGCCTTTCCACCAATGTTTCAAATGCGAAATAGCACCAACACCTGCTACATCATCAGCGAAAGCGACCTGATGAACATTTGTGTTATCAAAACAATTGAAAATGATAATAAATTGATTGGACTATCATATTTACATTGTGGCACCTCAAATAAGTTATGCAAACCGCAAATACTCAGATCACAACATTTCCCGATATTTTTAATATTTTACTTTCTTATGCAAGCCGCCTGTGCCAATAAGCCCAATCTCAAAAAACTAACATCAATTTTTGCATCCAGTGAGAATGACTGAAAATATGATTGAGATGAAATGATTATTTTCCTGAAATTGGAAAAGTACAGCCTTTCTGTCCAAGGATATCTTGTTGAGCCGAGAAACCGAAGCGATCGAGGGTCGACAAGATATCCGACGACGGAAAAGGTACTTTTGCAATGACGGAATATGCATTTTTCTTGTGCATGTCTATGAATCAAATCATTCTTCCTATGTATGTCTATGAACAGGGACAACTAGAATAGATATCTAATTTCTTTGCTGCCATTGCAGATAGAATAGATGGATTATTTTCTAGTTGTCCCATTAAAGTATCCAGGTGAAGAAAAGTCAACTTTTCAAGCAACAATGCAAATACAGATTGTTTCATAAAAAATGGATCACCCTTAAACATCGCCTTAACTTCGACTTTGTCTAACTCCGCCAAACTTGAACGAATTTCTCTGAAATTTGGAAGATATGTCAGTTGTTCTTACTAATATCATTGTTGGAAATTTCAAGCATGAATATTGAACTGTTTTCCTGTTATAGATAAAAAAGTAGTAGATAATTTGATCTTCATTTAGCAATGTTACACAAAATCATACCTCACTCTTATAAAATTACACTTGTTTCCTTTGTTATGTAATATGTTGTTCCAAAAGCCAAAAGCTATCAAGCAAAACAAAAATAAAGAAAATCGGTCAATCAGAGCCAGTATAGCACCATTATTCATCAACAATAATGTAACTGCTACATGTGATTAACTGGACTTCATGTTCCATAGCTTCCTGACTTCGTTGCGGTGGTGTTGGCAGCACTCCTGATTGCTTTCAGCTAGAAATCTATCTCTTACCGGTTGAAAACAATACAAAGCACAAATGAACAACAACGAGATCGCATTCACAAAAGGCAAAGTGTCAGCCTTCTTAGAACTAGGGTTTTCTTTGCGAGCTACAAGCAAGCGACTAAATGTCCCTTACACAAATGCGCATCGATGGCGTAATGATGATTTTCGACTCTGTCGTAAAGAGGGCTCTGGCCGTCCACGCAAAACATCCAAACGTAGAGACCGCCTAATTTTGAGATTTGTTAAAGTTGATCCAAGTCTCTCGTTAACTGAGATGGCTGCACTAGACTCGTCTATTTCTAAGTCCACTATTCGTAGAAGACTTATTGAGTCGAATTTCAAGAGCTGTAAGAGGCCCTCTCAGATCGAATTATCAGATCAGCATACAAAAAGACGTCTCAGATGGGCAATGAGTCATTGTCACTGGCGAAATCAATGGGATCGGGTTGTCTGGTCTGATGAGGCATCAGTCCGTCTGAATGATAGTGATGGTCAATTGAGATTATGGATAATATCTGATCAGGAAATTCCGAGACATGTGAATGTTTTACGAATGAACATTGGCCAAATGACAGATCAACTTGGTGATCCATCGACTTGGTTATTTATGGATGATAATGCTACGTGTCACAGGAGTAGTAGAGTCAACTTATGCAAGTCTCAATTAGGGCTTAGGACATTATCTTGGCCAGCTCGTTCTCCTGATCTGAATCCCATAGAAAATGTATGGAGTATTCTAAAACGTAACGTTCGTCGTTCACTGCTACCTACAGATGGTGTATCACAACTTACGTCACTGTTAAAAAGAGAGTGGAGAAAGTTAGATCAGTCAAAAATCAACGATATCATCGAATCAATGCCTAGACGAATTGGTTATGTCATTGACAATAAGGGTAGGGCCACAAACTATTAGCTTCTTAAGAACCGTTACTGTATCATAGCTTATCAGATTATATAAGGACATTTAAATATATTAGGGACATGAAATAACATGAAAAATGCTTTCTGTATCATACTTATGTTTCATTTAGTCAAATTTTAGGATGATCCACTTTTTATGAAACGGACTGTAGATATTTTTCCACGAATGGAAAGGTCATAGTTTTCCTGCATTTTCCATAGAAAAGGTTACTTGCAGGAGGAAAAGTCAACTTTCTGATCCCGTGGGACTGAAAAGTTGATTTTACCTCCCCGGCAGTGAGAGATATCTTTTCACTTCCATACATAATGAAAAATCACTTTCCATATCGTGCTAATAATTGGACTCCTACACCTCCTAATTTTTCATATTCCTCTTTTGAATGAATTACAAAAGCTGCAGTCACTTGCCGGTAAATGGACTATTCTCACCATCTTAATTTGAAATTTGAGACAATTATCTACAGAATTCTAAGAGACAAGTATTGGAGAATTGAATAAAGTCGATTCGTAGGTTACTCGGTGCTGTCCGAAATTTAATCTGTGTCGGTCATGTTGCAGTAGAACTTCAACTCTTCAGCTACTTGAATGTCAGATGAAGATCCTCATCACGGTTAGCTGCTAAGGGCAATCACTGGTTCGATGAGATCAATCTATGTGTCAGAAGAGAGTTAAAATTGACTAAACAGAGCAAACAGAGTGTAGCGTGACGTTGGAGTGAATTATGCATTTCCACCTCCATTTCAGTCACGAAGTGGATATATTTCATGAAGATTTTAACGGACTTCAGATGATTTGCCTATTTGCTTTACGCTGCAATGATTGCCTGATTATCAGCAAAATGACCTAAGAGTGATTTCTATACTTCTGTATGCGAGATGCGCAGTCAGTACATTACATCAATTTCTCCGGGGATTCATTAAATGCTATTTTTGACAAACAACTGACCATGGAGTAAGTGCATTAGGTACAGTGGCAACTCAGCATTTATTAAATCCCAATGTGCATACAGTTTCGATTTCATTAAATGAACATGAGTCAAGACCAGGTACCACCTGTGAGATATGCAAATTATTATACTTTTGGAGAAATGTACACGAATTTGACTGATCATGATAGGGATGCAGAAGGAAATGATATTATTTTACAGATCCTCCGTGTCATGACAGCCTCGGAGAGGTTATGTTTGTCAAATTAGCAATTCGATAGGTATGCCATTACTTTCATGCTCAACCTCAAGAGTATTTTTTAAGCGTGATTATAACACATGCAAGCAACCTGCAACTGAAAGAGTAAGATATCATAATCAAAGACAATTATTTCAATTAGCCTAACTTTAAAGGATGTAAATGGGTCCACATCACTATCCAGATTCAATAAATAAAACATATATTTAATGAATCATAAAATCATGTCCATGAAAATTGAATTAAAAACTTTAAATTTCAGCCAAGAAAACACAATAAAATCTCGACTTTTTGATAAAGACTTGCATTACAATGCGTTTCAGTAAATTCCTTTGATCATCAGCATAATTTCCGCATAATTCAGATGCTTGTTAGCAAATAACCATTCCTTTTGATATCCATCCTTGTTTCATACTACTTATAAAGGGGCTTCATGACGGTAGTACATAGATTTGCAAAAATTAAGCTTAACTGTTCAAATAAACTATCTAATAAATTAACTGATCAAATAATTTTTTGGACTGCAGGAGCGTAATCTCCGCAAGAGACTGAATATTTTCATTAAAAACATTTCACTGTATACGTATACGCTTTTGAGTCGACACTCTACCTATATATACTTACTCTTTGCAACTGACATTTGGTCCAAGTTCTGTGGTGCGCCAGTAATAATCAATAAACGTTGACCGATGACTGCAAACCTGATTGTGACTTCTGACTATGTTGCTGTACGTGGCCAAGTGGTGTAGACATCGGCTGATATTCCAAATCACGATAAATGTTGATTGATAAGTGAATAAAAAATGTGAATTACATCGACTTATATTAAAACAGCTGTGCATCTCGGATAAAAATGCAACATTGAAAAGTTAGAACCACAAAATTTAATGAAACGACTGGCAATCAATGCAATGGCGTGTAAAATGCCATTTGTAGCATCCATCATTTCTCTAAAAATCAGAACTACTCATGTTCTATACTGACAAAATAGTTTACGCATTATAATTTGTATCACATCGATTCATCGCATTAGTTAGAAAAAGATCACACTTCGACGGCTATTATCGAAAAGTACTATATATGTGAGTTTTGTCCGTGTTATAGTTATTTCAGCAAGTGGGGGTGAATAGCAGGCATCAATAAAAAATTGAAGTCATCAAGTATTTAGCTATCAGTTCTAAATTAATATCCTAGTTGCCCTTTTGGTTCCACTATCTAGAAGGAAATATATTAGAAGAACTTTGAATATCAGATTTCATTTGCAAAAATATTAAAATTGTATAATTGTTATGAGCCTGCACATCCACACATTTCTCTATAACATCGGACTCATAAAAGAAGCAAATCTAAATCTTTAAAAATCTATCCTACTATTATATACCAGTGTAAAAGTCAGACAAGAATCGTGGGAATCTTGGAGTAGAGAAGTGACCAGGGTGGAGGCTTAAAGCAAATTGTTCAAGATCGCACGGCAAATGAAGTCAGAGAGAAACGATGTTGTACAAGGAAGTTATGTGAGAGGGGCGACAAGCGAGATTATGGTTCAAGAGCATGACGCAAAGAAGATATGGAAAGAATTCTTTGAGAGTTTGCAGAACAAGAGCAACTAGGTACTTCTCCACGGAACAAGTCACGAAAACGGAAGGACCAATCGAGCAAGTCACAAAAGAAGGAATCAGAGAGGCATTGGTCGGTATGAAGAGCAAGAAAGACCCTGGACCATCGGGAATGACTGCTAATTTGCTAAAAGGAGCCGATGCAGACATTCTGGCAGAGCTGGAGGGGTGTTTCAGGAAGCAATCGGGAGTGCATTGATTTCACCTCAGTGGCACAGGAGTCTTACGGTCCACATCTTCAAGGGTGGAGGTGACAGCCTGAACTGTGGTAACTACAGAGGTATTAGACTGCTCGAGCATGGAATGAAGTTATTCGAAAAAGTATTGGAGAAAAGGCTGAGGAAGATCATTGACATCGATCACCTCCAGTTTGGCTTCATGGAAGGCAAATCAACAACGCACGCCGTTTTCATCCTCAGACAGTTGCAGGAAAAGTTCAATCAAAAGAAAAAAGGGCTCTACCACGTCGACCTGGAAAAGCTTTCGACAGGGTACCGAGGACGGCAATTGAGTGGGCACTAAGGAGACAAGGAGTTCCTGAGCGATTTATAGCAGCAGTAATGTCCCTGTATCACTGCACAACTACTCGGATCAAGACAAGTGCTGGTATTACGGAAGAATTAGAAATCGGCTCAGCACTCAGTCCTTTGTTGTTCGCTACAGTAATGGAGGAAGTGACAAAGGAATGCAGAAGCAACGGTTCGTGGGAGTTACTGTATGCCGATGACATAGTGCTGACGGCAACGTCAAAGCAAGAAGCCGAAAGAAAACTCGCAGAGTGGTACATTCAGCTGGAAGAGCGAGGTTTGAAAATCAACGGGCTATGTCAAAAGTCCTTGTTAATGGGAAGAGTCTGAAGGAGCAGACGAAGTCGGGAAAGTGACCTTGAAGTTGCTGCATGAAAGACGTAGAGGTGAACTCCATTTTCTGTTGTTCGTGCAGAATGTGGTGCTACAAGAAGTGCTCTGGACTACACACCCTCAATGGAGTTCAAAGTTTCCGTTGTCGAAAGTGCGCAAATAGAAACTCTCCAGACGACTCCCTAGGGATCAACATGACAGTGCAAGAAGTCCAGGAGTTATGTTACCTTGGGATGTCCTTGAAAGGAAACCGGAACGGAAAGGGCAGTCAGACCTCGCATTGCAGCAACGTGGAAGAAGTGGAGGGAACTAGCCAGCCTGTTGACAAACAAAGGCATTCCGTTGCGGTGCAGGACATACGTATACGAGCTGTGTAAAAGATTGGTCCTAATTTGCGGTTCGGAAACATGGCCCTCACTCAAAAATTGACAGAGCAGCTAAGAGGCGTTCACAGGAAAATGCTGTGATACACGGCACATGTAAAGTTGAAGGATAAAGTGCCAAATGAAGAAGTGGCAAGACTATGTGGCCTACTCGAGCTACCTACTCGCCTACGACAGAAACGCTTGCGGTGTTTCGGACATGTAAAGAGAGCAACCGACAACATCATCGGTGAGGCATATCATCTATCGGTTGACGATCGCCATCCACCAGGACGACCGAAGAAAACGTGGTATGCCTGTGCCAAAGAAGATCTCGAGTACCTGAAGATCAAGGAGGATCCTGCTCTGGATCGTAATGCATGGGAAAAAGTCATCGTGACAACGTCCAACCCTGGTGGAATTGGGAAGAAGAGTCGAAAAACGAAGAAGTAAAGTAAGTAAGTAATATACCAGGTGTCCCAAAAAAGTGCCGGAAACTAAACGCTTATAACTCGGCCATTTTCCATTCGATTCAGCTGACTTTTGTATGCAAATGCAAAAAAACGCGTACGTTTTTGGAATTTCTGTATATTGAATTTCACTATTTGAAATCCTACATAGGATTTGAGCTTACACTCACTTTTTTTGTGAGATTACTCAATATTCAAACTTTAAATTTTGCGGGCAAAAAATTTATGGGTATTTTGCATTTGCATGCAAAAAATCAGCTGAATAGAATGGAAAATGACCAAGTTACAAGGTTTAGTTTCCGACACCTTTTTTATGACACCTGGCATATTAATTGAGTTTTCAAAATCTGATAAAAGCTGTCAATTTTATAATCATAGAAATCTGGAAGTATTAAAATATAACTATGAAACTTTGGAGAGAAAAATGGAAAAGGCTCGATACACATCAAGCCTGAATATCTTTCCTGCCTGAATTAGCGAATTATGGACATTTCAAAATGGGTGCCAACTTCCCGCTTGCCCTATATACCGCATGTGTAATGTACGTGTATGTGCATATTATAATCCATACATAATACTCGTATAATAATACATTACAACCATAACGGCATTCAAGCGAATAAATAAATAGGCCTCGTAAACATTTCAAGTGGTTTGCCTACTGGTGTGGTAACCCGTTTGCTTAACTTTCACTATCGTTCTTTAACACTAAGATCTCAGAAAGAATATAGACGGCTGTGTAACTAATTTTAAAGGTAATTGCAGGCTGACCGGGCCAGATTTAAACTCTGTCTCAAGGACATCGGGGAATTACATTCACTGCGCCATTCAAAGACAACGGACATACAAAATAACTCATCTTTAATTAAATGAATCGCTAATGACGATACAATGAATTGCCATCAAACAAATGCCGTTCATGAATGCGTCATATATCTTTCCGTCAATCATTGAACCATTACTTACGTTTGTTCAGCGTTGAAGGATAGCCTCAACTGTGCAATATTTGTAAATAAGCACACAAAGACACCTCTGTTGAATCTGCGGAGTCTCCGAAGTAAATTTATGATGAATTTGGCAATAATTACGCAAGTAATTCATTAGATTTTGGAGAAATGTGCCAAACCGAAAATTTGGGTGGAATGACAATGCGTTGACATTTCTGCATCTGCCACTGTCTTTTCAATCAATAAGCGGAAGGACCCAGGTGTGAGTTTTTTTAAGCTTTTAGGTCACTACTCCCCATACTTGGGGCTTGGACGGTGCTGACATAGTCAGACTTATGGAGCATTGTAGTACTTTTAGTCCGGATGCCCTTCCTGCCGACTTCCAATGACACCTTCGACCTCTTGACCAAAAGATCGCTAGGTCAAGCACTTAACCAGTGTGCCACAGAGACCATAGAGTAATGTTTGTTTTTTATTTCAAGACGGTTACAAAAAGCTGTCGAACGTTTCCGGCTAGCGTCCACCAGTCATGATCACGACAAATTGACAAAAATGAAAATTTACAATGAATTTGACAATAATTTCTCAAATAATTCATTTACTCTCTTATTTATAAATTCATTCTACTAAGTTGACTGCAATCTCTTTACGATGCTCTCGCAACATTGAGCATTATCGATGATTTTTGTATTGTCAGATTCAATGCATGCGATTTCGTATCTGGTTCCGTCATATTGATGCAACTCGAGAAGTCCAGTTCTCAAGCATTTTTACATCTTAATACATACAAAGTTCCTATCGACATCGACACATTGAAATCAAAAATACAAGCAAGCCTTGACAACGAATGGAAGAAGAGCAACAGCCATTGGAAGTACAACCATCAAGAAGAAGTCAGCTTGAGTAGATCACAACGCACCCAACTTGCAAGATACAGGACAGGGCATTCTCTTCTTCTCAAGAAGTATCGCCATCGTAACGGCTCAGCAGAGGAGGCAATCTGCGATGAATTTGGTGAGGAGGAAGAAAGCCTGGAGCACAATCTCATCAAGTGCTCAAGATGGGATCTGCAGCGTTTTAACAGTTTTCATGTCATCCACCCGGACCCCATGCAAATTTCCGCCACTCAGTTGCTGAATTATTTGACGGCAATCGGTCGTCTCTAGTGACTGACGTCAATGTGTCTTCACACCGAACGGGCTAAAACAACAACAATGAATTTGCCAGTAATTTCGCAAATAATTCATTTACTTTCTCGTTTATAAATTCATTCTATTAAGTTGACTGCAATCTCTTCGATGCTCTCACAACATTGAGCATTATCGATGATTTTTGTATTGTCAGATTCAATGCATGCGATGTCGTGTCTGGTTCCGTCATATTGCTGCAACTCGAGAAGGCATTTAATCTCTTTTTTAATCTGAGTACATCTCTATCATAATTTCACTCAACCTTCTTTGTTCCTCCATCAGCTCCGAAGTGTGATAAGCGTCCACAGTTTTGTAATGATATTTCAAAAAATCCTCTATGAGAGTGTCTTCTTTCAAATATTTCTAATCCACGCATCCGCTCATTGTCAATATATCGAAGTGTCGCAACTTCTATGCACAACTCAATCATCAGTAAATGTTTGGCGAAAAACAGAAGCGTGGGTGAAAATTCGCTGACAGTAAACAACCATTCCGATGCTTTGATTAACTTTGATAACAAAGCTCGATTGGAAAGGAAATATATCAGATAAAACAACTTCTTTCAAATGAAACGTGCATCTCATTCAAGCATGCCGGCACAAACTTTTCAAAATTGCATTTCTGATAGAATTTTTCCTAACTTCCTGTATTTGTTCCTTATATTGATCCCAAAGCAACTCAGTAGCTGAAAAGAGCTTTCACTCTCACAAGCTGCATTTCCTTCTCGTCAGCTGATTGTCCCAGAAACCCGGTGGAGTCCATAATGAGGTCAATTCTCTCTCATGCTTTGTCACTGTTTTTGGCTATGATGCGGGCAATTAGAATTCTGATTTTTCAACTGTAGAAATAATCTCACTTACGATAGGCGCCTCTTCAAGCATCGGAAGTAAAGCTGGTAGAAAATCATCTGCGTAATCGGCCACGATAGATGAATGCTTCGGTGCCTCTGCAACTGTTTGGAGAACATGCACAGCCGCCTGTTGAGCGTCAGGGAAATTTGTCAGCATCAGTGCTCTCATCAATATAGGGAGGATCTGCAAAGGACAGAAATAACGCTATTTTCCATTACGAAGCATTTTGATATCCGCAAATTACAATGAAAATATGAAAATAAAGGAAATAGATCGCATAGTATCTACTTCGAGCCTATTGCATAGATACTTTTCGACAAATATTTGAATATTGAAATTCACTATCCC
This sequence comes from Prostheceraeus crozeri, assembly GCA_907163375.1. Classification (NCBI taxonomy): domain Eukaryota; kingdom Metazoa; phylum Platyhelminthes; order Polycladida; family Euryleptidae; genus Prostheceraeus; species Prostheceraeus crozeri. The sequence goes on from CAJQUW010003471.1 coordinate 216,584, forward strand.
AAAGTTAGGAAATTCATGGCTGTCAGCTAACGCTAGGGCTCTGACACGATCGTGATAGTAATAATAATTAGGGTACGTAAAAATGTTTAGTCGAAAGTATCGAAATATTTAAATATTTATTTATAATATATAATATATTAATATGATATATTAATTGAAGAGGACAATATCAACAAGTGGTGCTTTTTGCATGGATTGTCTTTAAACAGAGATAAAACGAAGTGTATGTTTATTTGCCTCCATAATTCCACTACACGCTTGATCAATTCATCATAAAGAGTATTTTACTATTTTGCAATAGGCTGAAATTTCTTGGTGTCACGTTCAACTTCTGCTTAACCTGGGACGATCATATTGATGATGTATGTAAGCGTGCCAGCAGGAGAGTACATGCGCTCCGTCGTCTGAAATTTGCGGGTGTTTCAAAGCATGACTTAATACTTGCGTATAATGCCTATATTCGTTCTGTGATCGAATTCAATTTTCCTCTATTTATCGGTATTAATAAGAAGAACAGCTCTTTGCTTACGAAATTGCAACGATTGTGCCATCGCATCATTTGTGGTAATGACTGCCCTATTGATTGTCTCGGTGATTTAAAAAATCGTCGAATCTGTAGAGCTTTAAGTGTGTTTCACGACGTGCTCAATCCACATAACGATCTTCACCAGCTCGCACCTCGAAGATTGACATTCTCACGTCATCTTGAGATTCCGATCAACAGAACTCACCGGCGTGCGACAGTATTCATTCCTTTTTGTATTACGCTGCATAATTCATATATATGTTGATTTTATACGCTCTTTTTTGAACTATCAAAGTTTTTCTTTTCATTACTTTTTATTCTATAATCTGTATTGTGTATAACGGTCTTCTAGTCGGCAATTTTCTATCTCTATTGTGCTTATGTTATCAATGCGTGCTTGTCATTTCTGTGTTATTGTGTGATTTTCATTCCGAATAAAGACACTTATTATTATTTCAAAAGCTGGGAATATTAAAAAAATCGTCAAAATATTTAAAATGTTAAGAAATCAACTCATACTATGAATTATAGTAATAACTCTGCAGGGTTCATGAAAAAGTTAAGTTCATCCCATCACTATAATTAGATACTCACCTTTCCCAAAAATTCTAAACAATAAAGACATTAAAAATATAAGCATCTAATTTCATTTATTGATAAAAGCAGTTGCAGACCAGTATTTTAGAGAGATTTTCTGGAGTAAGTCTCCGGCGAAGGTAGTCGAAAGTGTGTCGAAAGCGTACGCTGGTCGTCGATGCTCGTGACCGGCACAAAGTTATAGGTGGTAGCCTGCTGAGGGTCCAGCAGAAGAAGTGGAAGTTGGCTGCGATATGTAACAGTCTTGATCTTAAGTCCGTGTGACCGATGATCACTATACATTGTCTGCTCGATGCTGCATCCTCAGAGTCAAATAAATCAATAACAGTTCACACGTAGCGATTGGTGGCGAGCAGCATAGAATAATTATCAACATTAGTCAGATAAATGTGTGAATTTTCCTTGGCTGTTAGTCATTATAATTGAAAGTTTGAGAAAGCCAAATCAAATTGTTAAAATCAAATACAAACAACTCAATACACAGGGTAATTATAAACTATTTACGTGATAACAATATATGTTCACGAAATATCTGCTGGCCTTTCGTGAACCTAAATTGTAATACGGTGAAGACTGTGATCATCCTGTATTTCGGCTATAAGAAGTCCATAGTCATTTTCAGTAATAAATGATAGAGCGAGTGGAAATATGCATAAATAGGTAATAACAATAATGCGAGTAGTAGTTAGTAGTCGACTATACATGGCACAGTTAATTTCTAAGGAAATATGACTTTTCCCATGGTTTGGAAATTCAATTTTATGACATCCTATCATTATTGATCAGATATCACATGGCCATAGGCATTAAATTTCCAACCATGGTAAAGTCTTATTTTCATTATAGTCGAAATATATTGAATCGTTTGCATTAAAAATCATAACATTAAATTAATTTTACTTGGTCTTCCACAAAGTTCTAGTCAGGTGAAAATCAAAAATGACTTTCTAAAATTGATTTCTAGAATGGAATTAACCGTCATTCTCCAAAATTTTGGAAAAATAACATCAGAGATCTCATTGATCAAATGAGACATCTACATGCGAGATTTGAGGATTTAGACAAAGATTCTACATGTAGATATTGTGTGACGATTCTTGCGATCTTTTGGTCCATACAGTAATTCTTCTAGACATGTGAATATGTGATGAACAACATTCTTAATAGTCACACAGCAATAAGCATAGTCTTTCCTCGAGTAATTCTATCGCTGCGTTTATAAGTGAACAAGCATGGAAGAATTTACAAAAAGTGAACACGTCAAGAAATTTGGTCGAATTTGGTTTACATAAAGGGCTATGAATGTTTTCCAGTTCTGCTTGACATCAAATGCAGAACATGATTTGTTTGTTTATTCGCATTTCATTACAGCCAAATCAAGGGAAACATTTTCTTTGACTATACCGAAAGGCGCATAAATTCGAAATCAAATCATCGCAATAATACATAGACGTAATAAAGCGATTGGGTTCTATTTAAAGTATTTGCAATAATAACACTCCTATCTGACAATATGCATAATAATCATCAAGAAAATCCCAAGCATTCTTAAGCAATAATATTCTTGTTCTTCCAAAATTCTATGACGTTCGAAAAAGGGCTAAGATTCGCAAGTTGTTGATCAATGCAGTTCGTAATCTTACGGTGTCAGTTAGTTATATGTATCTCAATGCAATGTTCTTCATGTAGGAGAAACAATTTTGCCGATTGATTATTTTGAAAGGAAAAAGCGCACGGAGCATCACGATATGTATAGTGAAGTAAAGAAAAAGATTGAAGAAAAACTAGAAAACCGACATGTTTCAACACTAGTAACCAGCCAAAACTTGTCGGGCTTCTAGTGTTTTTTCCATTTTGTCTTTGCTTCAGTATACATATCGTGATACTCTGTGCGCTTTTTCTTTTGAAAATATACAATGTTTTTCAATGGAAGCAGTGTTTTTCTACATGCCTCTTGTATATCATGGAATCCTCACATAATTATATTCATGTATTCATTTTATTCGTAGACGTGTAAGAAATGTTCCACACAAGTCAGGTCATCTGAAATTAGCAATATCTGGAGACTACTATCGACATTCAGTTCTTCCTAGTAGATGGATTTGGTAGCCAGGGAAATATTTGAAGTATCATCTTCATACCAATAAAGTCAAAGTCTCAACTAATAGATTAATGCAGACCGCTGATACTCTGTTTCAATATTTCTGAATATATTTTTGCCAGACATTTAAAATATTTATGTTCTCTTTCAATATAACAGATTTCCAGAAGAGGCATACAGTAGCGCTTTCTAGCTTTTTCATGTAGCTTGGAGCATAAATTCAAAAGAACTTGGTTAGTGCAGCTGCATACTCACTTGCGTAAATCTTGATGCTACAGTTGTATTTAAAGATTTTTTGATCATTATTAAGGATTTTTCAAAGTCTAAGACACTATATATTTTGATCGGTTTGATGAGTGGTTTTCAATAACCCGTCTTATAATAGCCTATCGCAACACTGTAGCTGGCCATCATAGCACCAGACACAGAAATCTTTGGAAAATCAGCATCTTTCACCTTTTGTCATTTCACTATTAGGCTATCATGAGCAAAGAAGTAGATAAAAGTACACTAGAATGGACTTTCTATGGTATTGTTAATTTCTATGATCATGATTATGTTAAGAATATGCAATGCGGCTGCTGAAACATGACGTGCCATTTATGCAAGCTTGACGTGTGAGACTCGAAAAAGGAGTTTGCAGGATCTTTAGATACGATTTGATGCGATTAGATACGATGCTTGCTAGAGGACATCTGTCCACCAGCCACTCTCCTTGAGTCTTCAGTGCCACCATCTCTATATTCAAGCCGTCAGATAACACCACTACTCAATCTCCACAATGTCATTGTGCCAATGTTAATGTTATCATTGAACGAGCATTTGCTTTGCAAGTGCGTACTAAGGTTGATCAATACAGGAGTCTATCCAATTTCAGGTGCTCAGCTTCCACGATCATATGTGCATAATTTCGAGTGAGAGGCTATTAGACAGGCATGATGGTAGGTCAACACAAATCAAAGTCAATAGAAACATCATGCTAAGCAAGAAGACTGTCCCCTATCCTCGATTTCTTCAACATCAGGACATGGGATCCCTCCAATCAAATGAATCTGGCCAAAGATCTCCACATTTCAAAGTTACAGACCCCTATATTTGACAAATTTTCGATTTTGAATCTTCTCGTAGGTGACTGGGACTGCAGACTCAGCAGACACAAAGCTGGTCCGAGAAACAGGGTCATTCAGCATACAGAAACCGACTCTTAGCAGATATCACGAGATGTGTGAATATTTCGAAAACAAAAAATCTCTGTAGAAATGATTGCCGATTATCGATGGCATAAGCGTCTACTCGTACATCGCAGAACACTGAGTAATTGATTTTAATCATCATCAGGGTATGGCAACAACTTCAAATGAATGCGGTGGAACCCATAGAGTAGCTATAGTAGGTAGAGTGTCGACTCGAAATAAATCTCAGCATACAGTGAAAATTTTTACATCAAAAGATTCAGTTTTAGCGGAGATTACATTCCTGCGGTCTAAAAAACATGTGTTTATATACACTAGCGATTTGGGACCTCGATATAAGTAGTATGAAACTTATTAATTTCAAAAGAAAGGAATATTTGCTGACAGGTGTCCTAATTAAGCGGAAATGAAGCTGATTATCAAGGAAATTTCGTGAACCGCATTATAGCGCAAGTCTTTATGAAGAAGTTGAGATCTTATTGTACCTCTGGGCTGAAATTTCAAGTTTTTCATTCATATTTTCATCGGCATGAGTTAATGATTCACTAAATTTATATTTCATTTCTTGAATCTGAATAATTTTGTGGACCCATTTGCATCTTTTTAAGTAAGATGATAATGATATTTTGCTCTTTCACAAACAGCGACGCAGTTTGTGATATGATCACGCATAAAAAGACTGAGCATTATTAAAGTAGTAATATGCAGTCACCCATCGAATTGCTAATTTAGCAAACATTACCTCTCCAAGGTTGCTTCGACGCTGAAGATTTGTAAAATACCATAAATACTTCTGTATTGCTATCATGATCAGTCAAATCCGTGTAAATTTCTCCAAAAGTGCAAAAACTTGCTTATCACATGTGGTACTGTGATACTGTTACTAAATATAATTGAAACTATATACACATTGGTGATTTAATTAACACTCAGTTGCTGCTCTAGCTAATATAGGCCTACTTATTCTATGGCGGAGCCTAATGAGGCGGATAGACTCGATTCGGAAATTTTCTGCATCTCCGTATCGAAGTAAATCCTACCACCTTAATTTATGCTACAGTCGAACCTCTACATATTGAATTTCAAGGGACCAGATAAAAAAATTCACTATGAGGAGAGTTCACTATAAGGAGGTTTTCAAAAATTTGATGTAATATTGGTTTTAAAGTATGCATATAAAGTCAAAACAATCATACAAAATAATTAAAACTACAGTAATACGTATTTAGAAAACAAATTTTATAGGGGAAATTACCAGCAATGCTGTATTGTATTACAATGTCATGTTAAATGATAATGTAGACTCAGGATGCAAAATGTAACTACTATAAAATAATCAGTCTACTGTATGCACTGATAGAGTTTCATCGAAGTGGGAGAGAATTGAGAGAGAACCTGCTTTTTCTTAATCTACTGTATGCAGTATAAGCTACACACATTATTAATTAAGAACCATGGATATACTGACTCAACAGTCGGTACGCTTGAAAATGCAAGAAGGCGCACTTAAACTTGAAGTTAGCTACATTAACTATTGATTTGTGTCTAAATTTAGATTGTAGACTCATACACTTTAATAACTTAGGAAACTTTAGAGTAATAAGCATCATCGAACTACATGTACTCGCCTCAATAAAGGTAGTAATTGTACATGGGATGCGCAATAATTACGAAGTATATTTAAAGATTAATACATACTTGATGTAAGATATTCATTATGTAGAGGTTGAGACAACAAAGGGACTAAATAATTTATTCACTTTGAAGAGATTATTCACTATGAAGAGGTTCACTATGTAGAGATATGAAGCAAGCGAAAAGTCTTCTTCGAAAAGTATGCCATTTTTGATGGGATCAAAAATTTAATTCACTATGTGGAGAGATTCACTTTGTAGAGGTTCACTATACAGAGGTTCGACTGTACTAACATTTCTACCAACCATTCTGCCCATGAAATTTTCATTTCTCGATTCTGATGTCCCATGGACTAATTTTTAGTAAGAGAACACAAAAGCTTTCTTAATTTGACCAATCTCAAATTACTTTTCCAAGTTATCTCAACGCCCACACCTGAATATCAGGTTGTCAGTATCCTCTAAAAAATGGATCGGACGCTGTACTACTATCCTTAATGCATCAAGACAGAAACCATTAGCGTGTCCTACTCCAATAATTTGCATTGCTAATGTCTGGCAAGGGAGAAATAGTGGTTGAATCTCGATCATTAGTTAGACAAAGAGGCGAAGTTTTAGCTCATTCGGGTGGAAAACGTTCTGAGATACGCCACTTATTCCCATGAATATTCAACCGACCATCAGTCTAAACGATTTCCACGTCACTACTCACCGCATTTATATCATTGAGCAGAATTTCTTGACGAATATGGCCTGTCAATCGAACCAGAGCGCGAACAAATTGCTGACTTCTCTCATCTGAAATACGATATTTCGAGACATCATTATTATTTGCAGAACTTTTCATATTGTGAACACTACAATGAAAACATCAGAATGGAGAAGATATTTCCAGCCCATACAGAGGACAAATTGAGGACAAAGGATCAAATATCGATAGGCAAGGGAACAGCGGTTTCAGCGACTTTAGCCGAGATATTAACGAATTCAATACACATTTTGACTCTTCAGAGACGACCAGACAATTTGTGCCATTCATGTGTTACAAAATATTCATCATAAAGAAATATCTGTCCTTTGTCAATTCATCAATTTCTGTCGGAAATTCAATGCAGACATTGTTATTCCAAAATGAATGAATCAAATCCTAGGTTTTGAAAGACGCGTCAAAAATCTCTTTCGTCTGAGATCGCATGAAGCAAAGAGCTATCTGAAAATTTCCTGCTGGTAATGTATTTTAAGAGTTTTTTTTATAGCTTCCCTTAAATTTCAGCCAGACGGGGTGCTTAAGTACAAACTGAAATGAAGATAATTCATTGATAATGGGGCATGCAGGAACGCATATCTTATAAAGATGATCACTTTATAACGTCTATTGGTGGACTTTACCACCAAATGAGCTATAGAACACAGGCAGTTAAGGTTTCTTTCGCAGTGGATGCAGGCCGAATAATTATAGCCACAACCGGCCGGCAGTTTGACAGCCACTTTCTTTCATATTATGCTGAATTTCTGAAATTTTCAGCCAGTCTTTCAAATATTAGTTACTCTGATCAATTATACAAGCAGTAAAGCTCCTGTAAATTGAATAATTAAATACTGAGTTGCATTGTCCGTTGAAAAATGGAAATAGACCTGAATAGCTGCTATTTCATCCGATATCAAGAATCATCAACAGGCCTATTTTACATCTCTCAACATCGATACAACTCCCTATTTAAAGTTGCAATCATGCCCGGGTCAATTTGAGATTTGCGATTAACGATCTCCGCAAGTAGCGTTCCTGTTATAGATGCAATAAGGCTAGCTTTCTATGCTTCATAGATCGGCACCCGCGGGATAGTTGAGCAATAAAAGACTCCTCGAGGTGTTTCCGTATTGTTGGGACACTGAGTAACAATTCTGTGTTGGAATTTCGCGGAGAATCTTGTTGCCTCAACGTTACTTTGGATGATGACTTTAGGTGAGTCACCAATTGACAGGGTTTTAGAATAGTTCTCTGGATGAGGTCTAACATGGAATACGTAGTTATCAATTATCCCTCTATAACATAGTCCTACTTACATTTGCAAGATTATTGCGGATGCGGCGTGTTGAGGCAAACACATTACCAATGATAAGAGAAATAAATTGACAAAAAAATGGTCTATCTGCACGGTTTGCAGGTAGATCTCAGAGCTGCTTCCTCAATCTCCACTCAGACTTCCTTCGTACGCAGCATAGAATAAGACAGTCAACCCGACCTGCCTTCGTTTGCTCAGATGCATGCCTAGGAGTGAAGACTTTTATCTAGCAACCTCTTTTACTCCTAACAAAGGCACGGAGCCGCACTTGCAAGCCAGGGTGGGGCAACGGCTCACGACTCTCAGCAGATTAGGGTTGCAAACCTCTTGTAAGAGTGGTGGTGCTTCCTGAGGCGGGCAGACTCGAACCTTGTACTTTCTGCACTTTCGTACCGAAGCGTGGACCTTAACAAGTGAGCTATCCTACCACCGCTGATATATGATATATGAAAGAGTACATTGTGTCGAACCGTAAGTCCTGAACAAACAATCACATAGAGAGCGCCAATTGCGTGCAAACTGCTGGCTAATTCAAAGTATCGATTAACGGTCACACATTGAGCTGTGCAGTCATTGACAGATGACACAGCGAGTTACAAAATCAACCCTAATTCACCGACGAAGATGATTTCCTGGAGCTACCTGGGCATTTTTTGATATTGCTTCAAAGCCATAACAGCAACGAAAACTATAATAGCTTTTTCTAAGTTTCAGCTTCTCCGTATTTTTGATAACCAACTCGAATTCTATCAAATTTGGCAGATGAGAACATCAAAAAGTGTGTCATCTTTTTTACTTTAAGACAAAGTAACTTTTGAAAATCGATAAAATTTGTCACTTTCTTACAAAATTGAGCATTTTGATCAATTCAAATCACATATAAAGTTATGATCAACATGTTCATTCATCCATAAATGCATGCAATTATTGCATGAATAATAGCAATGGCATTCAAACACTACTCACAATAAATTTATAAGTAGTGCATCCCCCATCGGACGGTCTTAACGGACAAGTGAATGAATAAGAGAATGACGCTCACATTATTTATGAATCTGTTGACAAGGCAACAAAATAGCATTCGAGAAATGCCGCTACATTCAGTATCTAATGAAGTTATTTTCAAAAACAAATTTCCGTTTAATGGACAAGATGTGTGAAATCAACTTTCTGTTTTGATAGCACCTCAGCAGCGTGAATGAAAAACAAATGAGCATCAATCCCAACTACAGAATTTCATGTAACAATGTTACCACAAAGATGGCTTCAAACTAGAAGTTTATATAACAATTATTTCGTATATATTCACATGGAACTTTAAGAATAAACACAATATCATAGCGAACACGTGACTGTAATATACAGTATTCAGATTTTATTGACTTTATAAACGATCGGATGACACTCTAGCGCAAAACAACGCATTTTCAACCACTGTAGACTGCTAAGCGCTTAACTAACAAACGATGTGAACAGTTGTGGCCAACGTGCAGTCAGTCCTAGCAAGAAGTAGTCTTTTGATCAGAAAGCTGATCTTCCTATTACTGGAATCTTCTTTTTTTAAAAAAGTAAACTTTGATGAATTATGATTCAAATTTAAGGAAACAGAAAATCTCAAATAACAGGGTTTTAGAGCAGCTGTAGCAGATAAAAAATATAGGAAAAAGAGGAGGTACCACAGGCCAGATGGGTATTGTAACAGTTCCTATCCTGTATGTCGTAGCTCATGGTGCTGATAGATTTCTCAAAAGCCTTCGATGAAATTTGGAAACACGGCCTAATCCACAAACAGATTGAAAAACACATCCCTATGTGCATGATCAAGTGGATATTCGCTTACTGAAGTGGAAGACAGTTCGAGTGATCATGGACGGCAGCCATAGTGGATACAGAACTTTCAAGGAAGGAGTTCCGCAAGGAGGTATGCTAAGTCCCATTCTTTCACTATCTTCATTGACGACATAGTGAATGACTTGGGGCCAGACGTCCGAGTAGTCTGTTCGCAGACAATCTTGCTGTTTGGGTCCTAGGAGATGCCTCTCAGAAATGCAATCAAATAATGCAGCATGCCCTCGAAAAAATCGAGAACTGGTCAAAGAAATGGGGAATGCAAATCAACCCAAGCAAAACTGAATACATTCTTTTCTCAAGCTGGACTGAAGAGGCGAAAGGGGAGAAAAAACCTTTACGTCAACAACACATGAATAAAGAAAAATGACTCCCCCAAATTTCTCGGAATTCCATACGACTGGAATCTTCATAATTCAACAATCATGTCAAATGCGCTATAAGGACCACACAAAAGAGATTGAGAGCTCTACAAGCAGTGTCACACTCCAAATGGGATAGGAAAAATGAAGACCTTCGAAGTCTCTACATTGGACTCATCAGGTCAGTCATTGAGTATGGCGCGGATGGCTGTCTCCCTATATCATTAAGAGCAACATGAAATCTCCTGAAAGTGAGCAAACCAAAGCTGCTAGACTCATCTTTGGATGTTACAAAAGTACTCCTACTGTGAAACTCTTCCGTGAAGCAGAGCTCGTCCCCATATCTGTAAGAAGCAATATGTTGGCTTCCATTGCAAACGAAGAGTATAAGAGAGACCCCAAGAATCCAAATAATCAAATTTTCAACAAATGAAATGATGGAGGAACAAAAAAGGGGAAAGAAGGCAGAAGCTGGAGGGGAGAAATAACAAAGCAGATCGAGAAAGGCGAAAACATTGGAATCACCAAGCGTGATCAACTATTTAAACATCCCACTATCCCACCGTGGAACAGTATAACGCATATCACCACCCATACTTCTAACTGACTGCAGCAAGAAAGAAGATGCAATGCTTGGAACAATCAGTCCTATTCCAAAGACAAAAACGGCTTGCTTGTCAAATTTGCGACAAATAACAATCTTACCAACCCTGACAAAGTTAATGGAAAAGATAATACTAGAGAAGCTACGAGAACAGTTCGAGAGATCTCTTGGAGCAAGCCAGCATGGTTTTCGGAAAAATTCATCGACTACCGCAGCACTCGTAACTATAGTCGACCATGACACCAAAACCTTCGATTCAACAGATACGGCAGGAGCGACTATCTGATCATTTGATCTGAGTCGAGTATTCGACACTATCAACCATCAAGTCTTAATTCTAAAGTTCCTGGATGCTGGTTTCCCGACAGGCTTCATCATTTGGTTAGATAGCTATATGAAGAATCGTCACTGTCGCGTTAAAGCTGGCAAGTGTCTCTCGATCCCTTTTGCCGTCACATGTCGAGTCGCCCAAGGTTCAATTCTTGCTCCTTTTATTTTCAATGTGCACATCAGCGACTATAAGCCATTACAAGAGAGCTCGGAAATGATCCAGCATGCCAATGATGTGACTTTTGTCTCTCCTCCAACGTCACAAACTCCTGAAGAAAACGGCAATCGCATCAATACTGAGGTTCGCGGCTTCAATGAATGATGTCAGAAAAATTGCCTCACTGTTAACATCGAAAAATCTTCCTTAGTCGCATGTAGAAAGAAGAACTTTCAAGATTGCCCCAACTCCGACATACCTGAGTCTAATAAAGTAAAGATACTTGGATTGACTATCTCTGCGGATCTACGATGGGACCTCCACATAAATGAAGTGACAAGTATTGCCAATACACGAATTCATCTACTGCGAATACTTAGGCCTCTTGTTAGTACACAAGAAGCGCATGTGATATACACTACTTTGATAAGATCCCTTATGGAATATGTCTGTCCGTGCTTCGTAGGTTAGAATAAAAAATTGACAAAGTAACTAAGAAGAGTAGACCGCGGAGCACATTTCATCATCCGATCAAACAGTTCGTCTTACAGATACACCAGTGCAAATACTACTCTTGCTGATCGACGTGAGTGTTTGGCTAAGAAACGTTTTCTTCAAGCTTTACAAAATGACGATCATTTGTTACATGAACTCATTTCTCGACAACTGTCTTCCCGCAGAATGAAGCTATGTGTACCTTGTGTAGAACAGCAATGCGTCGAGCATCTTTCATCCCTTTTACCACAGATGTTTTAAACAGCTCTACATAATGCATGCTTTCAGAATATCTTCATGTGTAAATATCTTACATAACTCGTATTTTCCTTTATATGTAATTGCATGATTTCCATTTGAAAGAATAAAACACAGCTACTACTGCTATTAAATGCCCTGAGAAAGAAAGCTGAAGAAGCAATTGATACAAGACTGAAAGACATGGACGTTCAGATCTGGACTGACGGATCAGTGATGGAAAATCAGGAACGAGGAGGCAGCGGTGCAGTAATCATATGGAATGCAGGGAAATACTCGACAGTCCTTGCACCTGCAGGTAGATCCGGCATTGAGAAAATCATGGAAGGCCAGCGATGGGACAGCTGTAGAAACGTTGCTATCTGTCTTGATAATAAAGGTGTGTTTGAAAAGATACGAAGGAAGTCAGAACATCAAACGAAGACCAAGCTTGGAATAGCCTGCAGAAAGCAGAAAACAAGAACGTTCTAATTCAATGGGGCCCCAGTCATGTTGGTGTACATCGGAATGAGATCGCAGACACAACTGCAAAAGATGCCACTAATCTAGACCAGAAAGACAATCCTATCGATATCGACACAGTGAAAACAAAAATACGAGGAAGCCTTGTCAAAGAATGGAAGAAGATCAGCCATCAAGAAGAAATCAGTTTGAGTAGATCAGAATTCACCGAACTTGCGAGATACAGGACAGAATATTCTCTCCGTTTCAAGAAGTATTGTCGGTTTATTATCGGTTTAGCAGAGGAGGCAATGTGCGATGAATGTGGCGAAGAGGAAGAAAGCCTGGAGCACAACTTCATCAGGTGCTCAAGATGGGATCTGCAGCGTTATAACAGTTTTCATGTCATCCATCAGCACCCCATCCAAATTTCCGCCACTCAGTTGCTGAATTATTTGAGGGCAATCGGTCGTCATGACATCAATGTGTTTTCACACCAAACAGGCCAAAACAACAGAAACAATATCCTGCATTCAATCACTTATCACCTTTGATAAGTGTGCATTCAATAGTTATGATGCTTTCACACTGATCTTACATCCCAAATTCATTAACAAAAAAGAGAATTTTTTTGTTTTCAAACCACTGCTTCAAAGAATGTGGGTAATCGGTACAAAGCCATCAGCCGCTCCAGAAAAATTAATAATTTTTCCAACAGATGATAAATCAAAGTGACCTTTAATTTTTACTAATGATACAAGTATTTGGTAAAGCGATGTTCACTAGTCCAGTCCTGCCAACTTCCACTGACACTCTTGGGGCACGAATTCTAAGCCAAAAGGTCAAAAGGCTAGTGATTAGCTTCCACAAACTATTGTATCAAAATAAAGCTCAGGCGATGAGACTATTGTTATTCAATAAAATGCTTTTCAAAAAAATAAGTGATAAGGTGAACATAAAAGGCACATTATTGATAAGCATTCGTACAGAAATAAGAAAATGTACATTGGTCATCTGAAAACTTGACATAGCAAACTGATAAGTTCATCGTGCGGATAATTATGATCGTAAACCGGCTTGTAGTCAAGAATCACACTTTATTATTTTCGAAGTTAACCTATGTCAGCCACAGAATTAGACAGGTCGTCTCTTCTGTTTGACTAGAAAGGAAGCATTGAAATATGTAACGTCACAATCTGCTGACATAATACCATAGCAATCGAACAATGAGCAGCCAGCTCAACATTAAACACGCCGAATAGTGCGATGTTTCAGTGACTTATCAACCGGATCACACAGCAAAGAGACACAGTCGATATCAAGTTCTACAGAGAAGTTTGTGAACGCTTTTTCGTGCGCATGTTAACTTTTTAATAATGATCGGAGGACCCAACATTATCGTGAAAAACTTTGCGCGATGATCTGAATTCTTCAAATCTGAAGGAACCGTGGTGATCGGAGCATTTTGAATTCACAAGAATCCGCAAGCAACGCACGACGACTATCTTTCCTATCTCTGCAAGGTATTAAAAATTTCTTTTGTCCACTAAGTAACTTCCTGCATGTACCATCGTTTTGAATCAGTTTGCACTTCTAGCAAAGTGATACGCTTAAACAATCTAATTCTTTGATGTCAACATTTAATGCCATCAGTTAATGTCTGTGTCTCTTCCGTTCTTCTTCCATAGAATGAAGCATCACAGCTTGTCGTTTTCGTTTCCCGATCCGTCGTCCTGTTCTTCTTCTTCTCTTCCACCCACTTTGTACTACAAATTTGCCTATAGAAACGTCCATCCTTGCAATATCTTGGTCGCGCACCTTCTTCGAGCTGGCTTATAACTGCAGCTTTTTTGAAGCCCCGCTCCACCGCTACCTGGCCATGACTCAGCGCTTTCTGCCTTTCAGGATTCAAAAGTAGTATTTGGCACAATAGTGTCGAAAGGTGGTTGAAAGAAATAATTGATACTTATTTAGCTTAATTTATACTATGAAGCTTATTTGGCAGGTGTGATAAATACACGCGTGTGAAGTCAGCGGAAGCCCTTTTATCTCTAAACTTGAATTTTTCAAAAACGACTGCGAACTTGTGGAATCTGAGCCCAGATTTGTCATCAGGAGACTGGAAGTGAAATAGCTGAAGTTGTTTAGAATAGAATCACGTTGTAATAAAAAAAGGTTCCGCTAGCTTCACACACGTACATGAACACGTTGAGATGTTGCCGTTTTTAACTGAATTGTTGTGAAAAATGAAGCATGTCTTTGTGATCAGCGCTACAGATAGACAAAATGAAATTTATTTACTGCGCCTCAGCGAAACTAAAAAATTGATTCTCCCATCTTCACAACGGAACCATTTTTATCTATATACGTGTACTTGAATTTTTCATAAACGACTGCGAATTTGTGGATTCTGAGCCCAGATTCGTGATCAGGAGGGTGAAATTGATAAAGTAGCAGTTGTTCGAATAGAATCACACCGTAGTAAAAAAAGGCTCCCCCCACTCCGCCAGACACACGTGATAAATACGTACCTCATGTTGCTAATCCATGTTTATCAACCACTTTATCACGGAATCACCAGAGGATTGCTCCTTGATCTAATTGTGATCTAATCGTCATTCATTTTAATTGACTGATTAATTCATTTCATGTTCTTTTCATGAAGATATCATGATCAGCATTTAATTGACATCACACAGTGATTTACCGATTCTGGAAATTGATGGATCATATTCCCAAAGCATGCAGGATGCACTTAAATATTATTGATGGAGAGGCTTCGCAAACTATCTTTCTCGTATTACAAATAGAACATAAGTGATCTGATAGTTAAGAAAGATAAAATTCACTTTCAATAATGACCACTCCCATTAGATTATTATCTTGAGATTTAAACAATTGTTTCCATTCTAAAATTAATCTGATGAATTTGTTACAAATAACGCTAAATGCTGCAAGCCATCCGACTGATCGTGTTTTCACACGTGAAATGTGATAAAGCGGTGTGATATGTTGAATATTTGGCCTTTAAATGTATAAATCTCAATGGAGTAGGAGTGAATATAAATCATGACAGCATCCCACAGAACATGATCAAAACATCTCCCTGAGGATGTACAGGGAATTTAAGGGCATGGAATGATCGAGGAAGGATCAGAAAACCATTGTTATGAATTTGTTGGACATTTGGATAGCAATAAAGATGAATGACATTAAGTGAATGAAAACGGTGATGTGCAAGGTTTCACGATTAAACGATGATTGTGCTCTTGCTGCAGCATGCTATTATGGTCGCATGTACAGTGGTAAATTTTCATATGCCACTTCTTACGCGATAAATTGCATAAGAATTTACACAGCTAAACGCTTTTTTCCTCGAGAATAGCAATTCTATAACACGTATCATGACTACGAAATGAAGACAATCCCACGTGCCATTAAACAAATACACTGCAATTGAAGTTTTGAATATGTTGTCTTGGCTATTTTTCATTTTTTTAATGTAGTTGGAAAGAGCCAATATTGAAAGATTTATTGTTTAAGATTTATTATTTAAGATTATTTATTGTTAAGATTAGATTATAAGTTTTATTTTCTTTTTTGTTATCTTTTTACAATTAATTTTAGTTAACATCCGCTAACTATCTTCAGGTAAAAAAGAAGGAAATTATGTCTAGTACAAAATTTAAAATTCACACCGACGTCTATGTTATAATAACATATAGACTGAATACAAAAGGAGGAAGGGCTATGGAACAGGTAGTATTGGGTTACATAGCACCAATGGCATCTTAATGATCTTGATGTTCATATCTAGTCAGGTCATCATTAAGATGTTATTGCAACTAAGTAACCCAATAATATCTGTTCCATAGCCCTTCCTCCTTTTGTATTCAGTCTATATGTTATCATGACATAGAAGTCGGTGTGAATTTTAAATTTCATACTAGACCATAATTTCCTTCCTTTTTACCTGAAGATAGTTAGTGGATACTAACCGAAATTAATTGTAAAAAAAATAACAAATACGAAAATAAAACCATCATCTTTCTTCAATGTTGGCTCTTTCCAACTACATTCAAAAACTGAAATTGAAGTTGCATTACGAGTATCTTCACACGTGGGTCACCCATTGCAGTGGTAAAAGTCTTTTGAAAAGGAAATCGAAAACGCAAGTTGCATTTCAAGCGTGCAAAATGAGACTAAGAAGTAAAAGTTCATCGACACTATCAATAAAGTTCACTGAACGACCGACCGAAACATCTAGTAGATACATTTACTGCAGTATGATGCACACACGTAAGAAGATGCGAATTGAAGAGTAAATCGTTGAGGTCGAATGCAAATATGAAGGTGATGGGTAATTCGACCTTCATAGTAAAATTACCATATTACTCAACTTTTCATATCCGAATTAGATACATCATACAAGGAAGCCTCAACCAGCTTCAAATGACCATGTTGATAATATAGATCAGCGATCATCAATGTGTTGAAGTTTGACTTCGAGGAAGTGGAAGCAGCTATCAACCTTCCTGATTATAAGCAGGTGTGCAAGCATGATTACTGAACCGGGCCATGACACTTACATAGGTCAGACACCAAGACGTTTCCATCTCAAATATGTTAAGTACAGGCACAGTTTACCAAAGATAGCGTTTTGACAGAGCGCGCAAAACATTGCCATCACAGATATGACGCTCGCAGATTTTCAGTTAGAGACAATTCACCGATGGAAATTACAGAGAAAGCGACTAGACTTGCGAGGCCAATCACATTGAAGATCAAAAGCCCTCACTCAATTGATAACAAGATATGACCAGACCGGATATGACCAAATCAACTGTACTTTGAATTTATTAAAACATTACTATATCATTTAAGTTATAAAATCAATTATAATGCATCGTTCTTTATGAATCTGCATCTGGTCAAAGGATGCGTACTCGTTCCGAGCGAACGAACTTTTCCACGCAGTTAAACATCATTCAATTATACAATCAAGCACATTATATAACTTGTATTCTATATTGCGGTTCGCAAAGAACTTTTCGTCCGCAGAAATTATCCAACTACAGAGGGACATATTAATAATTATTGATTACTTCGATATTACTCCACCAAATGATATGAGTGAAAGTAATTCACTTGTTGGTCTTACATTGAGAAAATTCAACCCATTTGTGTATAAGAGCATTATGCAGAGTACTTGATTTTTAATGTGCAAAAAGTTACTAAATATTAAGATATTAAGTCATAAATAAGCATCATAAGTCTCATTAACAATCTAGTCAAACGGAGAGAGGCGTTCATTGTCGCAATCAATGAAAGAATGAGAAAATCAGCTGCAGTTTTCTATCAGCACATAAGAAGTGCATCATCGCACATTCTCAGTATTGGAACCAAGTGTTGACATAGTATGATGAGTAAGTCTTTGTGTCGAATAGCGCATGGTGTCATAAAATTTAGCGTACTTACTTGTGTATTCTGTTTATCCTAGAAATGCTCTATCCAAAGACTTTACCATCGACAGAGGGAAATTTGATAGGAGACTCCTGATTGGATGAAAATTCAAGTCAAATCATTTTCCGTTCTGATTTGAAAAGTCGCAACTAATCCCTAGCTTTTTAGTACGATAGAAAACCGAGATGCAACATTGAAACGCCATAAAAATTTCTTTATATCGCCGTGATACGTTCCGAGATCCTGACAGCTAATTATTGAAGACTTCATTAGCAGCACAGGCTCATCATGAACTGTTCAACGAACAGCAGCGTTGGCACAAATGACACTAATAGCTCTTATTCTCAGAGTACTAACAACATGTCTACGCTGGAGATTGGTTTCATGATTCTTGACATTTTTTTCAATACAAATGCATTTATCCTCAACGGTGCAGCATTATTTGTTTTCATCAAAAGCAAAACAACCATCAGCAATTCCGGCATTCGAATTCTAATCATCACGGAGATGGGACTATGCTTGTCCAGGGCCATCTGCGGAACGCTTTTTCTGCTGGAGAAGAAAACATTCGTGTGGCACTATTTCTTCACACTTGGACAGGCTTGGCTGTATACGAGAAACTGGTGGGTAGCGGTCATTACCATGTGCCGCTGCATTGCCATCTTCAAGCCTCTGCGTGCGAACCACATCTTGACTTGTCGTCGGCAAGTGCTCGCTTATGCACTTGTACTTTTCCCGTCCGTTATCCTTTCATCTCTTCGACATCCATGTATTTTTCCATGCGATTACAATGATGTACCGGTTTACTGTCCTTATCAAGTTATCATCTTCATCTATCAGTCGGGAGTCCCGGTTCCGACAGTTGCCATCACTTCAATTATCATGGTTCTCTACCTGGTGGCGAGTCCAAAGACTAACATTACACGTCAACTTTTCTACGTGCGAAGAGCGACAAGAACAGTTTTGGCCTTGGCTATTACATTTGCAATCCTTGAGAGCCCAGCACTCATCTTGGTATGCCTGAACACTGCCAAGGTAGAGTTTCCAATATATCTTGACACTTTTAGCAACATGTGTATCACTTTAGACTCTACTGCGAATTTCGTCATTTTCCTGGCGATAACTCGCAACTTCAAACGAAGTTTACATGGACTTGTTTGTCGACAGAACAGTGCCATGCAAGATCCAATTCTCCGTCAGAGAATGCGGAGTCTTTCCAACAACACTCCTAGCGGAGGCAGTGCCGGAACCATCAGCAGACAAGGCATCAACACCAACTGCACCTCAGTCAGACGAGGAAGATCTCTGCGGAGCTCCTATGATAACAATGTTGTCCAACTTCGACGTGAAAGTTGAGCACTGGCGTAGCCATGTATGTTTTGTAACTTCCATTCAATGTCTAGGATTTTACATTGAAATCAAGATTCAATTGAGAGAACAGTAACATTCTATTTTGTTAGAGGAAGTGTTTTTGATTTTAACTGTGACTTTTCGGCATTGGACAATTTGACGTTGCATTTGTTACTTTCCCATTATCATTTCTACATTGTGCGATTCGATTAATACATTTTGATGTACATTTTGAAAAGTGAAATCTTCTATCGGTATACTAAACATGGAAACATGGAATGCAAAGTATAAGGGACATCAACAAAGTGAGTTTCAATGTGCTCCCACATATCTGATGTAATTAATAGTCTAACTCAGCTGACTCTTCACCATTTTGAGAAGAATTGGTGATAATTTTTTTAAAAAAATAACGTTATCAGAAAATGTAAGTTGCGACTTGGATTATTCGAGAATTGAAGTAAAAACATCTTCGTGCAAAAGCTTCAAATAATGCAAGCTGTAAATTCAGCAGGTATAATTACCACTGTCTTCATTGTTTAAACGAAAAAACTATCTTGCAATGTGGCATTGAGCCATGTCCTTCACGTATCCGTTTGATTGTGTAAACGAGAAAGATTGCTTATTAATCTCTTATGCGACGCTTCGCTAACCCAGCTTAATCATGCACAACGCAGACATAAAGATAATCTTACAATGACTGATTTAAATTATCGATAAAGACAAAGAAGACAGCAATAATAGAGTTATCAATGCGATAAGAATAAAAACACAATTATTCATGAGATAAATGTGGATAGAAATTAAGAATTCATCCTAAATACAACATCTCATGTTTAACTTCAAAACTCTAGTTCTTATGAACAATTAATTGGCAATGTTTCCGATTAAAAATCAAATGGATGAAATATGAAAAAAAGAAAGATCTACATGTAGAGATATCCACTACTTAGTTTCATATCGATGGAATTGTCATATATAATTCATTCTTCAACCAAATGTTTAGAGAACTATAAAGCTGTGAGCACATGATTAATTTTAATGATAGTTGAGAGATCAAGATAATGCATTGCAAATGAAAGAAAACATTATGAATATAATTTAATATATCACAGCTGCAACATTCATCTACAGGTGTATAAAAAGTAGCTATTTTGTATATTGACCTTCGTGGTTTTATTCATGAGGATGAAAATATATGATATTTGAAATATATGAATGTGTTGTATTGTATTTTACCAATAATTTATTGATTTAATCGACTAAACATCTGCGAATTCATCCTAAAATGGATTGAGCCTTACTTTACTCATTTGGAAAATTATGATTGTGTTAATGAGAATAAAATGTTTTTAAGAACTCAGAACTACTATGACATACACATTTTATTGTTAATATATATACTAACATATGTAAGAAAATCACATGACTTCACTCAAATAAGAGTACAGACATTGCGAAGGATAATAAGCTACAGAATCAAATTCAATAGGAAACCTATTTTTTCTATACTAAATATATGTTTCTATGGTTAATATGCGATGACAGCATTCAGTATGGAAGCGACTTTGTGTTGACTTTAAAAGTATCAAATTCAACTATCTAACATAAAGTATCACAGATAATGCATGTAGCTGTAATACAGAGATATTCGAAGTGCACAAAACAAATTCATAATATTTAGTTTTCACTGCTAGTAGGACAAATGCGGCACTGCAGAACAAGTCGTTTGGATATTTTCTCTTTCAGAGAATTTGTTAAGGATAAATTGCGTATTTTGTCTGATTGTGAAGTTACACTGGCCATAAGCTATCTGTTCGTATTTAGCAATAATTAAAAATATAATATATAATATAATTAAAAAATAAATTAAAAATTGAGATTACAGAAATGCTGCAGGAATTTAGGATATTATTTTCAACGTAAATAATAACTGTGCTGATGCCATTGAAATATGTTAAAGCGAACATTATGTTCTACCGATGTTGATGTAAGCTCAAAAAAGTACAATGTCTTGTAAGCGGGATAAGCAAGCTTATGAAACCTGTAAAACATAATGCGATGGAATGACTGCACGCAAGAAAACCTCTTAATGACGGTTGGATTGCTTGATGAGAATTAAAGAATAATTTCGCGACATTTACATAAAAAGTCTCAAATACTAAAAAGAGAAAATAGTAAAAGTCAACATCTATTTGCAATAATAATTACATCTATATATTGTTTTCTGAATAAATGCCTTCCATGTCTACAATGAGCAATAGAGAAAAAACTAAAAATAGATAAAATAGATCTAAACTGCGAATTTTAGGTCGGACCATTAAGTATCTTCTACATGTATTATCGATTTACATCAACCACGCACTCTATAAATTCAAATAGAGATCATTTGTGATTATATTTGGGAAACATAGTACGACGATACATTGGAAATGAAAAATCAAATCACAGGGATATTAATTTTATTGACTTTCGAATATAATTAGACCGTTGACAGAATCATTATTCATTGATTCATCTTATTCTTTGTCGTTCTAAATAAAATGCTCGGAAATGGAATATTTCTCGTTTTCAGAATATCTCTTGTTCTCGTTTCCATTATTATCGCTGAATGCCGACAACGGTGCCCGGTTTCACCGAATCCTTTGTAATCCTCTTAATCTTTCCCAGAAATAGTTTTCAGTTGCTACAAAACCGGAAATAATTTCTAGATGTTCGACTGGTTTGCTTTTATACCGCGCAAAATGTTCAACCTCAAAAAATAGACATCATAGAGCACATATCGATTTAACTGATTGCTTAAGTCTCTCCCAAGCAAATGAATTTTAAATTAATTAGTTTGCAGGTAATTCACATTCAGTCACGTATGTGAGCATTTACACATATAAAAATAGTTATTATGGAAGTATTGAAAAGGACATTCACCTGAGTTCGATCTCTGCAAATCTAAAAATCTACGCCTGAGTAAACCAAATAATACAATGCTTACACCTGAGTTCACTTCGACAAAATAATTGTGTGATGCAATTATTTTATGTTATTTTTGATTCTCATTTGGAAAATATAAACTTTATTCTCTCTCTTTTATTCTCTCTTGATAATGAAACATTGGTAAGTAGCAATCTACAGAAGTATAACTTTGTATGAAACACACATAGACACATTCTAGTTATAGTCAAATCTGCTCAAAGGAAACATTATACAATTGCCTACATTCAGAATGATCTCATGTCGAGCACATAAAAGGAGAATATCGCGAAGATGAAAATAGTGAAAATTGTTTGAAATAATCATCAGTCATTATTTATTTTAGCTAAAAGATTGCCAGTTTTTCCTGTTTTGAGATTTCCAGAGGAACCATCAAAAACAAACGATTAAGAGAAAGTCAATCAAATAAAAGCAAGTACATCATAATATGGATTGCAAAGAAAATAAAGTGAAGAAGAAAAAATGAAATCTTAAATTTGATTTAATTTTGACGACTGAAGGAGGCAGCAGAAAAAACTAATACGACTTTATGCCATGAGACATTTGTTCTCAAATCAGTTTTGGCCGCGACATTGATTGCATTTCTTGGTGCCTATCTTTCTTGTTTACCTAAATATAGAAGTACATTGGACCATTCACAACGAGGGTATTGAAAGAAAGCACTGACCAAAAGTGCTAGTCATAGTCTACAAGGCTTAGACCTACCGCCATCGGTATCTATGAAGGATCACATTGAAAATGGATTAGAGTTAGGGGCAGGTCCAAACTCGACCCATGCACTTCATGCGAAAAGTTAAATGGACTAGGAAATGTTTCCACCATGTCCGATACAAGTAGAGTTAGTCCAGTCCAATCTTTATGAGCCATTTGTGTCTGTCGGTAGGAACGCTCTGCCCTCTTGATGGCAATCGGTCATTGAAGTTAATTATAAGAACTAATCAAAGCCGTACTTCCATTTCATTAAAGAATTCAGCATTAGGAAGTCCTGGTTTCAGCTGTAATATTTTAAACTTTTTTAACAGGGGTTTCTGAGTCATTGGGTAAGCTGAGGTGTTTACTTTGACCCAATTGAATTCCTGATATCGCATTACATACAACACTTGAAGTCCTGTTCAATGTCATTACGCCTCGAAGAACTAATTTTTCTAAGAAAATTTGAAAAAGCGCTTTCAGAAAGGAAAGTTGAAGAAATGGCTGTGAGTTTAGGCAAAGGTAAACAATTCTCTGATGCCGCAACCAAAGTGAGGCATCGATGCATGAATAAATGAATACAATTAATGGGTACATATAGCAAGGTACCAACACTCTTCAAAGAATGATGACGGAATAAGTGTGTGAATGTTTGGCCACTTGCAAGAAAGATTTTATACTAATGAGAGGTTTCGAATTTTATGTCATTCTTATGGTTACCACAAAGAGAATTTTTGATTTATTCATTTATTCAGTGCATTTATATTGCGCTGTACCCAAGTGGTTCACAGTGCACAGCAACACTGCGAACAACAACAAACAACAGAAACTAAAAGTCAGGGGAAGGAATTTGACTAAAGGAAAATATTTAACAGGCGTTTAAAAAAATTGAGCGAAATTGAGCGATTCGTGAATTCACCAATTCACGAATCACTTCATACGTCGGAACTCTCAAGTAGAGAGCCACCGCAAATAGAGAGTGGTGTTTATTATATTAACAATTGCATTTTTATTTGAATATTCCTGATAGCAAATATACTGCATTATTCGCTCAGAAGCTTGAATTCATAAAATATGAATCTCTAACCTTTGAAGAAATATTTATCATACTACGTGACTCGCCTTTCCATTTATTTAATCCTGATGAATCAATATGCTCTCTCACACATCATTTGGAAAAATATGCGTGACAATGGTTGAATGATTATTTTGCTGCTGAACGATTCCATCATATAGTGACAAAATTATCATGCAAAACTTTCAAATTCGACAGCAATGGTCACGGTTAACGCCTCCAGTATCTGAATATGAAACCTGCTCTCATGCAAAGAGAGATCACTTCTCTTTCAATCTCTACAGAAATGTGGACTTTATTCATTATGTAATTGAACTCTCTTATCCTGAAAACTCGACATTCATTGGACAAATTTAATTTTCTGACATCCCGTGACATGTTGCGGCCTACTTATTATAGGATGAATAATTCGAAACCAAGAAACTTTCCCCAGAAGTCACGAAACAAATATTGCTGCATGCGACGTTGACTCGATTAACAGGTGAATCACCGATTTTTTTAAACCTAGAGCGATTGATTCTCATTAGTTAAATTCACGTAATTATGCAACTAGGGAACCAGGGTGCACGACATTTATTCGTCTACTGAGTTGCAGAAGGCTGGTGTCCTTCAAGGCAGTGTGCTGCTCCACACCCTTTCTTATTCACATTACATAATCGTTCAGAAAAAGCTCAACAGATCTAAACTGAAAACGAAGTTGCATAAAGTACGCACCAATTTCAATGATAGCAGAAAATGATGCCAAACTAGGATATATCTTAGATATTTAGATAGGCTACACCAAAAGATGTGAAAAGAGCACAAAGGCAAGGCACGATGAAAGCAAAATTACAAACATAAAACAAATATTTTGTAATCAGGCTAAACAGATCCCGCTGAAACAATCTCATTGAACTGGATTCAGTAGCTTCCTGAGGGAATGAATTCTGAGCTCATGACCACGCGTAATCGAAGCCTTCGGAATGAAACCATT
This sequence comes from Prostheceraeus crozeri, assembly GCA_907163375.1. Lineage (NCBI taxonomy): Eukaryota > Metazoa > Platyhelminthes > Polycladida > Euryleptidae > Prostheceraeus > Prostheceraeus crozeri. The sequence goes on from CAJQUW010003471.1 coordinate 241,729, forward strand.
TTCCTGATCATAGGGCGCATGGCAATTTATTATCTTGAACTCTTCATGATGCGATATCTATGACATCGCAGAGCTGGCAATTGCAGACGTTAAAGATGCTCCACACGTATAGCGAGGGATTCTAAACAGGGACGGTGTATTCAAGTTGAGGGCGGACTTGGATGGTATTGAAGACAGCAGTCTTAAACGAATGGCACAGTCTCTTGTTATGGAAGTTCGCAGGATGACAGAAAACACCAAATTAGCCTTCTTGATGACAATGTGTCTTAAAGGTTGAAGGTCTTTTGACATGTGAATCCCAAGGAATCTCGCAAATCCAGATGTTGGGATTGAGCTCCTTCCTGGTGTGGAGTAGGCCAAGCTTGTGAGATACAAATGAGACAGTTGAATATTTCAGACGCAATTACGGTACCACTTCTTCGACCAGGTGGGTGCAGTATTCAAATCAGCTTGCGATAATCGATTATAACAGTTTCAGGATCAGATCGCTATACTTTGATGTGAAATTGATGTCGTCATCAAATCTAAGAACAGTAGAATTCATCACTGTTTCATCGATACTAACGCAAAGATCCCCGGCCCATAATCATTCAAATAATCGACAAAATATTGTGCGTCTCTTTCGATGATGAAATCACTCAAAATGGAGATTTCTTCAAACATATTCACTTCGTAGTGCATAGCTGCTTTGCCTAATTTTGGAGTGGTCTTTGCTTTTATATTGAACTGCACGTTTCAGACTTCCGATTCATAAATTGCATATGCATTTACATGGCATTGTATGAATTGCATTGCATGTGCATATGAATGATGCTTAAGCTTCAGTTTGAATCTGTTCTCACAGGCCGGAATGATATAATCATTGAGAAATATATATTCATTCAATGATAGTTAGTCAATACCTCGTGTCTCTCACGGAGAGCTTTCACACCTGTGCAGTTCTTTGATAACTTCAGACAGCACGACAGTCTAAGGCGCCAAACTCAATTATAGCACATTGGCTGAAGTCATATATGATTGTTGTCAATCTCAGAATATAACGAACATAATGTAATTAAGCCATTTCATGTTCAGATCTTCAGGTTAGATAAGTACGGCACATTTGAGCAATTATTTATTATTAATGGACTTTTGAGTAT
>CAJQUW010003474.1:0-100336 GCA_907163375.1 Prostheceraeus crozeri
TGATGGAGATGACCAGCAAGTCGCACTTGCATCAAATATGGGAGTGGTACACCCCTAACTCCCAACCGCGAACCGTGGCGGAGTGGGCGTACATTGAGAAAGTGAGGGACGCTGCAGAAGAACGATTAAAGCAGCTCAACTGTTTTTGTGATCTATGTGAAGCCAGACTCTGGGACGATATTGACGATGAAGACCTTTTGAAATACATGCCATAATAAATTTTTATTTCGTATTATCTTTGCTTTCATACTGACTTACTTGAATGGGGTTTTAGTGAATAATTTAACCATGTTTACTTTTTCATTTGGAAATAGTAGCACGCTTAGTCTAACTTGTAAATCTAAAAACATTTCATATGGACGATGATGATAGATGAAATAGTGTCAAATAAAATTAAGATAGCTTACACTTCTGATACAGGGATAGCAATCGACTGCGATCCATGTGTAAAGAGCTTGTTAGACTACGGATGGGGTTAAGTGGATGATTTAACCATGTATACATTTTCATTTGGAAATAGTAGCACGCTTAGTCTAACTTGTAAATCTTAAAACATTTCATATGGACGATGATGATAGATGAAATAGTGTCAAATAAATTAAGATAGCTTACACTTCTGTTACAGGGATAGCAATCGACTGCGATCCATGTGTAAAGAGCTTGTTAGACTACGGATGGGCTTAAGTGGATGATTTAACCATGTATACATTTTCATTTGGAAATAGTAGCACGCTTAGTCTAACTTGTAAATCTTAAAACATTTCATATGGACGATGATGATAGATGAAATAGTGTCAAATAAAATTAAGATAGCTTACACTTCTGATACAGGGATAGCAATCGACTGCGATCCATGTGTAAAGAGCTTGTTAGACTACGGATGGGGTTAAGTGGATGATTTAACCATGTATACATTTTCATTTGGAAATAGTAGCACGCTTAGTCTAACTTGTAATTCTTAAAACATTTCATATGGACGATGATGATAGATGAAATAGTGTCAAATAAAATTAAGATAGCTTACACTTCTGATACAGGGATAGCAATCGACTGCGATCCATGTGTAAAGAGCTTGTTGACTACGGAAGAGAGAAGTGTGTTATGTTGCGTGTGGCGCGTGAGTGTCCTCCCATTTCATTCCATTCATTATTTTTCTTCCCCTCTGCATTCCATATCCGAGGATATGTGGCGGGCTTGGGACCGCTTTAGCTGCTTTAGAAGGGTTGGCCCTTAAAAGAGCCATGGGTCGTTCTCCGTCCACCGACACTCCTCTCACTTCTGCAAAAACTCTGAAAGAAAAAGAATAGGAGATTAGATGAGCTACAAAAATGATCATGTTGAGGAAGCTTACTGGGAACTTTCTTCCGAACTTTTCGGACGACGAAGTCTTCAAGCTGGCCGGTAACGTCCATACTCATGTGGAGACATCGGACTCCGTCGCCCTATAACACTGCTGTGTTACGTTGGGATCATCCGGGATGGTTGGGGCGTCGCACACATTGTTCTCAAAGAGGGGAAGATGGACTTCATCCACTCTCCTTTTTCGACACTTCAAACGCTCATGCAGTCGCTCCACTTCACCCGTCAACCTCTTATTAATAACCTTCACCTCCTCCGTCTCCTTCACCACGCTTCGCATCCGCTCTATTTTTTCATCCTTCCTCGACACACTCGCCTGCAAACTCTTCCACCAAACCTGCCTTCCTCATCAACTCGCTCCTTTCCGCCATCCATTCCTTCTCCTTCTTTCTCAAGCTCTCCAACTCTTCCCTTGTTGCCCTATACCCTCAACCTTCACCTTCAGCTCTTCATTCTCCTTCAAAACTTTTCTATTATTACTTTCCAAAGCCATCACACGATCCTTCATTCTCACAAATACCTCCGTGTCATACGCCTCTTGCTGCCGTGGCGATGACGCTGCCATCGGCTTAGCCACTTCCTCCCCCTCCCACTCTTCCTTCAAATCCGCTATGTCCCCAAACAAATCTTCCATCACCGCATCCAAATCAACATCATCCTTCATCTTCATATTCGCTCTCAACTCAACTTCCTCACTCGAACTCCCCTCACTCGCATTCCTCACCACTTTCTCCCCAATCACGTCCTGTATCGCTGCCACCGCCTTTGTCACCTCTTCCCTCTCCAACAACTCTCCCTCAAACCATGCCTTGAACCCCTTCTCTCCGATGTTCCCACTCTCACACTGCAAATGCGCCTTCATAAATTCCTTCTCATCCCCCATCACACATTTCCGACAAGACACACACAACCTCAACATCACTTTCCTCTCATGGCCCATCGTCCCCTCTTTTTCTTTCAAATGTTTCTTGAGTTCGCTACCTCTAGCAATCTTGCCACAACTGTACTTCCCCACTAGCATCTTGGCGTTACTCGCTTTCGTCATGATAATTCTGTAAAGATAGAGTAAAATTTGATAGCAAGTGTTTATAGGATACTACTTGCTGATATGTATTGAAAGACTAAGTCACCAAACATTTGATAGCAAGTCAGCAACCGTTTGGGTGTTAAGCTCTTGAATCCGTTACAGGCATTACTCAGAGGGGATCTTATCCCAGCTCCAAGGCCTCGACCCACAAATCCAACCTCGATCGGACAGAGCGTGCGTCATATCACTGTGTTGGTATCCGGGCCCCTGTTTTGACATGAAAACCGGTGGAGTTATTTACAAGAGGAAACGACCAAAGTCACAGAGACTCATAAACGACTGCTTTTTATTCAAAAACTTTAATTATTATCATTAAATATGAATTTAAATTTTTCAGAATTTTAGTACTACTCATAAAACGTTTATAAGTAGTCTGTCACCTTCAGCATAGCAAACGCTGTCGAATGTTTTTTGAATCAAGTCTAAAGGACTTGTAGAAGCAAAGTTATAGCCGTTTGAAGATTTCGGCCTACTATCATCAAATGGTCAGTAATGCTATACTGACTAACCTATAAGTCTGACACCTTAGCTGATATCAGCAATGTAAAGTCAGAAGTCCGATATCGGACCTCAAGAGAAACGACTTACCTGTAGTCAGTTTCTCAACTTAGTGAAATTCCTCTCCCGATCCCGTTCTTATATACCTGTGAATATGCAATCGATAAGAGGGGGGGGGACGTCAGTGAAATTTCAAAATTTGATGAAAATGTTTTGGTGACGGTCCCAGGTCGAAATTCCACACTTTGGAAAATTTTCAAATTTTTACCCATACAAAGCCACTCTGACACTTAGGATTTTTTCAGGTGAGCGAGCTCCGACCTAAAATCTTGTAACCGCTCTAACTTTTGAACGAAGACAGATAGGAACAAGGCGATTGTTTCACTGAATTTGTCTCACTCTTAGCTTTCAAACGAGCTATCGCACGACAAAATCCGTCCACTGGAAGCCAAAATCGAAGCAAGCTGTCCAGAGGGGGGGGACGTCAGTGAAATTTCAAAATTTGATGAAAAATGTTTTGGTGACGGTCCCAGGTCGAAATTCCACACTTTGGAAAATTTTCAAATTTTTACCCATACAAAGCCACTCTGACACTTAGGATTTTTTCAGGTGAGCGAGCTCCGACCTAAAATCTTGTAACCGCTCTAACTTTTGAACGAAGACAGATAGGAACAAGCCGATTGTTTCACTGAATTTGTCTCACTCTTAGCTTTCAAACGAGCTATCGCACGACAAAATCCGTCCACTGGAAGCCAAAATCGAAGCAAGCTGTCCAGAGGGGGGGGACGTCAGTGAAATTTCAAAATTTGATGAAAAATGGTTTGGTGACGGTCCCAGGTCGAAATTCCACACTTTGGAAAATTTTCAAATTTTTACCCATACAAAGCCACTCTGACACTTAGGATTTTTTCAGGTGAGCGAGCTCCGACCTAAAATCTTGTAACCGCTCTAACTTTTGAATGAAGACAGATAGGAACAAGCCGATTGTTTCACTGAATTTGTCTCACTCTTAGCTTTCAAACGAGCTATCGCACGACAAAATCCGTCCACTGGAAGCCAAAATCGAAGCAAGCTGTCCAGAGGGGGGGGGACGTCAGTGAAATTTCAAAATTTGATGAAAAATGTTTTGGTGACGGTCCCAGGTCGAAATTCCACACTTTGGAAAATTTTCAAAATTTTTACCCATACAAAGCCACTCTGACACTTAGGATTTTTTCAGGTGAGCGAGCTCCGACCTAAAATCTTGTAACCGCTCTAACTTTTGAACGAAGACAGATAGGAACAAGCCGATTGTTTCACTGAATTTGTCTCACTCTTAGCTTTCAAACGAGCTATCGCACGACAAAATCCGTCCACTGGAAGCCAAAATCGAAGCAAGCTGTCCAGAGGGGGGGGGACGTCAGCCGAAAATTTTTCTCTCCGATTTCGCTGGAAACATCCTTCCTAACCCAAAATTTCACGTAGATTCCGAATCTGGCCTCCGTTTTCTCATCCGATGCTTCGTTTGGGCGCTACACACCAAAACATCCCAAATTCTAACTCTGTCGTTTTTTCGAAAAATGTTGAAAATTTTTTCTCTCCGATTGACTTGAAACTCACTATACAGATAAAGAATTTCACGCTGATTCCAAATCTGAAATCCGTTTTCCAATCCGATGCTTCGTTTTGAAGCTACAGCCCAAAACGTCCCAAATTCTAACTCTGTCGTTTTTCGCCAATGTCCCAAAATCTTAAATGGCGTCTCACATCTAAACGAAGACAGATAGGAACAAGCCGATTCTTTCACTGAATTTGTCTCACTCTTAGCTTTCAAACGAGCTATCGCACGACAAAATCCGTCCACTAGAAGCCAAAATCGAAGCAAGCTGTCCAGAGGGGGGGGACGTCAGCGAAAATTTTTTCTCTCCGATTTCGCTGGAAACATCCTTCCTAACCCAAAATTTCACGTAGATTCCGAATCTGGCCTCCGTTTTCTCATCCGATGCTTCGTTTGGGCGCTACACACCAAAACATCCCAAATTCTAACTCTGTCGTTTTTTCGAAAAATGTTGAAAATTTTTTCTCTCCGATTGACTTGAAAATCACTATACAGATAAAGAATTTCACGCTGATTCCAAATCTGAAATCCGTTTTCCAATCCGATGCTTCGTTTTGAAGCTACAGCCCAAAACGTCCCAAATTCTAACTCTGTCGTTTTTCACCAATGTCCCAAAATCTTAAATGGCGTCTCACATCTAAACGAAGACAGATATGAACAAGCCGATTCTTTCACTGAATTTGTCTCACTCTTAGCTTTCAAACGAGCTATCGCACGACAAAATCCGTCCACTAGAAGCCAAAATCGAAGCAAGCTGTCCAGAGGGGGGGGGACGTCAGCAAAAATTTTTTCTCTCCGATTTCGCTGGAAACATCCTTCCTAACCCAAAATTTCACGTAGATTCCGAATCTGGCCTCCGTTTTCTCATCCGATGCTTCGTTTGGGCGCTACACACCAAAACGTCCCAAATTCTAACTCTGTTAAAATTTTGAAGAAAAATTTTTTCTCGCCAATTGCCTTGAAACTCACCCTACCGATGCAGAATTTTACGCTGAATCCGAATCTGGCAGCCATTTCACCATCCACGAAAACCTAGACGGTCGCCCACGTCAACCTAGACGGTCGCCCACGTCAACCTAGGCGGTCGGCCACGTCAACCTAGGCGGTCGGTCACGTCAACCCATACGAGACCAACACATCCGAGTCTCACACTCTGTCGTTGCAGAGGGGGGGGGAGTCAGCGAACATGTTGTGAACCCACCTGGCCGGCACACCACGACAGACTCTGTCGTTCCAGAGGGGGGGGGGACTCAGACCCGAAGCACCACGGCGGCCGACCACGACACTCTGCCGTTCCAGAGGGGGGGGGGCGCCGGTCGAGTGTTTGTCACTTGCTTACTACTCACCGATCTTATAATATTTTCCGTTTTAAATTGAACCATACATTGCTTAATATTTTCATACAATTCTCGGTCTTTATATTTTGAATCACGATAGTCCACATAACAAATAATCAGGAATAAATCTCGAAGGCTATTCCAATACATCTTACCTAATGAGTTTTTGTAGATTCCTCTCTCTTTAATCAAATTTTCAACATCTTATAGCTTTCTTTTGCAAATATCGAAATACCTTTTATATTTATTCCACGAGTATTATTTTATCAATAGTTGTGTGAAAGCTGCAGTAATTATCTTGTAGTGGCTGTTCTTGATTACTAATCAAGTCGGTTTCCGTTAGACATGTAATATCTGCATTTCGTGTATCATATTGGAAATCATTATTTCTGGCTTTATTCTCATTCAATCCATTTATATTTACATAGAATAATTCTATATTCATATTTTTTCGTTGTTCTTTTTCATCCTTTTCTATAATTTCATCCTATCATTCCTCCAGTTCATCAAAAATGTTGATGACTATCATAGTTCTTACGTAATGAGTATTATATGTGTCTGTTATCATCTGTTCTGTAGTGATTGCTTTGTTGTTAATGATGATTTGGTGCTGCAGGTCTGCTTCTATCACCAGATTGGTTATCTTGTCATTGGTAATTTCCGTTTTCATAATATTGTTGTTGTGATCTGCCATATGTTCGTTGTTCATGATAACGATTTTGTGGATATCTTCGGTCATTTATCCATTCATTCATGGTTAGATCTGAAATTTTGGTCTTGAATTTTGAAACAATATTAACCTTTCTCCGTAGCCGTTGGTGTTGTACCAGGAATTTCATAATATATGCCTACGTCTGCCACATGTATAGCAGTATTTTAATCTTGTTGAATTTTGATGTCGCTGTTGACACTTGTTGGACATCTTGACGCTGAGTTTGATGATCTGCTTGGATTTGTCGTTGTGATTGCTGGTATGTTTGTAGTGGTTGGCTACGTAGTGCAGATGCTGGAAGGAATGGTGCATGACGCGCATTTGAGGGGCTCAATTGCACCGTTTGGAAGGGGTCTTCATGTATCGCCTTTACAATTCAATATACTTCATCGATGTTTTGTTGCTCATCTGTCTCATTTTCGAATTAATTTATTTCAAGGAATGGTCAATATCCTCTATCTCATCATCTTTATTTGCATCGTCTTCATCAGTATCTTCGATTTATCATCTTCAATTTCTTCACATTGGTTTGCTTCTGCTCTATTCGCGTTGATTTCCGCGAACCGAGCTTGGATGATACGAGTATCTGCTTTAAGTTCTCTATCTCTGTATCATTTTCTTTCATCTGTAGTTCGTAGGTTTGAATTGATTTGAGCAGATCCTCTCTTCCTCGCATGTGCTTTTTCTTCACTTTTTCTTTCTCGGCTTTATAATCTTATTTTTCGTCGTTCCGTTGATTTTGATATGATTGAATTTGTTTTGCAATGTTTTGAATGTCTGTAGGATAATTGCTACACATACAAATTTCACATGTGTACTTGCATTTTGTTTTCAAATACTTTACAAATTCACATGATGGAAGGTTTGTACAGCATGAATGAAAAAGCATGTCACATTTGTTGCAAGCGACATGAATGTCCAATTCAGATATGACACTTCCATACTCCACATCGTCGATCGCTTGATTCCGCTGGAGATACCAGTTGTGACATAATCATATCGTATTTACACAAAATTCAGCTTTGTACAATAACATACATGCATCTCTATGTACAATAACAATGAAGGAGGTAAAGTTTGTGATATCTTACCTATTGTTTAGGTACTTAGAAATCAATACAAAGTTCAATAGAAAGTCTGGACGGTTGGCGTGAAATTGCTGCTTCAACAAAGACAGTGAAGTTCGCTCACGAAAATCAACACGATAGGGGTTTGTGAATAAATGAAAAAATAGCCAAAAAAGAAGAAAACTTTAGAAAACGACTGCAAAACACGCACCAAACGACTAAAAATACACGAAAAACGGAAATATAGAACTATGATTACAGTGGAAATTCAACTATAAATGACAGGAGCTACTGAAAATACGAGCGCTCGCTCACAGTTGTATCTTCAGTTGAAAAATGGGAACAGACCTGAATAGCTGCCATTTTATCCATTATCAGGAATCATCAGTGCAGTCATAGTTCACATCTCTCAAGTCTGAACATCGATACCACTCCCTATGCAAAGTTGCACCCATGCCCGGGTAAATTTGAAATTCATTTAATGATTGCATTTAATTATTCGATGCGCATGAAAGCCTATATGACAAACTATAGAGGAAATACATGCACATGCATTGCCATAAACACGACTTATCCTGTGACACCGAAAATTATTGTATTATGACTCAATATTAATTATGTCATCGGACTTGTTTGAATGCAAACATCCTGCTGTGATCAGTACAATAAACAGTGTACATGATAAAATAGCTCGTCAACTAGGGAAAAGTGATCTCACGCTCATGACACAAATAGAGGGATGTCTTCGAGTGGCGCATGCAAAAAATGATGTGCTGTGCTAACTGCTAACTTCACGCACGTATTCCTCGGTTGTACCAACTCTCAGTCCACTCATCGAAGTAAGCAGAGATCTACTGTTGCAATTTCGGCATTGAGCTCGAGGTGACTTGCATTCACCTCGAGCTCAACTTTAATATGATTCTAAGAGCATTGCTGCAATTCAGACAGTTATAGTGAGAATGCGATGAAACTGCTGTTCATTGTATAGGTTTTTATGCAAGATTCTTAAAAACAAGCAAAAAATGTTCCTCTCCTTATACCTACTCGAAACCATGCATGCAAGACGACACTCATTCTTTCACGCTGAGTGACTGGTTAGAATGCAGATACCCATTTAAAAAGTCTTGAGCTTGACCCGGACTCAGAGCGAACACTTTAAAGGATAGCCAGTTAAGAAGTGATGGGTGCCTCGTGATGGAGTTCTGAGAAGGCTTCTTTGATCTAGGTCTGTTTCATAGAGTAAAGGCCTCTTTTCCATTAAATGAACCATTGTGGGACATTCTCATCTATTCGGTCTGGAAGACATCGTCAAGCTCCATCACACCAATTTAATTTGTGCAAATCGTTATGCATCATGAATTTATCTAGAGTATATAGCATGCTTTGATTGATATGTTTCTTCTGTGACTTGCTTTTTTACTTTTGATCCATTTTTCCTAAAATTGCTTTGACTCGTGGTTGTCGGTAGACCGTTCAGTTTTTGATTTGTGGTGGTTTGCATTTACCGTATCCATGTGTCGTCAGTTCGACAACATCATGCATGCTGCGCATGACTGAGAGCAGGTGAAGCGTTTACGACAATGAAAAGTAAAACTTCAGACGCTATTTTTCATTTACAATATTTTAACTGGACCAAACTTTTAACTTTTTTGCACCAAATTTTATGCAAATCGCAGGACAGCATGAGTTAGTTTCTGGTCCACATGATGGTGGTATAACCCTGGCCTTGCACCTAATCACCTCTCACCTGCACGTGTATATAGTTTGTTTCACAGTGAAAAGCAAAAAGATAAATTGGATTGACGATGTCAACGCCATCCATAATACAAGGTGATGAAAAGCTTACAATAATTTCATACTTGTTCCTTCTACAGCACATATGTGCACGCATTTGCTAATTATGTGCAAGCTCATCCCTATTATTGAGATAAGTAGTTGGGACTCAAAATGATTTTTGTTAAGATTTCTCAATTCATCAATTGTTGTCAGAACATCATTCTCATGATATTTGATGAATTGGGAATCCTCCACAACACTAAAAATAAGGTTATATTCTAACATGCGACTTCATGTCATTTGAGGGTCAATTTCCGCATAAAGTAATGAAATCTGCAAATGAGAGTGCATTTCCCAAAATCAACGTGCACGGCGAATTGAGAATGTACAATCAATAGATGCAGGTAATCTGAGTCACACACAAGCCTACAGGCGACATTATATGTCTATAATTCATCAGGCCTTTTAATTGAGGTCAAATGCATCTGAAAACGAATGAAAACCCAAGAACTTCCGACCGTTGTAATGGACCACCATGTCAGAGCGGGTTGAGACAAATTTGGTTGAATGTATTTTATGTAGAATGAAATTAAATAAAGCGGTTATTATAGGCTTGCTGAACAAGGTCCTCTACTGTTTCGAAAGTGAATTTAGTTTAGTTGAAACTCTAAATTATGTGTTCTATATCTAAAATATCTATCTGCTCTAGGCTGTATTCCATACTTCTGAAATAAGTGAATAGAAGATATTTAAATAAGTCGTGGAATAGAAATGCACATCGATAAACAAAAACCTATTCTTTACCTAGTTGACAGGCGAATGTTTTCTATTTAAGCAAATGAATTTAATCACCCTATACTGTTTTTAATAAACAGTAGTATACACGAGTTGTCAGATATTAGACACAACAATGTAATAGCTACCAGAATGTTGATATCAGTAGCCCACAGTCTAACAGCTCATGTCAAAATTGACATAAGAAAGGAAACCCGCCACTACAACGATTATTAACGATAATTTTTTTATAATATCACGTTCATGCGGCATCTGAAAAGCAGGTTCTTGATTAAGATTGCAACGAAGATTCAAACTATAGTGTACACCAGGGATGCGGAGTCGGAGTCCCGGAGTCCTATCATTTTTGCTGGAGTCGGAGTCGGAGTCCTATCAAATGATAGGACTCCAGGCTCCGGCCTATAACTAGACCCGAAACATACTACAAACAAATTATCTATTCTCGTGCATAGCTGTCACTGTCTTGATGTCAACTTTCTTCATCAAACAAAAGTACAGTCAAGACAGCAGTTCATGCAAAGCTTGTAGTAGTTGACGGAATGAACCGTGATAGTGAAAAAAGGATTGTCTTTTCACTCGGTGATTTAGTAGAGAAGACAGTTCCCTTCCTAGCCTCGATCACACTTACGCACCAAAGGTCACATCAGAGACAAAAATGAAATGCTAGTCTGTTTGAGAACATTACCTCTTACCCTCACGTTAATCGTGTGTGATAGCTCCTCTAAAGCGCATATTAAAATCGAAGGTGTTCTCATATTTTTTGGAGAAAGATGGGGATTTTCGTGCCTGGTAGAAACTGGAGAAAAAACGTGTGAAGCACACATCAACAAGATGGGAGGAGTCGAGTCGTGTGCATCCAACTTAAAGTGACACTTGATCAACTTTTATCGAAAATGATTGATAATTGATCACTAAAGATAGGTTGATAAAGATGATAAAGATCACTAAGTAAGCCTATAATGATCTGTGATGTAGGTTACCAGTTAATTTTTCAAAAAAAGGCTTAATATACTTGACACCCGCAGTCGGAGTCGGAGTCCTATCAACCCCCGGAGTCGGAGTCGGAGTCCTATCAAAATGATAGGACTCCGCATCCCTGGTGTACACTGTACATGCACACCTGTCTGCATCTTTTGTTTCTTTTTAAGATTCACCATGCATGTTGCGATTCCCATCAACAGAACCGTATTCATTACCAGAAAAATCGTTGTCGAAATAGATGAATATTGAATAGAATATTCTAACTACTGAAATTTTTATGTTAATCAAGAAGTTGTGAAATACACACTTTATGCTCAATCATTAACTGAAAATACTTAACTGAAAATAGCTAGACCTATGATTCTCAACCGGGAAGACGCGGAAGATTCCAAGGATGCCACGGGGTGCAATATCGCTAAAAATACTAGGCAACATGCGAAAATATTTATAAGTAGTGCAAGATAAGTAGTTTGATAATCAAGTGAGCTGTATAATCAGCTAATAATCTACGTGTAGCTATCTTGCTTGTGGTCAGTAGTTTAGATACACATTTATTTGCGTTATCTAAAGTGAAATGATATGCAGCTGCTGGCAACAGCTCTTTTATCGTTACTAATGCATGTAATAACACGTGTAATCAGCACATTCTCTAAATAATACAGGCAGGTGTTTCTATTTCTAGACACTCATTGGAAATTACTCATCATTAATAATGTTAATTTGCGACTTTTTGAGTAATGCGAAATTGGTAGAACTTGAGCATGTAAATTACCAGACAAAGCAGCGTTCGTATTCAGCAGCTTTGATATTCAGTCAGATCATTGATACAGGAAACTTAATAACCAAGGTTCACAATTTTCTTTCTCAGAACATGAGATTCGGACTACTTGCTACAAACGCAATCAGGCTTTGTTAATAATAAGCAGCATATTTTGATCTAAATAACTAGAAGCGATCCTGATCGATGAAGAACTTTTTAGGAAGATCTTAACTACCGGAAATGTCAAAGATGACCTACGTATCCTTTTTATTATAGCTTTGCTCGGTCAAGAACCTGACTATAGTTCGTTACAACAGCAATAAAGTCGTTTCAAGAGTGAACATCTCGGTTCAAGATCAAGCGTTATTGTTGCAAGTGAAGCATTGTCATCGCAAAAGGCATAAAATCAACGCTATTTCAATTTAACAGAAGGTTTGCCGCTTCAAATGCAGAAAGTACCATATTTCTTGTAAATGTGATAGATGACTACCTTTAATGTTAGGATGCTAAGACATATCTACGTTAATATATATGCATGTTTCCTTTTTCATTCAAATTGATTTTATTTATGCTGAAGGCTAGTTTGCCATATACCAACACGACATTCCATATACTTTCCTATTTATCAGAAAAACGATATCAAATAATAATTCCAAATATCATATGTGTATTCAACTCCATTACAAAAGTGTACAGATCAGTTGTATCTACATGAAAATATCATTCATTTCAAGCACAGAATTAGATTCATCTGCGCGTAAATAAGCAAAATATCTAATTCTGTGATTTCACGACGCAGGGGAATGTAGCTCTGCATTCTGCAGAACCAAGCCTCTGCCATTGGTTGCTCTACACACTTGTGTGACTTTCCGCAAAAGCAGCCAGGATGCCCACTCTTTCGTCATACTCCATTGTTATAATATTTGACCGGGTTTCTTCCAGAGATCTCTTCATAGCAGCTATTTGCATTTTCGACTATATTGAGCATTGGTGAATAGGGAGGAAGCATGCGAGCCATTTGCGCATTACGAATAAATTCTCCAGCAGACTCTCCTAGTCTGTTCGCCGATGCGTTGTCGAAAATGAATCCAGTGTCTTCAAAACTTATTGAGGAGGTAGTCTGTAGAAAATTTATAAATGTCTCACGATTCATACCGCCTTCAATGAGCTCATGATGTAGGAGTCCTCGCATGTTGGAAACAGCGAAGCAGATCGCAAGGTTTCTCCTACGTCGACGGCCCGTTGCCGACAACACCGCGACCGCGGTTGCGAGCGCAGTATATATCTGTTGTTACGGCTAGACGGCAGTTGATTTCACTTTTTATCTTGTGGGTCTATCATTGTTCACGATCAGATCGAGTATAATGCAACTCATATCGGATTGTGCTGCTGAAACGTCATTTTCACTTGACGCGGCAATGCTGCATTATAAGTTGTCATTTCTTCATTTGACCCGCATCATGCTATTGAAGTGACAAAAATGCTTTTTGAAAAGTAGTTGTCCTGTTGAAATGTCTATGATTTAATTGAACCAACATCTACTGTTGTTAACCAGTCAAACCTATAAAAAGGGTTGTGTAAATAAAAGAATAGCACCACTGACTGACCTTTGGAATACATATTTGAAAATACAATCAATTATATGAATGGTCGACGTTACACACATGATTTCGAACAATTATGGGTCTGCCCGATCAAGAAACGAACTAGTCATGAAAATAGCATGATAGCAACACTGAATTAAAAAATCTTGCTGTTTTTTTCGCCTAGTCAGGCCATCAGAGGATAAAGGGGAGGCCAGCTCTAACAAATGCAGCCGATTATTTAATTTCAAAAATATAGAATTAAGATGTTATAAAAGTCACATAGACAATAAGTCATTAGAAAAGGATGCCTTAAATGCCAAACCCTACATTTACCCCTCAAAAACCTCGGGTAGCACAATGAGACCACTCCACATTATAATGTGGACCGCAGCAAATCCATCTCTGTCGGCCTGGCTGATTCTCTATCTCCTTGATGGCATCGTGTCGTTGTAAAGGCTACAGACTGCAGTTGAAACGACTTTTTTAGTTTGTGTCGCATACTATTGTTTACGCATTGATCAAGGTTAAATAAATAAATTACTGAACCATGTTTATGCTCGGAAGCACATTAGGCATGGAGCCTTTCTTCCATGTAGCCGAGTTATTATTAATCCCAATCTCATTCTTTTTGTGCTGAGTGTTAAGCAAGAATGCAGAGTGTACTTTATTTTAAAAGTCTTAGGTTTGCCGCGATCAAGCAGAGTGCTGAGTGGACGCAGAGCGAACACTCTTCCACAAGGCCACAGTGCCGATTGGTTTATTCATTTTATGCAACTGATCCGTCTTTCGCACTTGAAGTGACAATGCTTCACTTCAATTTGTCATTTCTTCGCTTGAGCCGACGTTATGCAGTTAAAGTGTGAAAAATGCTTCTTGACAAAACATTTTCATGTTGAAATGGCTAAGTTTCAATTGAAGTGATATTTGCTGTTGTTGACCATTCAAACCTTTAGAAGATTTTTGTACAAGGATGTCGCTAAAGTAAAAATCGCGACCAATGGCTCGACAATGCGAATAGGCTATGACTGAGAAAAAATGTCGTAGACACTGTATTCGAGTACTAGTTTGTCAAGTGCTAGGCTTGATTGCTGTTCATGCATGTTTGAAATTATCTATCATAAGTTATATGGAACTAATATTATTACGTGTGTATTGTACACTCTTTTAGCTACCTAGGTACCTACACTTTGACATCATTCGTCTCTACTGTCATTAGCTCTACTTAGCTGAAATGTTGTTGCTTCTGCCACTAACTCAAAAATTTCCGTCAAAAAATATACGAAAAGCGTTTTTATGTTTAATATCTGACCTTTTAAAAATTGCCAATTTAATATTAAGTTAAGTTTACATCGCGCAATCATCTTCAATTGATAAAAGTCGCATATTGACACATGCAATTTGTTCGGAAGTAATTTGAGCTTGGACCATATGATATCTTAGCTGTATTGATGTGAAAAGCGCTTTAATGCATGTTGGATATTTGTCGTCAAAACTTTTCTTAACATGATGCTATAAAATTGATAATATATCATGTCAAAGGATATAATGTAAAGGACACGGAATTCCATGAAACACACTTTTGCCATAACAAAGCCCAATTTAATTTAACACTCTGTTTCGATGCGGTTCGATGTCACTGTATTTTTCAAAATAAAACATGAAATATTTTTCATAAAAATTGAATGAGAATCCACCGATAGGAAGAGGATTATGATAATGATATTACAGACTTGTATGATTTGGATAATGAAAATTATCATCTAAGGAGCACATTATATTTTATACATGTGCAATAGAATAGACATCAATAATTGTCAAACATTAAATTTTGCTGTAAATAAGCGAATTTTTTTGAAATTTGAAGTCAACAAAGCAAAATGAGTCACTGATATCAGAAATCAAATGTGGCAGAAGATTGAATCTTTTTTGAAACTTGATAAGCTTCCTCTAGAGTCTCGTGTTATCTGATCAAAATCTTCTCTGACCTGATTGCTGCATACGATGATAATCAGTGATAGTTTTCGCGATGCGAATTCTTTATCTATACTACAGCTGCCAATAAAGAATAGCAGCTATACGCTTCAGGATTTTAAAATGCTAATTCATGTTGCAGAGGATGCAAAAGTTATATATTCGCATCATGCTTCTACATCATCTGATTACTTGAACTCTGAAACTGATGCAATGCTGAACTGATGATTGGTTATTTTGAGAAGCGATACTGATCAGAATATATTTAGTCACAACTTTCAATTCTTATTGAGGACCAGAATTTCAATTTCTCTGCACAGAGGGAGCTGGATGAACTTGAAATAAATTTTGCGTTTCAACTCATTGATTCTATCGAGCATTAATAGGAAAATGTAGGCTTAATTCGCGATTTCAAGATTTATTTATTGTCAACTGAAACTCATGTCCATGCGCGTCATTGTTATCCCAATGTATTGTTCATACATAAAGTGCATGCGTTGCTTAATGAAAAGCAAAAGGCGTAATTTCGTACTTTTTACTTGCTGCTTCAATAGAGATAAATATTGCAATGTGTATTGTCATAAAACTTGATCGTGCACCACATTTCTTGACTAATAACATGAAGAATAATCTTTATAGGCAAAATTTCGCGATAAACAGAGCACATACCGCATGATTCATAATAGCATCTATTGATTTCTGAGCTTTGAAAATCTTTAGAACATCGCAAAAAGACGCGAGTTTAGTCAAATGTATTTTTTGAAACATGTGACTTGAAAGTAAATCAAGCATTTCAAGGAATTTTACATTTTATTGTTAGCAACTGATGTTGTCACTTGTCAAATATTTGAATGTCACGAGTTGATATTATTGGCCATATCTATCAAGCAAACATTCAATTATCATGCTTTCAGAGTAATCGATAGATCCATTGCAATCTCTGATTTTTTTGAAAATTTTCGAGCAATTTAGTGTCATTCCTCTCTGACATTATCGGAGTTTCTAAATAAGCCTTTCGAGTTTATCAATTATTCATAAAGTCAATGCACGTGAAGTACACGTCGCTCTAAGTAATTGAAAAAAAACAGCAAAACTAATCAAGACATTTTCAGCAACTCGAGACGATAGCAAGATCACAAAAGTCATGATATGTAAATGGAATTTTAGACCAATCAATCTGCATTAGCAAATCAAAAAATTAAGTCCTAGACCGAATGACAATTATATTTCAATACACTCAAAGAGGCACTTTACTTAAAAAAACATGTGCCCAACCACCTGATGCCTTATTTACCAAACTTTGTCTGCGAACACAATCGCTTTCTTATCCATGAAATAGCATCAGAGCAGCGTAACTTTAATCGTTAACATAAACTAGTCTTAAAATTTATGCATTCCCCATTGAATAGTACGAAAACATTAGGGTAAATCCACTTTATATGCTGTAACAACATTTTGGGCAATTTTTATCTTTTCAACTTGCAACTTCGTTTACTTTGAAAATCAGCATATACAGTCAACTTCTCATGCTGAACTCGAAATGATATTGGGGAATACACCAAATGAGTCTCTGTGCAACCCATTGTATTTGTACTAAGCTTGTATATATTACTGGTGTCTTCTGACCGATAACTTTGTGGTCTGGGTCAGTTGGACATTTTGGCGATTTTACGAAATTTTGAAAGTGACAATTATTGTCTTATAAAAGGAAATTTCGCTTGCATGATTACATTACAGTTCTTGATAATTCCGTGAGTTCTCAGGCAATCCGGATAAAAATGTGGTTTCAGCAAAATAATTGAAAATCTGAGAAAAATCAAAAATGTCTGGTCGAAAGAATGCGGGACATTTTTTTAAAGATTCACAATTACTCAATACATGAATTTTTCCTTTTGATGCAACAACGAGACACACAAATGATGTGTTTTGTCATATAAAGAAAATAGAAACATCAGTTCTAAATTGAGAAATGTGCATCTGTCAGAAGACAATTTTTGGGGAAAAGGCTAATTGAAAAAATGTCCCAATCAGTGTAGATGCAATCTTGAATTGTAGTCTGGTTGAAAGTGCGGTTCATGCGCTTTACATGCATAATCTAAGTAGATCACAACGAAATTTTTCTCCGAAGATAAAGTATACCTATGCTTGGGACAGGATTCTTTGGTACTTTTCTGCCTTGAGCTAAAATTTTCATGTAGAAAACTTTGTTAGATTGATTTGAATTGATCATGACCGAAAAGAGGGGATCCTAAGGATCAAGGTGAAAGCAAATATGAAAATCGGTTCAGAACTAAGCATTTTACAGACGAAAGGCACGTTAGTTGACAAATGTTGTTATATAAAATGGATTTACCCAGAGATGCAGTCCATCACAAAAATTAACAACCGCATTTTTGAGGATGTAAGCAGATTACATACATAGAGATGAAATATTCATTGGGAGGAAACCTCAGCCTAAAGAAAAATTCCCAATTCATGCATCATGTGTTATACTTGTGCAGTGCATGGATGTTGTACTAAATTTGCTGTTTTTTATTACTTATTAAGTGCATTCTTTTTGTGCGTATCACCATATCGCATCGTATTCCATAGATCACCTCGTATTAACAAAAACGCAACTGTCGTAAACCAGGATATTTTCTATTTTTACACCTATTATGTACATAGCGTGTAGTGATTTGTAGAATTACTCTGTACGCCTGTGCTTTTAGACTGAAATCTCTATTATCAAGGATGATATCAAAAACCAATCTTTCGTCATGAATTCCCACATCTGCTCGAATAAAAAACTGCAAAGGATTTCACATTTATTATAATACAAAAATCCGATTTCTTTGTACAATGATGGAGATCAATGAATATATCAATATACACAGATTTTATTCACAGGAAAAGTTTGGTTTGAAAATTTCATTTCTATTATAATAGAAATGCACGAATTCTGTCGAGTATCTTTAGCCAGTGAACCACAAGGTCCATATTCCAACATTCCAGATAATGGCACATTCGTCACTGAAAACCACAGCTCGAAATCGTTCCCATTTCGTTTTCCAGATCCTTATTTGAATAGTGAGTCATTATTGGCTATTGTTGATTCAATAACGAACTATTGACTCGTTGAGAAGACAGATAGCTTAATTTAAGCGTATCTACATTTAATTTGAAGCATAATAGAAAGACAGTCACGCACATATAATATCATTAACACCGATTACACATGGAGTCTCAATTTTATTATGCGTCGAAGTTCTCATAAATTCGCGACCTTTCAGTCATCAGGAATTATCCACGTTACAACTCCGTTAGACCAGACGGTCTTTGAATAGATCGAATCAATAATTTCATGTCTGATGGCAAGAAATGTCAAACAAAACTCGCCTCAATGTATGGAGTAAATGGTTTTTCTGGGCGTCTTTTTCCCGTCACTATCGTCATTTCTGAGTGACATGGGCCTGGCACTCTCATGTCTCCTAAAAAAGGCGATTTTTTCATGTTCAAAGCTCCATCACCGCTACAATGATGTCCCATTTCATCTTTTTCAAAGGGTGAATAATTATCGAGTGATTCATCTTTGGATTTCGCAACTTCGTAATATGTATGATCAGCGTGAAGTTTATCGGATATTGGGTCGCCTTTGTAAAAATTCAAACTGTTATAATTTGCTTCCATGTCTTTCACACGCAATGCCGTTGACTCCAGTAAATATTCATCTGCTTCTGAAAAATGATAGATGCATTTTTAGTGAATTCACCTACTACCACAAAGTGATACTTCGCTATTAACATATCATTGATGTAAAAGTGCGTCAATTCTTGGGAAATAGAAAATGGGGCAGGCCTAACCTGGCACTTTCTAAATGCGTACAACATTTTGAATATACCGGCATCAGGTAGCGGCTGCTGCTGGGTTTGTACTTGTTAACATCGATAAGACACACATAAAGTGAAAATGGACGCTCATACCCTGTGTCACAGAATTAGACAGGTTGTCTCTTCTTCTGTTTGACTAGAAAGGAAGCATTGGGACATGTAATGCCTATGAAATGGCACAATCTACTGACATAATACCATAGAAATCAAACAATGAGCAGCCAGTTCAACATTAAACACGTCAAGTTGTGCGAAGTTTCAGTGACTGTCATCAACCGGATCACACAGCAAAGAGACACAGTCGACGTCAAGCTCTACAGAGAAGTCTGTGAACGCTTTTCCGTGCATCTGCTAACTTCTTAAATAATGATCGGAAAGACCAACATCATCGAGAAAACTTTTGCGCAATGATCTGAATTTTTCGAATCTGAAGGAATCGTGGCGGTCGGAGCATTTTGAAGGAATTCACGGCACTCCGCAAGCGACGCACGACTATTTTTTCTATCTCTGCAAGGTATTAAAAATTTCTTTTTGCCCAAATTGGCAAGTTCCTGCATGTGCCATCGTTTTGAATCAGTTTGCACTACTAGCAAAGTAATACGCTTAAACAATCTTATTCTGTGCCCTGTCTCCTCGAATCTCGACCTCAACTCGTCTGACCAGGATTCAAAAGTGAGTCAGCTAAAATGATAAACAAGTGCTCTGTCCACAAGGCCTGACTAGCGGTACAGTTGTCCGCCGGCTTGACCGTCTGTCTGGCCATGTGGATAGAGCACTTGTTTTAAGAAAATGTACATGCATGTTGCATACAAGTATTGGAAGAATGGTGCAGACGTAAAGTAAGAGAAACACAATATGCAACAGATTTGTGATTTTCCATAAAGAGTAAAGTCCATTAGTAAACCTTCTTGCACCTGTACTTCTTTTAAGAAGAATTTCATGATAATGGCGTCAATTATTTATGATACGCATCTTTTTGATATTGCGTGCATCTCAATCAACTTTCAATTTAGATCAAACTAAATGACGATCGAATAAAGTGATGATTGCAATTACTCATTCTTGAGAAAGTGCAGACAGAAAGAATATAAAAAATCATTTTCTCTGCATTATATTTTGTTCCGGTAATATTCATAACGTGAAGTCACATTAATGTCTTCTCTATACCCAAACAAAATCAGAGACACTTAAGTTCATCAACAGAAGAGCAGATGGCGGTAATCACATGATAAATCTTCAGATTCAATATTCACACATCGTCTTTGAATTCATTTGTTTTCCTGATCAAAAGATACCGCGAAAATGAAATAGAAAGTGGTTCATGTAACTTCATTGAGATTGATGCCATCGTCCGGCTGACTACAAAAAGCATTTGACGGATTGTCGTTTAGTTTTGAATGTAGGCTATAGAGCAGATGAAAGTGCAAAAGAGTCGATTGTAAGAAAATTTCAATTGAGCTTTCATTCTGCATTTCAATTTTCTTCATGCTGTAGTTCTCCCGCAACAAATTTCACATCATCTTTTGACGGCTCTGCACTTTTATCTTCAATCTCGAAATTGATTTTAGATTAACCGTTGTGGAATTATAGTGATCTCATCATTCTTGCTGAGACGATATGGGGACACAGCTAAAGTTTATTACAACATTGCATGACGAAATTCGCGATGAAAATTGATAATCGATGAAGTCAGGATATTTTTCAAGTAGGTTAGTTTTAGACAGTTTTTCACTTAATTGATAAATAATGTAAAGATAATGTCTGCATCAGGCATTCTACCACAAAATGATAACAGCAAAAATAATGGACATTTTATCCTTCAGACGGTAATTAGTGTTCATAAGTGCTGATTATCTTTATCAAAGGTGGTTTACGTATCTACAATTCCGCGAACTATAGATATCGATATGAATGTGCATCTTATAAGTATTGCATTGCCTGAAAACTGTACATGTACTTGCAAGCTAGAACATTTTGCTAGGTAGATAGATAAGTTGATTTGAAATCCGATAAATGAATGAACTAAAAAATATTCAATTTACCGTATTGGATCAAATGAAGTTGATAATATTTTGCATTTAACAATTTACTAGATGCCGTGTCGACGCTTTCGGCTATATATGTAAAAAAGCAATTAAGTTCAAAATTGGCGTCAACAATCATCAGCCAGATATTCATGTTACAAATTTCAAGCAGTCTATCTTTGTGAAGAAAAATATTCAAATGCCTCGTGATAAGCAACTTGAAGAGTAAAGCAAAAGAGCAGGAGTGGTGTACCCAACAAATATGAAATTAATGTTGGCCGTATTATGTACGATTTGATCCCGACACGTCTGTCTAGAATTGAAAAATCTCGTCTTACGACTTGCTCTTAAAGCAACTTCCAAACGCATGTGACCATTGTTTCTTGCTCATTTTTAATTCTCAATGCTTTTGAAAACTACTTTGCTTCGACAGTGGCCTATCCGGTCCGGGAGATCGATGCATTTTTTATATATGAAGGGAAAACATTTCTATTTTTCTTTCCCCAAGAAAGAGGTAATGTACTTCTGTGATGCATCTCCATCGATCTGCATATTGGTTGAGTGTACGTCACAAATTACAAAAAGAGGCGCTTCAATTTTCGGGCACCCGGGCACTGTCAATACAATGGCAAATGCACAATATTGTTGCTCCAAATCAGAAGTAACCACATGTAACTAGCAGTCTAACATGAGATCTTATGATATATATCTCTTTTATCTTATCATATGATCTTATGCCCACTCAAGTTAATCTTTGTCTCAAGTGAAAATAGTGACTCCTAAAACTTGATATGACATAATAGTTACAGGAATGTACTAAACGTAGTCAATCTGTACCCTTCAGCGATTGTCATAGGATATGATAATCTTATATTGCTGCGGGATCATACAATCATGGTTATAATGAACTATTTGAAAAATCAATTGTCATTGCTTGGAAGCTCTGAAATACACATGTACAATGTACATGTAATTAACAAAACTGCAATAGAGAGGATATGAACAAAAAAGACAATTGGTTCGATATTTGATGTCAAAATATGATATCTGTGCTGCATACTCGTATACATAAAAATCCAGATAACTACGGACGTAATGTCAATGCACATAATTCAGTTTATTATAACCATAATTGTATGATCCCGTAGCAATATAGGATTATCATATCCTATGATGATCGCTTACTTTACTGTTATGAAGTGGATAGATTGACTGC
The DNA here is from genome assembly GCA_907163375.1 of Prostheceraeus crozeri. Lineage (NCBI taxonomy): Eukaryota > Metazoa > Platyhelminthes > Polycladida > Euryleptidae > Prostheceraeus > Prostheceraeus crozeri. The sequence goes on from CAJQUW010003474.1 coordinate 22,636, forward strand.
GTTTAGTTCATTCGTGTAACTATTATGTTATATCAAGTGCGGAAATATGTTTTAGGAGTCACTATTTTCACTAGAGAGAAAGATTAACTTGCCACTCTATTGGCAACTTGACATGTATGATTGCATGGAATTGCAGAGAATGTGTGATCGCATGTGAGAAAACTTGTGCGCCTCTTTCTTAATTTCTGATCAACTCATTAGACCAATATACAAATCGACAGAGATACAGCACAGAAGTTTGTTTTCCAGAAAAAAACTTTCTCGGCAAAATTTTTTTGGCATATTATTTTTTCCCTTCTCATAATTTGTGTTTAGAGTGTGTAGTAAGTGTACACGTTTGCTCTAACTTTCATTCTTTCGATAAATATGTATTCACCAATCTCTGCGAGCGCATTTAGTGTCACATTATGATTCCTTTTATTTTGAATAAGCATTTCACTTCTACCACTAGCATCTTAAAATGAAATGCATACATCATGAACTTCATATGAACGCATCAAAAGATACGATACCTAGGACATATTGTAAAATATACAAATTTGCATAAAAGTAGCTCAGATATCAAAAAGTGATATTCCATTTTCAAAGCCCTTGTAATTACATACCTGACCCCTGATTTTTGTATACAAAAGGATTAGGTATTGTCATTATCTCTACGGACGGGGTAATGTGTTTAATCACTGTTTCTCTGACTTTGATATCTATCTGCACTGCAATAGGGCTGTGACGATGAATAGTCATCATTCCATTTCACTTTGTGCTGTTCATTTCACACTCAGATTTTCCGGTGTCGTCGCCAGACAAGAACAGGACGAAGGGCGCTCGCGATTCAATAAAATGATGATGACTACTTGTAGCATTTTTCTTACATGAATTTAGTCTTTAATTGCAAGCCATTCTGTCTATACTGCTTTGTCTTCAAGCGATTCAAGTGTGCATTTCTGTAAAAAAATCTTTTTAATGTTTTAATTTTTTGCACTTTTAAACTGTGCTACACTTTGATTTAGTTGTCACCATTATTTCTATGAAGAATGAGCTGGTAATGGTGGAATATGGAATTAACAGAGCTTCAACTTCGGAATTCTACCTGGAATCAATATGTTATCAATGTTATTATTTAATCTCTGAGGATCCAAAATAATTGACAGAGACCGGTGAGTCCTGAAAATGCTTTTGTGTATATGTTTAATTACAGTTTCAATTAGATATTTTTGAAAATACACAATGTATCTTGCATGGTATCTTGTAACCTTTTGTGTTTCATCAGTCGTGAGCAAGTTTTGAGTCAGTGATATTAGAGTACAACTAACATAAGACCACCAGTTCATCCATCGGGATGAGAGAAAATCCAGTAATCTTAGCCGCGCTCATGCAAGGCGGATCACATTAGCATCTGAGTTTTGCAATTACTGTAAATGCGCGTCTTGTATAACTAAAAATGTCCATCTGATAAAAAAAGAGCGGGGATGGGGAGCCTTGACAAAAGTTGACTTGAATATACATGTACTATATAGCACTGAATACTCGTACATGATAAAAGTCAATTCAGAATTTTACAGAGCATTATATTGTCTGTTATTTCCAGAATTGTCTTTCAATCCTAGGTTCACATGGATAAATTTGAGAAATCTGAATTATTTTGCATTTTTGACTCGGTCCTCAGAAACTCTGAACCCTATCAGATTATGTTAAGATGAAGATTGCTTCCTAAAAAAGCCAAATATTAATTTACCACAAACAATGGATTATGAAATTGAATGCTGCCGAGTTATATGAACAAGCGTGCAAATTTATGCTTACTCGCGATATCTTTCGGCTTTCTCTAGAACTGCTAATCTTACTGCTCCGCCTTATAAAAATTCAATTTCCGTCTTCAATATGCCGCAGGCGGTAAACGCATGTTCAGAAACGTAGAAGGATTTGTTTGAATCTATCGGTACTTTTAAGATAATTCGATTTCCTGCTTTTCCTTTTTAATATATACTAATCTATCTTCGCTGGAAAATAAAAAGATTTTGATTCCGAGACAATAGCGAATTAGCATCAATGATACTTTTTATAGAAAGATAAATGCAAGCAACAATCCCCAGGCAAAATTTCTGTTGTTACGAATGGATGAGCACGCTATGTGAAGTCGACACGAACTTTTAACTCGTCCGTTCATATAGAGCTTTTCATTCTAATAGAAAAGCTTGGAACATTGTCGTGTCACCACTGAGCTGGCCAGCTGCTTGAACCGAAAGCTGCAATGCGATGTTGCTACGATTTTGCTGGTCATGTTCATCTGTTTACATTATGAGATACGGCTATTGTTCACAGCAGCTCAGGGGCACTTAGTATATATATATATATATCCTTTGAATACACTAGATGAAATACGATTGTTACATATAACAGATTTTTCTCTTCTTTTCAGTCATAATTACACGATTATATTTTAAATGTCAATGAATTCTGTACATAAGCAGTAACTTCGTAACCATAGAACGATTTGAAAAAAAGTGTTAATGTGCTATTTGTGTTATATTTCTGTCATTTTTTGCATGAATAAATAATTGACTGAAAGAATCATTTCGATGAAATTAAATGTTGAGGCAAGCTATCCTTCAAACACTTATCATAGAAATTATTCTATATATTTCATTACAAAATGGAATAAGCTAAACATTATAGGGCCCTGATCAAAATTTATTCTGTTAGAGGTTTTAAGGGCCTGGATGTAGGAAAATTAATAGAAAATAATGAACCATCTTCACACCTGCAAAATTTCGATTTCTGGAAGCAGATAACCCGCACCTTCTATCTGCCAAATGAAATGCACAGAGAAGATCGACGATTTTTTTTCATTTGGTGCTCTACAATTACATTTTCAGAGGATATAAATGTCTAAGGAAACATTTCAACCAAAAAAGAGTGATCGATTACATCTTGACGAGTACGATTTGTTTTACTTGTCTCTTGCTTTAACTTTCACTTCAGATCATACTAAAGAGAGCCATTTTACGGCGGAATGCATCAAAGAATAGAGATCGACTAGCACAAAGGAACCGACTCATCGCTGACTCAGTCAACGATTGAGAGTGTATCAAATGACAGTCTGAGATTCTGGAGAACTCTGAACTTCTCAAGCACTTTCAAGTGTGTTTCGATATTATGATTATCTTCAGAGTTCCTTTCGAAGCATCCATTTTTCATTGTATCACATTGCTTTTACACGTAGAGTAGAATCTACCCTTTAGTGGTTTGAAAGAGAGCAGCTCTTATGCACAAAACAATGGAAGCTCACTCGACATTCTCAGTAATTCTTCTCCCACATCATCGTAGTAAACTTCAAAGTCGCTCATTGCATTGTCTCGGTTTAGCGCGTCACTTGTGAAGTCGACTCACGTCTACTGACATATTCGCCGAGTAGGACTCTCCCTTAATTGAGTTGTCATACGCCTAACAAAGCTCCAAAAGGGATGCTACGATCAGATTTCCCTTTCTTGTCATATTTTCGTCGTCTTTTCAAGTTTAAAGGACCCAGCTGTTTCCCTTTCTTCTACTGTCATGCTGCTGTGGTGTTTAAAGCGTGGCTTCGTGATCTCTTGTCATCGGCGCCATGTAGGACAACCGATAAAATGACAGGGCGAGCGGTTTTGCTTTCCAAGCTTTTAATGAGCTTGTTTTCGACTCGAGTTTCTTAAAATGCTCGATGTATTTCTTTACACGGCGCCTCGGAGAAGATTATGAAAAGGCATCATTTCATTGCTTTGAGGATGTGTGTGGCGTGTGTGTGTGGCAAATCAAATGATATTGAGTTACAAAACACAAATGTTGCAATTTCCTGTGTAGCATTTAGTTGAAAGAGGCAATAAGAAAGGAAAGGGCGAGAGACAACAGCGAATCCAGACAAAGTTTCCCGCAATATGGGAAATCGAACAATCGCATCAGAGAACATGGAGACCTACATGTTAAACAAGCTCTCTGGAGAAGAAACAGATTTCCTTTCGCTCTCTCGCAATGTTCGAGGGAAATGAATAAGAAATCGTTATCAATTAATTTCAGGACTTGTTAAAATTGACAATTTCTCGATGTGCTTAACATAAAACCGCGTGATACTGTTGGAACCCAGCAACCATATGATTTAGATTAAGAAATATAAGACTTTTTGATTTCACAATTATTTTCTCTAATATGATGGTCAAATTTTTACTAACAGTCATTGCTGGGCTTGTGATGACAAACGTGTAGATATGACACAAATTAAATGCAAATGGACGTAACACCCTATCTTCCCGAACACAACTTGTCTGATGAGGAGTTGAACACAAGTATTCTAGAAAGCTAAGCAAGTGCATCATCCGTCGTGCTCTAAATACCACCAGTCTGGCTGTGTTGATATCAGACAGCACTAAATTTCTTGGAATCAAATTCGATAATAACTTTAAATTTGATAATCATATCTCATCGATAATCAATAAATTGAAAACATTTATACCGACATTATACAAGCTAAGAGATATCATGCCATTAAAAACATTACGCGTACTACACGAACAACTATGTCTCCCTTCTATTCAATACTGCTTAATAGCATATGGTAGTGGCAACAAACAGTCACTTAACAAACTACAGCGTTTACGTAAGACCTTGATCAAGATAATACACCGCAAGGAAAAACAGTCATTGGATATATCGTTTTACAAAAGTGAACAGTATATGAATGTGGAAATTATGCATGAATTCGAGCTGCTGACTCTCGCATATAAAATAAAATACAATGATAGCAGCTTACCAGCATACTACAAAACCCATTTAGAAGAATCAATTAGGCGTAGTGAAAACTTTAAAATCCCATATTTTAGTACATCACTAGAGCAAAAGAGTAGTAAATTTAGAATACCATTTTTGTGGAATGGTCTTCCGAGCAACATTAAAAAAGCTAAAACAACAAAAGAATTCAAGCAAAAATTAAAATCTTTCATGATAGATAAAATGAATTATTTTTGATATGATGTGCATAGAAATATACTGCAATTGGTTTAGATCTGCATGAATAGGTCAAATATCCTTCTATGTGCTTTATAATTATGCGTGCATGCATAATGTACATACTCGTATTATATATTCTAATATACACATGTTCTTGTATTATTCTGTACTCGTATTATACATTTTCTTTATTGTAAGCAAAAAATAGGGCCAGGCCTAATACCCCCATGTGCGGGTCATCTGGTCCTTTTCTCCAATTGACAGTCTTTACGTTATGTCATGAAAAATTTGTATTCACATTTGTAAAAGATGCATGAAACTCATTTTGTTTGGGGAATAAATATATTTTCTATTCTATATAGTGCTTGTCTAGCTTTCTTGCTGGCTTTTGTTTTAGCGAGTTGTGGTCGGGAAGACACAGTGCCAGTGCCCATTTGGACTTTGTTCGTGTTGTAGTTGTACCTACCGTCAAAATAAGCCGACCGAGTTCCTCGATACTGATTTAGACCGGTTTTTAATTCACATGTTTTGAGTGCAGCATGAAGTTGCAGTAGAGTTTCACTGACACAGTATTGCTGGTATACAAAGTATTTTTCATGCAACGCCATGGACTTCATGACTGGACTTGTTCACGCTAATCAAATACGTCACCTGAGTCCCCTTATGCTATCAAGTTCAACACTGCGGCTCATCCATTTGATAAATGCTCTCTAAAGTCCCTTTATCGTTGCATTTTTCACTTCATCGCTTTGGAGTGAATTGTTGATTATTCTAATGAAAGCAAACATCATTGTAGAATTCTCCTGACCTATGAAGTAGGCCGCCTGGGAGAGCTGTGGTTACGCCAGGCTGGCATGCGATAGTGAAACTATCAAAATCAAACATCGGCAACAGCCCCATCTTCAATGTTTACACGAAATGCTTCAGAATATGTGTGTTGACTAAAAGCTTCTGTCAAAAACTTGAGAAGGCATGAGAAATTTAGTTTCCATCATTCTATTTCATCAAAATCAATAAGTTTAAGGCAAGTGGTGTTGATTATCAGAGTTCTACATTGCAAAATACTCAACATCTTTTGTCTATGTTCCAACTTTCATGCTGGGAGAAAAACAACGTGGATATAGTCTATTAAATAACAGAGACAAGCATAATTAGATGATTTTGTTCGTCATACTCCCAGAAATTTATTACAACTTTGTTCAAGAGTTCCGAACCGATTAAAATATTGAAAGAGGAGGAAATGACAAATTTGTCAATTGCTCTCACAAGAATTTGGAAAGTCGTTCGTTTATTGAAAGGAAGAAATTTGCCTGCATGAAAATTCATAGATTTATTCTTAACATACTCTGCTCAAATGTCTTGCAGAAATAACTTTGCTTTGGACAATTCAAACTGACAAATTAATCATAGATAGACTCAATCAAATTTAGAACCGGAGTCGGTCGACCAGCCAGCGTGCTCTTGTGGAACGAATTTGACAGCTGTCTGGACACTCCACTTGCTCCGAAGAGATTTGAAATTGTACAAGTGAAGAAAAATGATGCGTTGTGGTATAATTTGAGGAATATTGGCTTGAATGACTGAGAGAACGGGTGTAACCATTCCTATGCCGCATTTAATTATATTCATATTCTAGGATATAAGCGAATGGGAAATTCGCAATCACAAATCAAGAGCAAAATTTGAGTTTACTTCGTAAAAGCTGGAACAGATGCGGTAAATGATATTTGTGATTTATATCTGGAAGTGAATAATTATATGCCTCACATCTAATTCACATTTTGTTGAGCCACTGAATTTCAAATTAATTTTGACACTGAATAGACTGTCAATACTCATAGATTGACGATTTTGGCAAAAATGAAATTTTCTATGTTTTCTCACATCAACTGAAAAGCACTCGGTCTAAAGCCGTAATTTTCGGCATGGTGTATCTTCAGGTCATTTCCTATAATGTGCATGTGAAATTATCATGCTTCTGATCGGCGATGTATGAAAGTGTGGTATGTATGAAGTGTGTGTATGGAAAATGTGGTTCAGTGTGGATAAAGTGGGCCAACATCTTGGTGTCTGCCGACAGTAGAAGACTTACCAAATCTGAGCGTGTGTAGCTTCATGGATAAATGTCCATAAACATGATAAGAATTGGCCTGATGAAATCCCATGCCGAAAATTATGGCTCTAGACTTAGTGCTTTTCAGTTGATGATAGAAAACACAGAAAATTTCATTTTTGCCTAAAACGTCAATCTGCGTCCCATTTGATTAATATGCTTTTCTTTGATCGTGTCTGACAATAAGAAGAGCTAATTAGAAATCTGCAAATGACGCAGATAGCTGGCATAGGCCTACGGAATAATCTTCTGCTTGAAATAATCATTTCACTTATAGGCATAAGAATAAAATAACAAGCGCGTAACTCTGATGAGAAGGCAGTGATGATGTTAATGAGGGAATATTGGTTCTCCTCAAATTAATATGATAAGTAGGTACGGTGCGGTTAGCCTAATTTGACATAACGCTAATTGCAGAGCAATCTTGAATACCCGATTATTGTACTGCGACAGGACATCTACGACTAATCCATGTCTGAGACCAAAAGAAAAGCGAGAGAATGTTATTATGTATTATTTACAAACCTAGGTGCTGATGATATTCTGTAACATTTATCTTTGTATAAAATGCATTAAAGCAAGGTAGTATGATATAGCGTGGATTTCTAAATATAGGTACTCGGTCCGGCATGCATCAATTGGTGATTATAGTTATCGCTGTGCAACATTTCATGAGGATGAGTGCATGTCGATGCCCTGGTATACAAATTGCACTGAAGAATGTTGCAAACTGGTTACATGGTGTACATGTGCTAGTATTTCCTTCTGCTATACGAAATCGTTGTCGCACTTGGTATTAGATCTGCCGATATCTGATCACAATTACACATCACAACTTTTCTATTTGATTGCCCGCTCGATTCTCACGAAATATCAGTTTCATTAATTGAATATACATAGAACAACTAAAAAGTTAACTGATAGATTATAGAAGATGTAAAAACTAATAAGTTAAGTAATAATTAAGTCAAATCGGCTTAATTGAGTGATCAAAAGACGTTTTTCTTGCCTGGTGATAAATTTGCTCATTACTTAAAATAAGGTGTCTATTGTTCTTATCTGACTCTTATTCAAAGAAATGCGACTATTAACTTTAAACCTAAGTCAAGCTCAAAACAGCAAGTCCCATCTTACGAGCCTGCTATTATGCATAAAATTATAATATGATAGTGACATGTAATAAAGCAGCATACATCATTATTTTAAATCTTGCACAACTGTCAAGAATTGGCAGATTAATTGTTAGACTATATCATAACAGATCATTTTCAAAAGACTTTCCTAAAAAACTTTTTAATATGTTTTAACTGAACTATAATCAACTGCGATGACGCACCGCATCACTATTTTGGTTAGACAACTTATTTTCATATGCCTGAAATAAATATAACGCTAAACTGAGTTGCCATGCAAAGAATGCGCGGAAATGAGGGATAACAATGTAATTACTGTTATCATGATGCAAAATACTTATACACTACAGAGAAATTAAAGATTCAATTTTCTAAATACACATGTCAAATGACAGTACAACATCTAATCACTTATATGGCATGTTGTAAATATGAAGCAGTCTAAATTCTGTGACAATCTTTCGAGAATCCAACAATCTAATAATCTTTATTAAAGTTGATATTACGCAATGCAAATGACATAAGTAAGATGACCATGATGAACTGGCAAAAGTCGGCATTTAACGTAGGCGTGATATCGATGACAGTGTCAATAGAATAAAATATCATCGTCTAAGAAACCCAATAAAAATGATGTTCATTAACAAAACAAATTTCATCGATAATTAATGATTAAAACAAACATAATTAAAATTAAGCATAATTCATCGATAATCACGGATAATTGCTAGAATTGAATTCGAATAGCTTGTTGTAAGAATTTCTTCATTTTCATCAAATCGTATCAATTTATTCAATCCAAAATTGCATTAATGATGCGTGATGAAGCTTTAGATGTTCTATTGAGATTAAAATTGTCAGTTTGCTATCTCATTTATGTCGTTGATTTTGCTGTCAGTATTTGATGTCATCTTTTGTTTCACTCTCATGGAACGGCATCTCGCTAATCAAGCAGAGGCTCGTTCTTCTAATGGATCTTTGCTATATTCCTCTTCATGTTTAACCTTGTATTCATTTTTCTTTCCTAAAGAACTAGTAGAAAGAACTGAAAGAAATATCTTTCATGTACATCTGATTCCATTGATTTAAGAACGAATTTCGCAAAAATAATCTAAGAAAGAAATATGCCATTTATATTGAAATCCTTTCGATGCTTCTATTTTTCATCTTAAACTTTAATACAACTCACAATCTGAATGTTCACGGCTGATCTTAACAACGAACAAATTCACATGAACGACATTTGATGTAAATGATGAATGAAAGATTACTTTGCGGCATTCGCTTTCATTTCATGTTAATTGATTACCTTGTCAATGAGAACAGGAAACAGAGGTATTGGATTATCGTGTAGTAAGAATAAAAGTATTATTTCTAAGACACCATGTTGATGATTAACATAAATTAAATTAGCCTTCCATTCAAAGAAACTTACACAAGGTAAAGTCGATAGTTTGATGTTGTTTGGAAATTGAATATTTTAGCGCTTGTCAAAGACAGGAACATTTTCCTGCGCAAATGTAGAAGTACTGATTATTAAGTCAAAAAGAGATTCCACTTCTATAGCATGCAAAAAATTCATCGACTTTTCGCAAGTGATTCAAAAGAATGGGGGTGTCTTCTTGGGTTTATTGGCTAAAAGAATTACTAAAGACAATATGTACACTGTACAGGCTCAACGTTTCGCGTGTTCACGCTTCCTCAGGGGCAAAACAGATTAGACTTAAGGCTAAAAACGTCAGTACAGCACAGGAGTGCCAGGTGGGCCTTGTTTTTAGTAATTCTTTCAGCCAATAAACCTAAGAAGACACCACCGTTCTTTTGAATCGCTTGCGACATGAGAAGTCTTCTGTATGCGGCTATCATACTCATCGACTTTTATTTTTGCATTCGCTATCCACTTCATTTCTCAATACTGTCAAGCCTATATGGGCCTATATGCCATAATACATGCACAATAATACAGAATAATAGTCATAAACAAACAACATTGCCTGGTATAAACTTTTTTGTTATGATGTGATGCATTTTCCTCTGAGTCACTGCGATAACTGACAACAAAGTCTGCCATTAGAGGTTGCTGGAAAATTTGGAATAGGCTTTGCTATAACTCTCCTCAGTAGGTTTTGTAGCCGAACGGGTCCACTAGGAAAAATGCAAATTTTACCCCAACCTCCTTCCTATCTCCCATACTGGCTGTCAAACTCAAAGAAAAATGCAAACCGATGAGCTAGTTTGACGTCATCAGAAAATGCATCGTCCATCTATAATGTAACCCAGACCGCTGACCTGAAACACACGACAAAAGCAACCATTTTCGACATTTATGGTTACTCTCTTGACGAGTTCTATGAAATGAAATTGTCATCATCATTACACACATCGTGATTGCTTTTGTAAATGGATACATGCATATACAAGCTTTTCATATTATTATAAGGTCCTCAGGTTTTGTCAATGAAAAGATAAACGGAACTACAGTTATGTTCACATTTTTTGTGTATGTCTATAAGTCATGCTCTATTTCGTACATCAGGCTTAGATAGATCAAAGTAATGCTTAGTTTCTTTGAAATGTGATGCCTGTGGAGTCCAAATTCGTTTATCAGCCATGATTCCTTTGTCAGTGGTCATATTTGTGCTCTCTATCCCAGGTTGCCGGTCAATGTCATTAACTTGTTAGTCACGGTAGTAATATCGAAGCAATGAAAGTTCGTGTTGACATAATTCGAAAATATTAAAGAAGAACAAATAAGAAAAGTCACAATGCGATGGTACCAGCAGTTATAAAAGAAAAATGCATTAATCTTTCTTATCTTTAAACTACACGCGACTTCACTTCAACAAGGTTGAGTCACCTACACGACATTATCAGACTGTATAAAATGACATGATGCTATCAACAAAGTAGAGCTGATTAAATATGAATATTTTTAACGATTCGACGCGGTTTAAATCAATCATAATGAAAGTGGAAGCAGAAACGTTTCCTGGTAGTAAAACTCCATTGTCTCTGCTTTGATATTACCTCCAATTAGTTTTACATGATACATCGAGTCAATTTCATCTTCTAATTACGACTTCCTGTATATCAAAGAATAGACGGGAAATATGATGACAAGAAGATTGCGCTTGCAATTACAACAATCACTTGCTGAAGTCTCGATGTGTAATAGGCGAATAAAGATATTCCTCTCTCAATGTATTTTTGAAAATTTGTTTGAACACGTGATAGGAAGTCCGTAATTTACCTTAGTTGTGTATTTTTGCTATCATGCACAATTTTAGATGATAGAGTGCAATTTACAAATACACCATATCACAATCACGTGCTTGATATATCTGCAAGAGATAGTTGCATAAGAAATATAAAAGTATTCCGGTCGGCTTCATAAGACGGGATTTCCACAATCCTTTCTAAGCTTGGAAATCCGAATGTTCGTCATTTTGTGGAAAAGGTTTTGCTTCTTTGCAACATCATTCCAAATTTCGCGATTTCTCCGCGAACTTCAATTCGCGACTTCACAGAGAGCTTTCAAATTTGTATATTCGTGGCATGTATTTTCTGTGTTATTGAATTCGCAAACATTGTTAAAATTTGATATTTTGAATATGGGTTGAATTCAGTCTAGGGCCTTTCTACATTCTCAATAGACTCATCGTGCACCAAAAATTGAAAACTATATGGGCATGGTGTATTCCCGATTCACTAATGATTTTCGAAGGTACCGGTTAGCTTTGTAGAAGCAAACGCCTTTTTTGAAATGTCGTAATTCCAACTACATATTATGCTGTACGAAATCAGCCTTAACAGAATGATTTTAATTGCATTAAATAAAGATTTAGGTCACTTACTTGCTCTGTTATTATCATAGGAGCAATCATCTCTTCATTTTCAGCCTTCTTACTATGAAACTGCGAGTTCCTTTTATGAAGTTCTTTTCTCTCATTTACCATGACAGACACATTTCCTAAGCTTTTAGTTGGATATCCATCCATAATCCTCAATTCCAAACTTAATGAAATGGCTCCCTTAGTGGTCGCATGCTGTGATTTTTATGATGCAAAATACATGTAGATGAATCTGACACCGTCTAAAGAGTACATCGCATGTGGCCTGAAATTCATTCTGTGTAAATGATCCAGTCCGCTGAATATTCGATCACCTACTGTATATGGCTTCAACATAATTTGGAAGATCTCTCCATGCTCAGGAAGTCAAAAAATGTGTGCTGAAAAAAGCCCTTCTATTCTGCTACAAGTTATTTGGTCACTATGATGGCTGAGCAGCATTGGTATATTACTTTTCAAAGAACTAATGAACATGTAGAAGTTGAATGTTCTCTCATTCAACACAAGGCTAGAAGTACCATATTTTATTGTCGTGAATGCTCCTACGATTTCCATGTACACGTATATGTCAAACGAAGAGTATTCTGAGAGAGAAAGATGCGTTCTGATCTTCATGGTCTTTCTGTATATGTATCTCCCCTTGAAACTCCTTTCAATCAATAAATCAATTGATATTTGTGACATTAAACTCACATGAGTTGGATGAGAGAAGTCCTTTTTGTATTGATAAAATACAGCTTTATTAGGACGAGGCCTTTCGGACGCACCAAGCGACCATCATCAGGTGCAGGCAGTCATGAAACTGAACATCAGTTGATCATGCCACATTGCTAAACAGGAGTCATGTACGGAACTGGACGCCAAAGCATAGAACTATACAAAATGTGTTAATCATGTTGCGTATACAATATTAACAAATAAAATGACTACTGTTAAGACAAGAAGTAGACGAAAGAATGTACATAAAAAGTCAAGAGAAGCAAACGAAGGAAAGAACTAGCTAAAAACTCCACAAGTCACTCAAAGAATGCTTTACACGATTGGAAGAACCAAGCTTCTTTGTCCACAAGGCTTCTTTTTATAGCATTCTTTGAGTGACTTGTGGAGTTTTTAGCTAGTTCTTTCCTTCGTTTGCTTCTCTTGACTTTTTATGTACATTCTTTCGTCTACTTCTTGTCTTAACAGTAGTCATTTTATTTGTTAATATTGTATACGCAACATGATTAACACATTTTGTATAGTTCTATGCTTTGGCGTCCAGTTCCGTACATGACTCCTGTTTAGCAATGTGGCATGATCAACTGATGTTCAGTTTCATGACTGCCTGCACCTGATGATGGTCGCTTGGTGCGTCCGAAAGGCCTCGTCCTAATAAAGCTGTATTTTATCAATACAAAAAGGACTTCTCTCATCCAACTCATAATGTCTGGTCCTTTATTCTCAACAATTAAACTCACACTTGAGAGAAAACGCTTGAACTTCTTCTGTTAAGTAAAAATCTCAAGTCCACTGTTCGCAGGATTATTGAATTTATCGGTAATACAAATGAAGTGTAGTATTGTTGCATGATTTCAACAGTAGGCTGGTATTTAATTGTGGTTTTCATTATTATCAAGGCGGCAATACCGTCAAATTTTTAAAATGATGAATGATAGGCCCAATTGAAGATGAGGACAGGCTCAATGAAGTCAAAATATTTGTGCAGTGGCCCTCTATTTAGCCTCTGTTGTCATCATTGCTTTCTTATCTATAGTATTAGTCAGTAATCGCACGGGTTTGAGAAAATATCTGGATTGAATACACCGTACCTCTGGCCTTTTGAAATAATTTCGGAGTTAAAAAACATTCATTGCCTTTTTGAATCTAGGGTAGGCCTATGTTTATCTTCAATAAGTCAAGTCATCGGTATGTATATGTATTTTACAGTTTGTTGGGCTTAGTACAAATCACAGTACCATTTCAATTGTAATATTATAGATCCTGTGAAGCTAGCTAATAATGATTTTTATAGAACGCTGCATAATCCTAAGGCCGGAGGCACACAGAATAAGCAGCAAGTCATGAGCCGTAAGCCATCGTTCGCAAGTCGCGTCACGATCCTACATAGGTCATAAGCCATAGAGAGCAAGCCACAAGTCATAAGTCAGAATTTTGACAAATTTATTTTCTCATGATAGACCAGACAGATAGGCAGAAGGAGAAAGTATATGATATTTTTATGATCATAGTATATGACATTTATATATGATGACGACTTATGACTTATGGCTTGTGACCTATCCTGTGTGCCTCCGCAATCAAAGGTGCCGTATGGGTTATGGCTTATTCTGCATGCCAGCTCTCATTGAAACTTGAGTGTTGGAACTCAATCTGCCGCTTATGACTTATCGTGTGTGCCTCCGGCCTGAGCGGTCTACTTTTGTACCAAATTTTATTAAGTGCCATCCGTAATTTGGCAGAAATTTTGCGCTACCGCCATGTATCCCCTTTGTTTTAAGTTACAGAGTGCCTGCATATATTTAAGACGCTTGAGTGTGACTAATAGTGAGCTATCTTAAAAGCAAAGATACAACATATCACATTTCTTTTTTTAAAAGTATTTAATTGACATGTTTTCAAAATTAATCGAACGGATGATATTGTGCTGCAGCAGCTATAATAATAATTTTGTAATGTAATCATGTATTGAATTACTTCTTTCAGCAATGCCAGCATGCTGTCAAGTTACATTTGCTTGAAGTAATATTTTGATGCCTATTCGATTCTCCTCCTTCCCCTCCAATAAAATTCAAGGGATTGAAGCGATTGACAAGCCTAATTTTTTTTGAAATGTCATCGATTTTGAATTTAAGAACAGCATTCTAGAAAATTTTTTTATTATGATCATCTGCTGTGCCATCGGCAGCTAATCTAGTTTTGCAAATTTGAGCATTGTCATGAAAAGTTCTACTCATTGCCGATTTAAGCAGTTGTGGCACATCTACAGTGTATAGCCTAAGCATCTTTTTAAGACTTTTCCTAATAATATGAAGACCTTGAGTGTCATTTTAGCATGCAATTAAGAATTATTAAGAGGATTGATGACCGAAATTCGATAAAATTCCAAAATTTTCAAAAATTTGTGAAAATTGAGAAATAAAGGCGGAATTGATGATGTGTGAGCTAGATCAGCTGAGTACCACGCCCATCCTTATAAAATCCACACGTCAAATATGTATTGACTGTGATATACCTACAATCTAGCAAGGGGATATAAATGCGTCTCAGAGACCGAAGTGGATAATGCTGAAGGAGATAAATTTCCAAATACAATATAGGCAATGGTAAATGGATCATCAAAAATAGACTATTTTGAAATATGACAGTGTAACTGACGTACGAAATTTAGTAACTTTACATAAGAAGCTTAAATGTCATAAATTGAACAATCATGAAGTGGAAAGTTTTCATTTATATTTGACTTTGAAATAAAGCTAAATATTACTCACTTTCCTCATCGCCATCAGGAGAAAGGTTCGACCTGGGTGGCTGCCCTTTGGGACCACTCCGAGAACAAACATATGTCTACAATATAGAAAATGTACAATGGATTTGAGAATTAAATGTAAGAGGTTGAATGAGAAAGTGCACAACGGATTATAAATTGAAAACGCATTTCTAAAATCTACTAATTGTCTGACTACTTTATTCAACTGCTCTCTTGTGTGAAACTTTCTTAGCGAAAATATACTTACCTCGCTGACTTTCCCTACGATTCCGCCCTTCCACTTTCTTTTAGAGTCTGCAATGATAGAAAGTACATAATCAATTTGATAGTCACACGAACTTTACAAAACACTTTTTTCTCAAAACATTCAAAGTGTAATTGATTCCTGTCTATAGAGTCAATTAAAAATTGCGACAAAAACAACAAAAAGATTCGTAATTTCCAAATGTCTCAGAAGGAGTTCTGAAGAATATATGAGTAGACTATACTTTGTCTGCACAGGTACAACTGAAAGATTTAAGCGCAGTGATAGTTTTCGAAGATGTTGCAAACATTAATTGGCAGTACATTATTACAATGTTTGAAAATATAGGCTGGAAAAATAGAAGCTGAAAAATATTGTATTTTACAAGCAGCTTAAATGCTTGATTTCAATAGTGTCAGCTAACGTTAGCAATTGGATTTTGACTCTATTTGATATCATTAAGATGATATAAAAACTCTCGGTTCACACGTTTTTCAGAATGCAGTGACAGCATTATTCATGATGAATGGTGTTTTAGCTGATGGTTTGACATTTGAAATTTGATGGAATGTCAACTAAAAGAACTCTTACAACTCAAGAGCGCAGCTCAATGTTGGGCAAGCATGTGGAAGAGGCCCAATCTTCGTGACAAATTCAATGACATCTGCATTGGAAAAGCCTCGAAACGTTTTAGTCCATTTTTCCATATACTTGCAATT
This sequence comes from Prostheceraeus crozeri, assembly GCA_907163375.1. Lineage (NCBI taxonomy): Eukaryota > Metazoa > Platyhelminthes > Polycladida > Euryleptidae > Prostheceraeus > Prostheceraeus crozeri. The sequence continues at coordinate 39,157 of CAJQUW010003474.1, forward strand.
TTTTCTTGCATCTTTTGTTAATTGTCACAAACGTGGCACAAAATGATTGTGTCACTGTCAAAAACAAAACTTATCTAATTTGATTATTTGTAGAATGTTCTTCATTTTCAATGCAGTAATGCTTCATATACCAAACCGCTGAAGCTAGCAGCAACATCATTGATTATCTGATTAGTATGGTGTGGATTGATTTTCCCTGCAACAGGAAGAATTTTAAATCAGGCAACTTTTTTAGTTTAAATTGAGGGGTAAAGATGGGCATATTTTGCTAATCTGAGCGAGGTCTCGCAGTTGGCGCAACTTCAATTTTGTCCACTTTACCACGTCGTCCTTCTCAGATCGCATGAGCTTTCTTCGCGGACGAATGGTCGCGAACGACCGCATCCATACTTTGATAATAGTCAACAATCCAAAGCCTCTCATTACGTGGCCAAACCGTCGCAGCGTTTTCCTTCTTCCGACTCCTTCTCTTAGCAGTGAAGCGTTCAAAATTGTCATTATCTAATTCTTTATCTTTGCACGGAGTTCTGAGAAGTCTCCTGTAACAACTTCATTACTACTTATTTTACTAATTTATTTTACTATTTTACTACTAACCGCACAAGAAACAGCAAAATGGTGCTCCTCAAGAAGGAACCTCTAATAAGCCAATAATATGTTCCATCAGAAGTTCATTTCAAATCATTCCGTCAATCATCATTGTCATTCTTACATTTCAACATTATTGTATGGGTCTGTTATCAAATATCATCATTCAAATTCATTGGAAATTTATGTATAACTTTCTAAATTGTTTCTATATTGTCTAAATTGTTTCAAAGTCTCATATTTAAATTCCTCATAATTTTACATTTTTCTGCTAAGTAAATTACACATCCTATCATCTGCTAATGGCACTGGGATTCAGTGTGTGATGACTGATGAGTGAATATCATTATGCACTAGTGACCAATTATAATAAAATAGATCGACAATCTATTTACTTTTAACTCAATTACAGCCAGACAAATGTGCTCAACTGTATAGTAATGCGAATCTCCGCTGCAGACGTAAAGCTTAGCATATCAAAGTTGTAGCAAAACAGAACATAAGTAACAAGCAATGCATAAGTTTTTCCATATTAGTTTCACGTGTCCGCACGCATCAATGTCAGAAAGGCTTTCAATTTCTACGGACCCAGTTAATTGAGACAGCATCGCAGACGTTTACACACGGCACTACACATTGACAAAGACTGCTGGTCGACACGCTTGTGATACTATCCTAATAAAAAGTGCCGTAGAGATTCAAAACTTTTCTGCCCATACATAGTACCATTGAAATCGAGCATTGCTTAATTACCAACCAACACTTTCGATTGAAGATAATACTTCCATCAAGCTCTTTTGAAATTCATAGTTCAAAAGTAATGGTCGGTTATTTGGATTGTCATCCGCAGTGACTGACAGTGGTAGTAAATTCGCTTGTAACACAATACAGACATGTCATGCTACTAGTAGTGATCATTTCTTAATTCCATCAATGCATCATGATGTTTTGTTGTATGCATACAAAACCATAGAATATAAATACATGTTTCACCGACAACGCAGTTCAGATGCGATTTGGCATCGTTGCAGTAAGAGGCTTTGACTACGTCTGGTGATAAGAAACGCTTGTGTTATCTTCAGTTAATTTGTAGCGGGTCTATATGCAAACAAAACCAAAGCATGCAAAAATAACAGTCGATTTCAAGTTTCTACAGCCTCATTTGAAAACAATAATGTAGCGAGAGTGCATGGTAGAAAACCTAATTAAAATTGTTTTAGGCAACAACATATGCCAATATTTTGCATGACTTAGGGGTTCAAGGATTTTACATATCTCAACATTAACACATTTTCACTCTTCATATTGATGTCAGGGGGTAATCAAAATTTCCGATTACTCCATTAAAGTACATTGTAATACAAAATTCATACATTACTGTCTTTCATCTGTGATATTGAATCTTAATTTGCAGGTGATTGCACATGCGTGCATGTGAGCTTTTTTCGAAGATTCTACATATAGTAGCTTAGAAATTTATCGTACAGTCAAAGATATTTGAAAAACATACAAAGATCGAATTCAACACTGAAAAATCATTTGAAGATAATCGACATTAGGACAAACATGAATTTGCATAACAATGAACCCTATAAATCCAATAGGGACACCATTGATAACAGAACCCATAAATATCTTTGCTGTCTATGCTACTCGTTCTGTAGATAATAGAAGGCGAACACAAGAACAAGGTACTCGCTTTTAGATCAAGAACGCACCAGTATGATTTTAGGACATTATTTGGATATAGAAATTTATACTAGACCTATCAATCAACATAAATTAATCAGGTATGTGATGCATTGTAAGGCGCGAATATAACTTGATCACAAGATAGCCATACTAAAATCACACTATAAATAATACAAGTCTATTAAAAGGCAACATTATTCCAAATATCAAGCGATCATTGGTCAATTGGAAAATACACATTAAGTGCAAATTTATGGCATTGTGATTTATTCCTTAGCAAAGTACTCTCACATCCCTCCCTTACAGCTGTCAAATGTCAAGATTTGTTCAATGTTTCATTTGAGTATTCAGTAATCAAATTAAGGCAATATGAAAAGCAAACGATTTGAAAAATGAGGAATTATCTAAGCGCGCTTTTATGGTCGCTGCCAATCGACAGAAGTATCTATCCTCGATTTAGTAACTTGGAATTGGCATTATGCTTCATTTTGCATTTCTCAGTAATTGTTGATTTTGAAATTGACATATTTTACAAATTACTTAGTATTAATTATTGTTTTTCGCAACTGTTCTAAGTAATTCACTGGCGACCTTCAAAACAGTTTTAACACACAGGCACCAAGCTTCTTTCTTTAAAATTTGTTAATTGTCAGTCATCTGGTCACTACTTGTTTGGACATACATATGAAAGTAACGAAAACAGGAATGTGTCTAAGGCTAAATGGGAACTAGAAGGTCAACTGACGGAGTTGAATCCACGTGAAATGCGGAAGATTCTTTTGGGACAGAATTCTAATACACGAAGGAAATTATCGAAATGATGTCGACTGACAGATGACTAACGTTTATCATAGTATACAACAGCAATCAAGATGTCTGTTTAAAAACATTTTGCTACTTCTAAGTCTTTTAGTCTCCATCAATTTTCTGTTCATACCAGGTAACAAAAATGTAAAACACGACTAGAAAATTTTGAACCGTAGAAAGACACGTGGTTGGGTAAAGTGAGATATTTATTGCTGTCGAGGCAGACTTTGCAGGGCTTCTTTGATAAAGTCCTTCGAATTTAGAAAGCTGTCATGAGAAAATTGGACAATGCGTGAAAAATTGGTGTGATTTAACCAAATTGTAGAGATTTATCTACACCAATTATGTTGGAGTTTTATTGCCGTCAAAGTCAAGAGTGGACTAACTAATTTTATCCGCCCTGTCATTTCAGTGTGTGGGTTATAAGTTGATTTTGCGCATTACCTTTTTTTGTACAAGCAGTTAAAAATCTCACATGAATTTATTTCAAAGTTTATTGTCATGGGCAACTATATTTGCTATTTTTATTGTGGAACTCATGTATCAGACATGTGTCTCTTCACCAAGAGTGAAATCGATGGAAAATATTTTGAGCAAGTTATGAAAATCGGATGATTAAGTAGAATCAGCCGCATTTCATCCGATGAATGTCAGTAGTGTGATGTTGTATTATGGAATTAATGAACACTCGAAGAAAATTTACTTAGCATGCATATCTCAATTTTGAACTCTGAGTGAACATAGGCATGCAAGGAAAATGTTGATAATAAAGTGTTACAATTAGCATTTAGATCATGAAGCGGAATCCTGATGTGCAAGTATAATGACAAAAACTATTTGATTAAGAAAGCAGTGTATGTGAGTGCGACGCAACAGAACCTGTCACTGTTCATCTTTGATAATTAGCAATATCATAGTTTCAGCAGATAAACACAATAAATCAATCTATCAACTATCATTTGACTATCATTTGCTTCAGAATATGCAATGTAAATATGGGATAAATGTTGGGATAAGTAGGATGACATAAATTTTGGATAAGATGAATAGTTTTGGGGAAATATTGCTCCAATACCTTTTAGCTGAAGACAGAAGAAGCTAATTAAAATAAATTGAATTCTACACCTAAAACCATGTTTGAAAGGAAGAAAAGAAACTGGTTAAGGTCTAGTCGTACAAATCTATACCTTACCGTGCATCCGAAAGCTGTTTATTTTTCTCTCTTACTTTACTTTGTCATGCATTTATGGCAAAGCATCCACACGCTATGTACTATACCATGTATATTTGCTTCGTCCGTATGTTCTTTTGAATTACTGTCATCTTGCTATGTCAATGTTGATTTTATTGTAGTCAATTAAAAACGGCGCCTCCAGCCCTCAAGTGCATAGATATCGGATTTGGTTAGGAATGGTCGTATTTAGTATGGAATTATAGGTGTCAGATATGATTTGGACTGGTCAGATTTGGGCTGGAATATTTATATGTGGTTTGGAATGAAGATTGTTGTTCTTACAATGTCGCATTTTGGATTTACAACGTTCACATTTGGGTCGCAAATGTTATAGAACCTCAAATTGAAATAGAACCTCGATTTTGACGACCAGTTGCTAAGTTCGCTATTTTTAAACGGTTGAGCATTTTATCCAAAATGTTGATATCTCCTACCACTGAACAACTGTTAACTCATTATGCAATAGGTATATATTCTGGTTCACTCTGTGGAGCCTGGATACTTAGTATTTTCTTTTCAATGCCGTATTGAAATGCTTTAGACTGTTGTTGCCATTATTTCAGTTCGAAAGTTGATCAAGCACTGTGTTTAGAAACAAGCGGTGACGACATCAAAAACTGAAATTTGATGCCGATTCATTTTCAAAAATGAAAAGGATTCAGCAACTTTTAACTGTTAGTATTTCTTTATATGAAGCCTATATTTATGTGACATTATCATCATATCTATATTTATGCTTGTCAAATGGAGCCGGCCGTTTGTCCCGTTAAGTCAATCTGGGAAAAGATTTTCTGTCACACAGAGTTACTTGAGTTTTAATAACCAAGAATGAACTTTCGATTTGACAAAATTATTAACTAGGTTGTCTGACAAGTTGCTTCCTGTGAACTATTAATAAACATATTCAATTGGTGACGCACATTTACACTTTATTGAAATTCAACATTGTGATTTTAATGTATGACCCTTATCATTGGTAATAATCGTCCGTGACTATGATGTGATAATGGTCCTAAACACACTTGCAAGCTAATAATTACTGAAATAATTGCAGTAATTAGTAATATTAAAAACGTGTCTGAATAACATATGCAATAATCCTACCGACATGAACATATAAGAAACCAAATACGAATTCATCATTCAATCATGTGAGCATTACAAGGATTGTTGAGATGATTGAGAAAGAACAAATAAAAAATGAAAGTTTGTTTTTCAGACTGAATGTGACATTACAGCCTTCAGATGTTCTTCCACATAATTATTGTTTATTGTCTTCATTTTAAAAAAAAACAAATTTTAAAAGAGCAAAGCATTTTTGAATTATATTGCATGTATATCTATTTCAAACATTTTACTCATTTATATTAATTTTTGTTGAGGCAGATATGTTGAAAAAGCTACTACTTTTGAATAGATTGATTTCCACATTCTTGAGTAATAAAAGCACACAATATCCGGGCGGCCGTAGACTCTACGTTCCGTCCTACAAGGATTGAATTAGTGCTACTAGGAAAGATCAATGGCTGAATCAACTAAGCAACTGCACATGAGGCTGGTGTGCTTTTCTTTATCCTGGCTTTGCGATGCGGCACATAATTACAGTATTACAGAGGAACAATCTAAAAATTTCTATATATATTTTCTCTTCTATGCAAAGTGTAGTAACATTACTTTTGTCATTAAGTTGATGTCAATTTGACACCGGAATTCAAAAAAAACTTTTTAAATAATGACGCAGTGTATATTCAAAGCTCATATCCTTGACTTGATTAAAACATTTTGCTCTATGACCTAATTGACTCAGAATTAGAATAGGAAAATGATGATTTGTGTGTTATCTTTCTTTATAACGATGAGTAATGTAAACGTGCAAGATTGCAGCATTTGATAATTAGACAATGGGATACTCCACTATTTACAGAGACAATAGAGTTCAGTAACATTTTGAAAGGCATCAATCAACTTCATTTGTCAGACCCGTGACTTAGTTTGACACGTGAATATTACACGGAATGCTTGAAAGTGGTAGGAAAAATCAGAGAACTTCATATATGACCAATAATGCGATAATGTTTGCCGTATTTGAGAATTCAAGCTTGAGATACCAGCATACAATGCGAAGCAACATTTAATCAGGTAAACATCGCAGATAATCACGTCTTATGACATCGTGGTAAAATTTGACTTTCAGATTTGATAATAGCGGAAATATGAAAAAATTCGTTCGATCTTCACCCGTTCTTTCTTTCATTCTTAAATAGCATTGCTTTCTCTTGTATTTCGAAAATGTCATGCATTTGAAATTTGTAAAACATTAGATGACTTCACACGGGTGACATTCACTCATATGAAAATATATCCTTGTCACTTCTTAAAACTTTTAGAGAGAACTAAGTGCCTTCACTGCTATGTCAAATGATCAAACAAACACTCCACGCTCTCTCCTGGGTATGTAAAAATGTTTTTATGCAATGGCATGATATCCATCATGCTCACCCCTTCAATAGTGGAAATGTAAAAATTTGACAAAACAATTAAGTCAATTCAAGATGATCTGCATGTGCTACTTTTTCCACATCTCTCCTTCATCAATTCACTACATTTTCAAAGTAATTTAGGCCTACTATCCTTGCAAATTTTTGAATTTCATACGTTAATGCAAAATTCCTCCTATTATCTATTCATTTTGCTGTTCTTGATGAAGTTAGTTGGAAAATGTGCCTATGCTGTCATAGTGCGTCATATCTAAAATATCCATTCGACTATTGAAACGAGCTTGCTTCATTGATTGTTCCGCTATAAGATGTGGTCACATTTAATAGCTATCAAACATTTTCAGAGAAATTAAAAATTAAAATCTAGAAGTATACATTAACGTAACGAGATTCGCATAAAATCATCGCCAATTGAATATGCACATTATTCTCATAGGTTATGCTGTAAAATGCGGTAAAAAGACGACAGAATCACCAAGTCATATTGTATCGAATTGTCTGATCTATTATTTGTCGATACGACTTAGGATTGAGAATAGGACTTAATTGCCATCAATGTGATTTTGGAAATATTTATCATTCTATCCTTTATTTGAACATTCTTATTTATGTAGATATTCGCTGAAATGTAAAGATAAAGTATAGTGGAATGTATAGGCACATGCCTGTAGATTAATGTCCGCAACAAGAGAGCTTAACTTCACATTCCTCGACTTAGAATTGTGCGGATGAAGAGTGGGCCTACATGAGGGCAATAATTTCATCTACTGAAATAAATTCTAGATCGTTACCTGGCATTGACGGATCGACAATTTCGAGCATTCAGTGGTCATGATGCTTCATTTCTTTAAAATGAATAACACTGAAGACGTAGGTTATAGTAGACTTTAGAAGTATTAAATTTCTTTCCTAGACTGCTTCTGTCTCTGTTTCTATTAATATGCCGCTGTTCTTTTCATGCATTTTGTTTTTGATGAAAAAGCAAGGACTATGAAGGCTTGTTTATTAAACTTAATTTTGTTTGTTATTTAGTGGTATGACAATTATGTGATTTCATAGTTATTTTAAGAAAAATAGATACACTGTTACATTTCGTAACCAATCACTTGGTGACGAAATGTAATAAGCATGAAGCATTAAAGAGATACTTAACATTGAGGAGATACACCGCATTTCGATAAGCGAATTTGCTTGCGAGATATAAGAATGACTGACTAGATTTCCATAATAGGCTGCAAACGCCCAGACGTATAGAGTTCCCTTGTTAAGTACTCAATTATCATCTCATATTTCCAGCTCACAATAAATAGAAGGTAAAAACATACACATGGAGCCGCCAACACTCTCACATTTCAAAGATATTGAGTAGAAAGCAACCGCCATTGAATAGCATTGTGCTAGAATCGACACTGAGTTGCTCAAATAATGTCACTTCTTTCAACTGATTATGATGCTAATAGTGCAAATAGTTGTGAGCTTACGTCTAACGTTTCATCAGTGATTCTCTTCGGCTCTATCTGTGTCCAATCTCAAAGAATTCACAACTATAGGCTAAAGCTGACATTGGGTTCCTGTTAAGATCTGATTACAAATAAGAATAAACAACATAATTGAAAAGGTAAGGAGTATAAACAGATTTGCAATTATTTTGCAAACTTTCTCGATCCGTCATATTTAGATTTTTCTTTCCGTATTTACATTATCCTCTTTGACATTGAATAGCACAATGAAATATTTGGAGGTTTCGTTCGCAAGAGATGGCAACAAAAGAAATTGTAGTAAAGGCGCTAACAAACTAACTTTCGCTCAGCTGCTTTCACTTGTGTCTTATTCTATATCCCTTATGGCGTCCAATTTGGTTTTCGCAGTAAGCAAACAGTCCGGTCCATTGGAGCGAAGAGATAAAAGCAGAATTAGCAAGAACGGCGGTACAAATAAAAATTCCACACTTGCAATGGTGCACAATATGCGAAATGTTTTTCAAGGGAATCGACAACTTTTCGGCAAAATCTAACCATGTGTCTGCATATAGCGGCAAACATTTCTTAACCAGATTTTGCAGCTCGCACTCTTTATTTGCTCATAAATTATATGCATAATTCTCATAATTAGACTGTTTGAATTGAATTGCAGTTCTTTCTGTCATGATTAAGACATACAGAAGGTCGCCGAAAACTCGCCCGCCTTAGCCTATATTGTAATGAATGATCGACACACTAGAGGAATAATTCTAAACCTGGGCGCCACGGCATTAAATGATGTACAAAGTTCAGAAATTTAATTGAGAATCAAGTAAATGTTGCGAAATGCTGATGCTTGAATTAATACTATCTATTATCTATTATCGCAAGAGTAGCTGACGTCATCTTCAACTAATACATTGTACACTGTTGGTTCATCATTTTACAATTCGTATATCTACATTCTATTGAAATGGCTCTGGGGCCGAATCCTCCACGTACCCGGTTCCATTATTGGGAGAAATATAAATTATGTTGTTGAAAATTTCTTCGAGTACTGCAAAGTTTTTCTTCGAGTTTGCAGTAGTGAAAGAAATTTTCAACAACATAACTTATATTTCTCCCTACATTCTATTGTTCTCGCCTAGTTATTCGGTACGTTGTGGCTTATTGATCAATTCACCAATTAATCTATGTTGCTAACTAATCCATCCGACCGGCGGAAGCGTGACTGTATTGTGGCGAATGACTTTACTGAACTGATTTTAGCGACCGCGGGACCGCGCGCGTCTCTGTGTAAACCACAAAAATAAATTGTCTATCTGAAGTTGACTAAAATGGATGATACAGTCGTTGACAAGTGTATCCATATGAAAATGCGCGCGACTTTTGTGCCCCTATTGCGTATAGTATGAAGCTTGACAAATGGTATGAATAAGTTATATAACTATTAACTTAAGCTTAGTATGAACAGCCCATAGGTTTATTAAGGCTCTGAACAAAAATTCTGGACGCGTGAGGACATGCCATGCCGCGGTCGTTGTGAATGGACCTTAACATTTTCATTTTTATGTCGGTAAGCGAGATATTACTTTTGACGCAAAATGAATTGACATCACCGGGTGCGCTTCGCTATCAGCGTCACTCCTGCTATGACGTCGTTTCAAGCGACTTAACTGAAGACAATTAGATGAAAACTTTCACACCAACCTATAAGAATTTTGAAGTCAATATTGAACCATGAATGAATTTAGTAAGACTAGAATAAAAATCTACTTGATCACTTTCAATCTTGCGTATAAAGAAAGATTCATGAGAAATTTTGTCAGTAAATCACAATATAATTAGGTTTTAGTCTAAGCTCATCACCAGGAAGTATAATTTTCCCATTAAACCGACAGAGAAAGTGTGTGTCCATCGATAGTAACTTCAAACGATACTCATAGACAAGTTAGACAACTGATATCCGTTAGCCTAATGACATGCGCTTATTTTGTACTCAAAAACAATTGAGTATAAGTCTGTATAAGAATGCAAAAGGGAGAACTTGATGTTTCTCATCTAATTAGATCACTCTGTTAAAGCCGCTGTTTTGTCAGTTTATGTGGACTCTGATGACTAGTTTCCTGATAATTTTTGCTTCTTTTATCATGTGTTCATGTTTCGTAATCACTCCTCACTTACTTTTAACATCTTATAGAAAATTATTTTTCTTCTTGCGCACCGTCGTATTCATTACATCAAACAGCCATTCAAAACTAATTCATTTTAGAATATCTCATTACAAATATCAGATTTGATTCAAACTTGAAAAATCTATCGATCAATATGAATAGATCTTAGATTTGCATCATTTTTCTCTTTGTATTTTTTGCATCTCTTGTATAACATGCTTTGTACTTACATTGAAGTAAATATGCTTAAATGCTTTAAAGAATCTACTTGCCAAATATTTTTGTGCTGTTCATGAAACAATATTTTTATAAACCGGTACAGTTTTTAGTCAATTCTGTCAATTTCATGTTTAGACCTGTCATCTAATTGTCTAATTCGATGATATGAAGTTTTAACATTTGGAAAATCCTGCTATCCAACAACAAACTAATCGCATTGTTCAGAAAAGACTGTTGCCTGTGAGACAAACTCTCAAACATTTGTGAGTGAAAAGTTGATTATATTTCCTTAGCGTTTAAACATTTCCTAATTATTTCGTTTGGTAGAGGGATAATAACTGCATTTTCAGTTTTACGAAATATATTATAGACTACATGTATAGCACTGCTGACAAAGAATATTGCCCATAGACTAGTTGGATGTGATTAGAAGGATATTATGTTCTATTAAAGAATTTTGTTTCACTATAATGACAACCGGTCTCGAAAGTCAGTTTCCCTAAAACGATGTGTTGGTCAAAAGTTACTCCCAAGAAACTTCTGACTGTAGGCTAATAAGTAACTCATCGTAGCTTCTTATTGGAAAAAAGTTTGATCTAGTGGCCAGAAATTGAGATTGTTTGACAGCTGTCGCAATTATAAATATGATGAATTGCGTCTCTATCTTGACTATATCATCACTTTGTATCACTATATCATCAGTATTACCATCATCACTTGGAGATGACTACTGCATCAATGATGTGAAAAAAATCAGTTTTCTCTCCCGAGTAATTTAATGCCACTAAATAATTACGAATAAAAAATATGTACACAGCCGACGTTTCGGGTCCAGACCCTTTCTCAAGGCAAGGCAGCAAGGCATTGCTGCCTTGCCTTGAGAAAGGGTCTGGACCCGAAACGTCGGCTGTGTACATATTTTTTATTCGTAATTATTTAGTGGCATTAAATTACTCGGGAGAGAAAACTGATTTTTTCGCATCATTGATTCATTATGGTCCTCCCGCCTTCAGCCATCTCTTATGATGACTACTGCGTTCACTCGCATTCCTTTTGTACCGTCGCCGTGGCCTAGTGAAAAGGTGCGAGCTAGTGTCCATCGCAGACTTCGGTTCGATTCCTGGTTCAGGCGAGTGCGGTCGGGGAATCAAGTGCATTGGTGTCTTTTGTGACTTAATAGTTGTTATTCTCTTTAGATATCATCAGCATAATTAATTTGCGACATTCGTCATCATTCTTTTGGAAAGTATCTATTTTGTTGAAAGAGTGAATTTTGATTAATCAGGGGGTAGTTTCCAAGCGTAACACCCGTCATTGGGCCTGTCGGTGCACATCCAATGGACATGGTATGGATCGGCCGGTTCCCATCTCTGTAACTCACTTATTGACTATTGCGAGTAACAATGACACGTTTCATGATGCTTGTTTTTCGACTTCAACATTTCGACTCTGCTTGGTCAATATTTAAGGTATTGAAGTAGATAGCTGAGAAATGTCAATTATGTTCAACACTTCTGATTATTGGGAATCAAATCACATTCCTCAGCCAGATTGCTTTTATCAACCGTTCGATAACGTCTTGTAGAGGACAGGTTGCAGATTTTATTCAATATTTTCCACATAGCTAGTAGTTTCTATGCCTGTACTACAAATATTTAATTGTGTGCATTCATCAACGATAAAATTCTTTTTACTTGAATATTATTACTATGCGCAGTGATTGAAATCAATTGTAAAGAAATTTCAATATAATATCTGTCTAATACTAAACTCTTCCCAATCAACAATACAATGTTTCAAGTCCATACATTCTAATGTCTGCTTCTGCTCTACCTTTTCTATAGCTGCTTCAGGTTTTATGAAATTACCATATCGAATCTATCACTAATCTATCTTTCATGTCTCGATGAAAACAGCATCCTTAATATGCTCTTTTTTTCTTTGTTCGACATACTCCGAGCAATAGCAGTGATTGCTCAATTTCGGCATTCACGCGGTTGAATCAAAGGTATTTTCATGTCACTCAAAACAGAAGCTTCCTAACTCATTCTTTAATAACAATTCGCTGAAGAAAGAATAAAGAAACTGAAGAATATATTGTGAAGCATAACTGATGCCTCTGTAGAAAAAGTATTTATAAATAGATTCGTAGAGCCATTCTCATAATTTGCGAAATTCAGAATTTTTACACTGAATCAGTCAAAGATATCATAGTATGTTTTATGCAATGCACTTATAACTTGAGAAATACGAATTGTATAAAGGACTAGCGCTCCTTTACCTAATAATTTCAAGATATCTAAAGTTACAAATCTTCTTATCTTCATCAAATCCATTAGCGAAATAATACGTTTCTAGCAAAAGAGGGATAAAGGTCGTCATCCCGATCGAAAGTCACTTCACAAAATGAAGACTAAATCTGATGATACTTCTGATACAACTTTACGGAAGAGTATATCTTTGTGTCGGCGAACTTAACTCAATTGTTTTTATTACAATAATAATTTGATATATTGCAGACTGCGTAAGCTGAAAGGGAACGTACTATTTTCAAAACATTCTAAATGTTTGCGATATAATTGTGAAAGTAATTGTGTAGCACGATAATTTGGAAATTTGATTAGACATTGATAACATGATAATATTCTTTTTTCGTAATAAAGATGAGAAATCACCCGAAAGTCAAATCGTGTCAGGGTGACTCAATGAATCGAAAACTTGAAATACAGAAGTTATCGAAAAGTTCAAATCTTAAAAATGCGTTCGATGCGTGGAATAAATGCGATTTTGAGCTAGGGATGGGGTGGCCTTCACACAGTTTGGTTTGGAGTTTGGTTTAGTAACCTATAGTTGGTGCTTCCCGAGGCGGACAGACTCGAACCCTGAACTTTCCAATAACTGATGATGTCCCCCGCACATCATCACCGAAACGTAGCCTTTACAAAAACTGATGTTAAATGGTGATCAATCTCTATATGCAAAAAATTTAGGAGACTCAAAATTATAGCTATCGGCAACTAAATTTAGAAAGACGCATCGATAGTATTATATCGCGTTTTACTGCTATGCAAACTCTTATAATTTGAAATAAGTCGTTTCAAAAATAATGAAACAAATCCATAACTTTTTAATTGTATATACATATCGTTTGGTTATCTTCTACCTAGTACTGTGCATTATAGACCATTTTTAGCTTGTGACGAAAATCTAACTCAAATTCATCAAGATTGCTGATTCAAATGTTGGATATTGAGAAAAATCGTCGAAGGAACGGTTCCCTAGTTTTGAGACATGTTGCTACAGGAGACTGATGCCAGTTGAATGGATGGTTCGAAAGAGGTTTTGTAAAGAAGTGCTGACACAGGTGGACTTCTGAGTGATAGTTGATTTAAATGATCAGGAAGAAGCAGCATGTCATCAGTTAACTTAGTGTGAAAAAGAAATTATGAACATATTGTTTTGACAAGCATTGCAAATGCAAAGAACTACAAAAGACAAAGATTCTCGTTCTTGACAATCTTTGGTAAATATCCCATTAAAATACAGACATGTCCACCGATCGCCAACGGGCGGCAATGTTCAAGGTAACAGCGACAACGACGCCTGGAACCTACGCAGAGAAGAAATTATTTGTTAATTGCATCTATACTTTATAGCCTGAATTGTCAATCTGAAATCTATGGCACTTAATATGTTTGTGTAGAAAGCATTAATAAAATCGTGAAATGTACGTTGCAATTTGATGTGCATGGGCGCTTGATCCTAGATCATTAAAATAAGCTGTTTGGTAGAACAACCTGTCCACCTTATTCGCACTTTCAAGGCTCTTTCAACCTATTCACAATGTTGGATTTAGACAATCGCTGACTAACGGAAATGAAAACTAAATTCTAAATTTTCTTTTCTAGGAACAATCAATACACTCAAGCTAATCCCATGCATATGAAGTGCAAAAAGAATTTATAATAAGCGTAGAAGGAGAGATCATGTTTATAATAATAACAATAAATTTGACTCATATGTCCGTATTCTTTCTACATGGAGATATTAAAGATTATAATAAGACAAGTGGTGTATTCGAGAGATTTTTTATGCAAATATGTTCTCTATTGATTTAAAGAATCGGTATTATGCTCTTCTGTAAACCTCGACTTTTCATTCGTATGACTCAATGATCATTGACAAACTCAACTTTCTGGTTTAGTTTAAAACCAAGAAAAGGACTTCATTTTTATTCAACAGTCAGACTTGCGTGCATAATGAATTCTACATGTATTTCTAAAATTTTGAATTCATTTTGATAGTAATAATTGATTTTCAATCACCATTCAATCAACCAATAGTTTGCATCAACTTTTTTTTCTTTTATTTAATTTTCACTGTCCTTTCTCGAAATCCTTTCATCCTCTGTAACTTTACCCTTCTTTCCATTTTATGATCTGACAAGTGTGACGACCACAGCGTATATGATGTCTCGTATAATCACTATTTGCATTCGATGTCGATTACTTAGTAGAAATCCCAATATGCAAAGTATCTACTTATGTACTAGTAATTAGGCTCCTCATTAGGATTGTCAAATCAAATATTATTTCAATACAACAGTAATTAAATGTAATTACCTCACTTCATGTCTTCAACAAAGCGTGACGTACGGATTACTATTAATGTCTTCAAGATGATTAATATTTATATTGATGGATTGGTCACAGTGCAGATCTACGGCACTGATCACTGGTGGATGTGGTATCTAGGTCAACAGCGTTCTTAGTTCTTCCCAAAACATATCTAGAAGTTATTTCATTTTTTCTTGAAGTCATGTAGTAAGAACCTAGGCTGATGACTCAGCTATATGTTATTATCATACTTAGGTACTGGCTGAATCAACATACATGTAGGTTGCGATAGCATTTTCCGAAGAACACACCGGATTTGCGATTAGATTCAACCATGATATTGGATTTTGATAAATTGTTTCAGAAAAACGTTGCCTATGAATAGAAGCTCGTCGCCCTTGAACTGGCGCTGTCATAGTAGGAACGTCGAATCATAGGCCCTTTTCGAGTTGCCAAATCGATGTGACCTTGGCAACTCGAAAAGGTGATAATTTGCAAAAATTTGCACTTTTTACATGAACTTCGTCAAGGTCTCTTCGAAATTTTTAGTCGGTCAGAGCTCGATTATTTTGGGAAAACCGGCAATTCTAAGTTTGAAAACAAATTAGTAAATTGCAATTGCAAATACTCTCGGACTAGAACTCACCCTAAGAAACTGACAAGAGTGTCACACATCTACATGTATGTTTCTGGTGCTTCCTCAGCATAACGAAAGATGCTACATTTGGCTACAGGATCTGGAATAACGTGGTACATAATTCCGATATTGTAAATGACAACCAGTTTGATGATAAGTTGCAACCACTAAAACCAACGTGCGAAAAATGACGAATAACATCGTGTACTCCAGTTGATTGATTGTACATTAACTGTGACGGATTAATGCAGAATCCACACAATTGCCGGATGATTTATATCATATTTGAAAATCAAAAGAAATAGCTCTTTGGAAGCTCTCTAGAACATGCTCTTTGGTTAACTTTAAACGTTAAATTTGAAGTCGAGCTTGTACTACTTCGCAATGCTTTCTTTAATAGGCAAACGCAGTTTGACAAATATGAAGCAGTCCAACTTTATGATGCGATCTTAAAGA
Organism: Prostheceraeus crozeri; assembly: GCA_907163375.1. NCBI lineage: Eukaryota > Metazoa > Platyhelminthes > Polycladida > Euryleptidae > Prostheceraeus > Prostheceraeus crozeri. The sequence goes on from CAJQUW010003474.1 coordinate 55,538, forward strand.
ATTTATCAGAAAAGGTACACTTTCTGAGTCTGCATTCGCAAACCAATCAACATTCCACCTGGTACTACACCGAAAACTGTGCTGCTTATCACTACCAGTACTCAATGACAATGTTTCGAGTATTTTCTTGAATATTTATTCAGCTGAGGTGTAATAAAAAAATCATTGAAAAGCGTAATTTTAAAATTTTGGATTTCAAAAATCATGCTTCTGATTGCCTTCTTAGTTGTATTGATTTCTTAAATTCATTCTCATGTTTATGAAAGGACGTTCCTTATTAACGTTCTCAACCTCTGATCCTTTAATACTTTTCGATTTTTGATCCGTGAGTGTGAATCGATCCCGCCTATAGGCTTCAGCTGTCACACCATATTATCTAGTATAGGCGATGCTGCAGAGAAAATTCTCTTCAATAGAAGTCGGCATATGAGAAATACTTCAATGCATTGTGAGGTTGGCAGAAATATGCACATGCATTCTCCTTCACGAGATACAAAAGCAATTCCACATTTATAATTCAGTAGAAAACTACTTTTAAGTATACTCTTTCCAAAGAATTCTTCTATCATTATCTTTACTTACCATTGTTTGTAACACTTTCCATTACCAAGAATTCGAGGAGATAAATGCTGCTTAGAGCAAAGTATGTATATGTTATCTTCATTTGTTGATTTTGTTTGACTTATTCAAGTAAGTTCTCATGCACTTTTTGTCACTTTAATATCAAGAGTTGAATATTGTCTGCAGAAAGCATTTTATCGTCCCGAAAAATAATCACAAAGTTTAAGGATGTTTGCAAAGGGATTTTTAGAGCATGTGCCATTGAATGAAATGTATCTCTTCATGAAAGGCTGTAAACACCATCAGCAAACTGAGAGATACAATTGTAAGTGATGCGCATCATCAATTGAAGGTGATATAGCAATTATATATTTCTTTCGTTGAATATTTAGTAAAATATCACTAGATTTCTCAGTCGACTGAAGTGCGAGATCAACTGATTTCCCTTAAACCAAAATATGTTTTATTAGCTAACATAATTGAAGAGCATTCAAGATGTGGGGTTCGTTTAGAGCGTTCATTCAAAAATTTATTATTAAGAAATTATTCAGAAAATCCCTATTAGGAAAATAATACTTTCTCAGTGGAGCGAACGTCTTAATCAAGTCCTACAAAATGCTGAATGTGCTTAAATGATGATCTGTTGGTTGCAAAGATGCAATTTATCAAAGTTTGTGGTCATTTTTCTGTATTTTAAACTTTGCTAGTTTGACAACTGTATTAATGGCAAAGACTTTCATCACAAAATATATTTTTCCATTTGTTGTTCAGTGTGTGTTTGCTCGGGTCACTTCACTTGCATAAACAATTAATTCTATTTTTGTTTGTGGCTTCTGCCAATGCCATTCCTGCAATTTTTAATAACTCATGAACATATTGTTCTCGCACGTAGACAAAATCACGCATCACTGATCTAATTGATAAATGCCAGCCAGTCTCGTTTAATACGCAGATATAACCACACTTCAAATAGGATGTCATTTATAAAGAAAGCCAAAATAAAGCGATGTGTACACAGGCTTAATCGACGCTTCAAGCAAAAGCGGCAATTTTTTTTAGTAAACTTTGACTTTTAAAAAATACAACATCATATTTGAAATGTAGTTTCTTTGCAAGCTGTACAAAAAAGGAAGATATTTCTTTTCTAACAGAAAAACAGCTTCGTTTATTTCGCATTTCTTGCGCCTATAATGAGCGACAAACGAGACTTACTTTCCTATGAGACAGTAAACGCACAAACCACACTTCTTCCAATTCATTTGTACTGCATTTTCCAAGTTGCAGATAAACACTCATCTTATCATATACACTACATTTAAAATCTAAGATACATGCCATTGACCCAAACTTCTAAGTCAGTGAATAATAATAATAGTTCAGTAGTGGTACTGGATTTATCTGTTTATCAGCGACAGATGAATTTCAACATGAAAAATAACGAATTGCTGCTTTTGATCAGATAAATTTTCGGAAGGTTCTCAGACAAATCTCTTCATGAAGATATAATGCTGAACATGTGCATTTTGCAGGACATCAATGGCGGATTGTTCTAGTTTAAGGCTGTGTCGAAGCACTCAGTACATGTCATTAAGCGATGTTGTACTATGCAATCAATTTTCAAAAACTGCATGCTTCAACGAACGATCGTTGCTTTGCATGTGTTGATTAATGAAGCTATAGATATTGAAAAAAATAGCAAAAATGAACGCCAACACCTATTCTCATTATTTGAAAAATAAGATTTATACCTCCAGAATAATGAAAATAAGGCCAAAATTTCTCGATATTGTATGTATTGCCGACGTTTCGGACGTTCGTCCTTTGTCAAGGCACAAGAGCAATTCACAAAAGTATGGTCATGTGCACACGAACAAAATAGGCTTATATACAAATTTTTACAAAGCATTAGACACAAAAGCGAATAGAAATCAGTCATTTCGATCTTTCTATTAAGCTTGGGTTCCAAAGATCTGATTTGACGAGATTCGGACAATGTAGTATCTACAGGATCTCTACATTTGTCAATAATTTGTACATCAAAATAATCGATAGAACCGGTGTGACCTTGATGTTTCTGCAACAAGTGGTCAGAAAGGGCACTGACTTTGTTGCCGGCGTTAATGCTGTTACGATGCTCAGCATAACGCAAATAAAAAGGGCGGCTACTTTTGCCGATATAAAATTCTGTACATAATTTGCAGGTAAATTTATAAACGATAAAATGGTCATTGCACCTATAATTACTATTCAGCACGTTACAGAGATGACAGTTTTTATGCTTCTCATTTTTACTTTTATTATTTAGGGCACTGGAGAGAGACTTATTTGGTTTACTGATTAGGTTACCTTTTATATCATATTTGTCCATAAGTTTGTGGATTTGTTTGTTAGTCCTATCACTTACAAAATCTAATGTTAAATTAGCTTTGTACTTAGTGTATTGCTTTTTCTTTTTCTTTTTGTTACTTTTGTCTACGGTAAAATCCTTATCACTGAAGCCGTTATTGCGACAATTATTTTTGAAAGTCTCAATAGCAATTTTACTTTTTTCCGGATCGCTACATCTTTTTTGCACATAATTAATGCTGTTTGTGATATAATTTCGCTTTACATGATTAGGCAAATGACTACTTTTATTTAAGTAAATTCCCGAGTGTTGCTCCTTTATGTACCAGCCATACGAATAAAAGTAAAAATGAGAAGCATAAAAACTGTCATCTCTGTAACGTGCTGAATAGTAATTATAGGTGCAATGACCGTTTTATCGTTTATAAATTTACCTGCAAATTATGTACAGAATTTTATATCGGCAAAAGTAGCCGCCCTTTTTATTTGCGTTATGCTGAGCATCGTAACAGCATTAACGCCGGCAACAAAGTCAGTGCCCTTTCTGACCACTTGTTGCAGAAACATCAAGGTCACACCGGTTCTATCGATTATTTTGATGTACAAATTATTGACAAATGTAGAGATCCTGTAGATACTACATTGTCCGAATCTCGTCAAATCAGATCTTTGGAACCCAAGCTTAATAGAAAGATCGAAATGACTGATTTCTAATCGCTTTTGTGTCTAATGCTTTGTAAAAATTTGTATATAAGCCTATTTTATTCGTGTGCACATGCCCATACTTTTGTGAATTGCTCTTGTGCCTTGACAAAGGACGAACGTCCGAAACGTCGGCAATACATACAATATCGAGAAATTTTGGCCTTATTTTCATTATTCTGGAGGTATAAATCTTATTTTTCAAATAATGAATCCCAAGCACCTCCTGCTCACGGCTCTTTTGTAACACCTATTCTTCCCGACAGCATCGGGTCTGGGCAATTCTCGAACACAAGTCAACTAAAAACTAAGCAAGTGCTCTATCTTCTTATTTTGTGTGCTTCTTTTACGCACATGTCTATGGCGTTATAGTCAACGTATGAAGATCTAGAGCGAACAGATGTGTCGTCGGCGAATTCCAGATCCGTTAAACGATAGTTGTCGAGCTGGACTCTATGCATTTGTTCGGTTTGCTCATATCATGAAATGGTCAAAGAGACAATTATGTAGTTCCGGGGCAGCTGCGCATACTTGTCGAACTCCGCTTTTGGTCATAGCGCCTTCCGATTGTACAATAGTCATGCAACCATTCTGGCATTCAGGATGTTGGCTAGCAACCAGAACGAACTTCTGCACGGAACTAGTCCGAAAATATAACTTTTACATGCTGGTATGCTCCTTAATGTTAATACAAATAATATGCACGTTCGTCCAGTTCTACCTGGTCCCTGTTCTTATCAGACAGGATCAAGGAAAAGCATATGTGAATCTAATGAATAGCAGATTCAAGTTCTCTGAAAAATAGTAAGTCTAGGGTCATATAATTCATGGCATGAAGCTTCTTTAAGTCACAAGCTGATACTCTCAAAATGCGTTCTTCTATTAAGTTAAACACACGAAATCGCTAGGCCTATCTTGCGAACTGTGACCATGACAATGCGCCAAATGCACTGTCAGCACGTTAAAACTTGTCAAATTATTCATATCTAGCACAAACATCCATGTACTTTTAATACATTATGTAGAATATGCCATGGGTTTATACGCTATATTATACATGGCATGTTTTTATCAGATCGGTCAAACCATTACTAAGTACGGGACATACAATGCGCTTGTGCGGACGCTGTTTGCAAGCTCTCACTCCAAATGTTTGTGTTTGGAGTGTAGTGTTTCTATGAGCCATTTGGGGTCATGTTTATTTGAAATTTTTCATCGGAGGTGAGAAATCATCCTAAGGAATTATATGAATGATGTGTTTGCGCTGTATGGCGGAGTTTATGCCTGTTTTCACTCCTTGTGTATATGCATGTTCGGCATTCATGTGACAAGAAGACTAAATGTTTTCGAAAAGGAAATTGTTGAAGTTTTTATTCAAGAAACATCTACAAGACTATGCTTCTTGAGACTGAAGGCTAATTTGTTTTGATGCTAATGGATAAATTATAAAGGATCAGGACATATATGCAAAGGATTTTCCAATCTTTTTAAATTCATCATACAGAATGTGCAGCATTGCTATACATTGTCTCTGATAATTCGCTTTGGTAGAAAGATAATTATTTCATTTGTATAACAATTAAAATGAACTGGGTTTCACGAACATGATTGGAATCTAAATAAGCCGTAGTTGAAGAAAGTTTAAACACGCGTAGAAAACTGCCTTTCTGTGTCAGAACAACTGTCATGTTCACGTCAGTATAGGTAGACTTCAGACAAATTTTCAGTTGCTACAATCAACAGGCTCCTCATTTTGTAAAGTAGAATCATTCATTCCAATTTAACTTGTTTATTGGTGTCCGGAAACTCTCACATCTCATCTAATGAAAGCAAACGTTTACGCATATCAAGCATCAATATATCAATCAGTGACTCAATATTGAGTTTGTGAGACAACTAATGCTGATTAACGCCACTTGTTTATCATACAAAGAATTGTAATTAATTCAAGAAACATTCCGACGCGAAGGGAGAATTACGTGGATTTTGCAGTGAATTGAGAGAAAAATAATGAAATATAGATATATAGAATGCTACAATTAACTCATGAAAGTGGCAGAAAAGGCTCGCGATGTTGTTAGCCAAACATTTGGACAATTTTGTAGTAGTCTATTGAATGAATTAGCAAGTAACAATATATTCCGAATAATTAAACAACTTTTATGCGAATTTATGTAAACTACCGTAATACAAGGTTCCATCAAATGCAAACATGTCAAATACGGTTGGCTATCTGATATGAAATCATGATAGAAGACTAGTGAATTCATTGCAAAAGTTTGAATGTTTAGCGTCAGGCACAATGTCAATGGATGAAGGAAAATGGCAAATCTAAGTAGCTGACAGCCAGCTATTTCTCAACTCTTTAAGGACACGAACCATAAAGAGGGGTATCATAGAAAACTGAGCACGCCCGTGTTCTACAGGAATTAAACAGGCATTATTATTGCTTGCTATTCACTTTGGTTATTATTTGTCATTGTTGGTTACATCCTCACCTTTCAGATTTTTATATGATCTGGAGAATTTGTTGACAGAAAGAACACTAATGCCCTAACATTTCTGTGCACCATAGATAGATATGAATTTTCAATGATAAATTGCATAACTTATGTGGATGTTCATCAGCTCTCTATTCACGAGGGCTCTAGTCGGTTGAGAAGATATTCATTCGGGTGTTAATACGCCCATCTGAATCTGGATTTAGTGACGAAACGAGTTTATCTCATAATTATTGTTATCAGGGCGATTAAGTATGATTACGGACCTCCTCTGATGAGCATTATTTCCATAATGCAAAAGTCAACAATTGTAATTGCAATATTCAGTCAAAACTGTGGTGACAAATAAATTCCTTAAAAGAATATTTGCCTATTGCTACAAGTCCATTCTGTGATGCAGAAGTATTGCTTGATGGAAGTTGTCATATTAGAAGTTCTGAAAAATGCACACTTATGAGGTGTAAGTACTAAAAAAGAAACACATGGCTGTTCTGACACTATATTCTAATGTGGCATGAGACATTCTCGACACTCGTATAATCAGCATGTATATTGATCAATATTGACTAAGAAATGCAAAATTACCAGTTCATGGGACCGGTGAACCGCGTACGAGTACAGTCGATTGAACAACATTATTTTGCCAAGATCGCTTGCTTTCATTTTTGTTCAAATTTCGTATTATTTAACTTATTTTCATTCAGAAAAGGCGCTTTTTCGTTAAAATTGTATGATTGCACTCATGAATGTTGATGAGAGACTATGAAAGATGTCGACTTATGTTAAGTTCTTTAGAATAAATTCTTATTGTAAAATATTTTCAATATTCGGCTTTAGTAGAAGACGAAATGAAATATATATATATATATGTATGTATGTATGTATATATAATACTGCAAGATGCAAGCACAGCTTCAGTCTTCTTGTAAGTGTAGCATAATATATAATATTCATATTACACTTACTATAATTATTTGTCATTGCAATGCTTATTTATTTAGCACAAGCATGCCTGATTCTGCATCTGTTAACTGATATCGGATAGTGAATGCAATTTCAATCTAATATTAGAGCGTTGCTGGGCGCAATTATGAATGTCCAATAAAACGATTAATCAATTGCACATAGATTTCATAATCCCACGATTGCGCGCACATCTTCTCATTGAGAGAATTATGATGTTTACAATGAGAATAATTATGAAAATCAAGAATGACAGAACACACTTTTCGAACCTCATAGCACATTATTCCTAATGTCCATTATTCCATTTCAAATTCTTCACAAAGCAATATCTTGCTTTTATATGATGCATTATTATCATTTCGATTGTAGTCTTATAACTTGTTCTCGATATGTTGCCCATAAATTTACACATTTCAGGCGGTTAACAAACATCTTTTGTTAGCAAGAATTTTTGAAGTTTGTGACCTCTACATGCTAGTTGTATGAGTTGCATCCTTTTCTATATGTGTGTGTATTTCAGCATGGCTTCTTATTTGCATATTTGAATTGATAGTTTTAATAGCCAAGTGATTGACAATAAAGCTGGCGATAAAATTATTTTATCTGAAAATAATTACTACTGAAATAAGAACCAAATGCAGAAAATGTGAATACCTGTCTAACTCAAGGGGCAACTGTGAAAAAGTCTAGTTGCATTTTCACTTTTACAGCCTTAGTACTTATGAAACCGTGTTGCAAACTTAAACAAACTTAAACTTATCAAAAGAATATTAAACGATTCAAATCAGTAAATAGAATTGCGCTCATAAAACAATTGTGCTTATTCAAAGTGTTTTAATTTTGCACTCCAGCAGATGTGCGCAGCAGCATCATATATTGGCGCATAGATCGCGGGAAAACTGTTGACTCAATTCTCTATAAGTCAAAGCGATGCAGGGTAGAATAACACAGGAATATATGGATAAAACATTCACAAAACTTTCAGAAATCATAATTAACCAAAACATAGCGATGCATTGAGACAGATTGAATTGATATCCATCGTTTCACGCTAATTCGCAGTTGTAATTTGCCACTTCTGAATTTCAGATTGTGGATAAGTGACATAAAATGTCTCACAAACGATAAGTTACTTCGAGAAAATTATTATCTGTCAATTAACTTAACTTTTCGTAAGGAAGTGACCTTGCTGTTGACAAGGCATTTGGTTCCAAATCCGCATCAGCATAATTCGGCTCTAACTTTACGGATAATTACTTGTACAATTGAAAATTTCTGAATAGAAGGTTCGGTTCCATGTTGGTGCATTCTTATTTACTATTACTCATTAAAGTAGTGCATAAAAGAAAACAAAGTGTACCATTTTCCAATCAGATTATGAATACTGATCTAAATTATCGTTGAAATGATTTTGAATACTGAATTGAGGCTTGAAAATCTGTTTAGGGAGGTAGCATGACATGAAGCATCATTACAAGTTTGAATCGTAGATTGCAGTTAAAACATTACACAATTATCTGCCGAATTTGTCCAACAAGAGGAAAATCCTGCTCACTTTTTATCAAACATCCTTTGCGGCGACTGGCCAAAAGAGACAAATCATAGACAGCTGTGTGAGCGTGAAAACTTGATTCCCTAATGTTAAGTCCTATATAAAAGCACTTGTACTCCACATTTCGCATGTCATTCCGCATCCGCTAATGTGCAGACTTTCAACTCAATATCGCGCTTGTTAAAAATAATTCAGCTTCTTGAATTTCAAATAAAATGGATTATACTGTATATAATAATATGTTTGAGCTGTGTCATAAAGCGAAATATCCGATATATTCGTGTAGCCGGCTGCAATCCGGTTCTATCCGCATCCGGTAATTTAGCTCACCGGATTAACGGCTGACATAAGATAATGGTTGACTACTGCTGACAATAAAATAACAGGAAAAATATAGACTTGCCATCTTGCGGTCTTCGAGTCGCATTTGGTGATCTCCGCATTCGTAGCATAATGAGTAGTGCTACAGCTGCCAGCACTAGCAGCAGAAGGACGGTAGCTGCCACAACGATGAGGGTCCGACCAGTGTCTGCAGGACCCTCAATTTCGTAATCCGACGGTGGTTGTTGACCTGCATCGCCACTTTGCACTCTAATGCGGACAGTAATTGTAGAATTTAGAGACACAACACGTCCACCGTCCTTTGCCATGAGTACGACAGAGAACAGTCTGTTATGAAGTCCTTCAAGTTTTTGAGTTACATAGAATATCCCGGCAGTTTTATCCATGGAGAAATATTTGTCAGCACCGCGAATAATATGGTAAGTAACAGTTCCATTGATTCCTTCGTCGTCATCAGTTGCTTTCATCTCGAACAAATCACGTCCAACGGGCTCTGTGTCTTCAATCACCCTGACTTCATTATTTTTCGGGTGTGAAATAAGGGGAGCATTGTCATTGATGTCCAAAACCGTAATGGTCACTGTAGTAGTACCCGTCTTTCTATGCCTATTGTGAGTAGGTTTATCAATAGCTACTACATTAAATACAAACTGCTCGCTTGTCTCTCGATCCAAACGACTATTTAAATGAATGACACCGGAACGTCTATTGATAGAGAAGTATTTTCGCATTCTAGGACGATTCTTGATATGATACTCGATTTGAGCGTTTTGATCTTTATCAATATCTTCAGCTTGCACTTGCCCAACTCTTAGAGAACGCGAATTTTCCACAACATTGAAATGATAATCCTGTGACTTAAAGATAGGAGCGTTGTCGTTTACATCTGTAATAGTTACTTTAACCTCGACTGTTGCTGTTTGCTGCGGATGTCCGTGATCTGTGGCTCTTACTTTTAGTATCACTTGCTGAATATGCTCTCTATCATAGCTGGCGCGTGCATAAATCACCCCATTGTTTGGATCAATAGTAAAGGTATTGCTCTTCGTATCTTCTAAGGAGTATCGTATTCTGGCATTTTCTCCTTCGTCCTTGTCAGTGGCTTTTACAAGTCCCACTTGAAAATTCGTATCTCGCCTAGAAAGATTCTCTACTAATCTGAAAGAGTACGACTCTTCTGTGAATTCGGGCTTTTCATCGTTCTTGTCTATTATTCGCAGTTTTACTTGGACAGTGCTGACTAATCTAGCAACATTCTTTTGTCCGACTGCATTATCGTGACAAGATAATGCGAATCGGATTTCTGTTTGTTTTTCACGATCAACACCTTGGCGGGTAAGAAGCTTGTACTTTTTTTGTTGCCATTTAACTCCGGTTTTGTACGCATTCGGATTTCTGTCGATATCTTGTAAGTAGAACATCTCATTATCAACTTTGCACGATACTATTCCACCTGGACCAGAATCACGATCTGTAACAGTCACAAGAGCGACGAATACTTTCTCCTCATTCTCCATCAAAAGTCCCGTGTGGTCTGCAGAACTATCCGGCTTGATATAATTAATTTTAATGTTCGGTTTATCGTCGTTCACATCACGCACTCGAATTAAAACAGTAGCTTGAGATTCCAGTGGGTCACTGCCATGGTCATAAGCGATCACTTTGAATCGATAAGCGAGATCAGTTTTAGCGTCGATGTCTACCATCCTCTTTATAACAATTTGTCCTTCACCATCATTGCTGTAAACATCAAAATATTGACTCGCTAAACGTTCTTCATTATCCCGAGCTTTTGCCATGCGATAACTGACTATTCCATTATTACCTGAATCCTTATCAGTTGCCTTTAGTTTGAGGATTGTCACACCCTTCGGAGTATTTTCCTTGATTATCTCGCTGTATGTAGATCGTTCAAACTCTGGTCTGTGGTCATTGACATCTTTAACATTTACACGAACCGTCAATGTTCCCGTTTTTGGTGGAGTTCCTCCATCCTTTGCTAAAACGGTGAATTTGTATGTTGATTTTCTCTCACGATCTAATTTTCGATGTAGAATTAAACGCAGAGTGCTGTCTTTGCGCTCCACTCCGAAAGGTATAACTTCAGGTGTTTCTCCAATCTCGTAACTTTGGACCCCGAAAGGCCCGAGGTCAGGGTCACTCGCTGAAGGTAGAGTTTTGAAAACTAGGTTCGGATCTGTTTCTTCGCGAATGCTGAGTTCCAACAATTTCTCGGGAAATTTTGGAGCGTTATCATTCACATCGACAAGCCGGATGCGGACTGAAGTGACGTCGGGGTTGATAGAATCTCCATACGCGATCATAAGCTCCACGATGCAGTCTTCTCTAGCCTCACAAAGTTTGTCGCGATCTAAAGGTTCAGCAACGACAAGCTCGCCTGTTGATCTTTTAATTGCAAAGCCTTTTGCTCCATCCGATGAATGGGAATTGGTTATTTGAAAGCTGCCGGTTTGAGAATTCATATTGAATTCACGGGCCAAATTCACGATGACAAATCCAACAGGGGCAGATTCTCGAACAGGATAGTCAGGGTGTAGACAAATAAAGTTTTTAAACTGGCAAATAAATATAATCACAAAATATAGGATGCTAGAAATCCGCTGATGACGATGAAATTCAAAAGATTGATGGAAAGAACTGGATGCCATTATGTCAACGACGAAGTTTTACTGTTTTGCTACACAATGGAATTACCTAGTCAAATTCACATGAAGATTTTAGAACACGCAAATTTACAGATAACTTAAACGATACTAGAATCAAACAACGAATCAGGTTGAACTTAGCGAAAGCAGGCAGCCAATCATAGTGATTCTACGTATCACCAACTGATTTCGGGATGTCTGCAACTCAAAATAGTTAATGGAATTACTAAAGTGATCATCTTTTTGTTGATGAAAATATGTTGTTAATGCAGAGAATTCTATTTTTCACGATGAGACTGGTGCAAAGTCAAACGTTCTGATTGCAGGTGAACTGAATCATCAAAGCAATCAAACAGAGTAGGATAGAGAGACGCCAGATCCTCATGCGGTGCCGTAACTTAGGAATTCCCCTAAACGCCTGTCAATGATTCGAGCGACGTAGACTAGTGTTGAAACGAAATACATCATTCAAATAAGTCATTTCTAAATATCCGAATATTTGCTGATGCCTCCTATTTGCATTTCAAAGAGTGAGATTTTAGCTTCACTGAGGATTCGGAAAGTAGGGTTACCTTAGTTAGTCTATAAATGTGGTCTTATCAAAGTCAGTTTCGGGGCATTCGAACGAAAGCATTTTCGTGGATCGCTCGAACTCAGCTTGTAATTTCCAGGCTCATTTGATCAACACTGAATGAGTGAATTCACAAAAGCCCTCTGGTACCTCCATGAATGTCGCTTTGAAAGTAGCTATCTCGTTATCGTATTGTAAGAAATAATTGAATTTTTTAATATTCAATAGTAGTTACGCTTGACCATACGTAGTCCACCAGCCGACACCGATAAAATTCAGGTTTTTACTCATACTTTACTTCGTTTTTCTCCATTAGTTCACATATTGTCCGTGCATTGAAATAGACATAGTCATTACCAGCTGTGAAACCTTCTTTCGAGAATCGATTGTGCGGTATGTACACGAGAATTTCATAATTCCAAGCTTTCCTGTGGTCAGACAATTGCATGCTAGAGCAACAAATGAGAGAATTTCATCAGACAAAATAAATGGCGCAACCTCGCCACTCACCAAGCCTTAGCAATGCTGAGAGTTACGGGGAAGAGGACATACATACAGACGTCATATCAAATCTCAATGCAATCGTTGATCTGCACAGCACAATCAGTTATCGATGTTGAAATGCAATCAGATAGTACGATGAACAGGTTGTCACAAAAGGAATGGAATCGCACTATATGTACTGTGTAAATTTTTTTGTGATTATATTTTATTGCATTTTTTCACTCAGCATTCGTTATCATAGATTCCTTGCCTTTTGTAGAAGGGCAGGCATGGGCTAGTTGCTTCAAAGTGGAAGTTGCAACAGTGGGACAACAGTGAACAATAGTGAATGAATTCTCACGCGCAACTACCCAAAGATAAACCTTTACCAAAGCATTTCCCCATTGGCTTTTCTGAAGTCTACTATATGCCAGTTTTTTCATGATCTAAATGTATTTGACAATACGCTTGTCACAATCTCGCAAAAGTAAAAAATTGTAACAACTAACCCCGGTCTCTCCTACTATTTTGCATTTCATTATTGTTAATTTCAGTTATAAATTAATTTTTACCTGTGTGAGCCTGTGCAGCAGATTTACTTGGATATCTTTCACAGATTAGAAGCTTGAAAGTTTCTAATTCACCAGCTTGAAAGTGCAATTCATTTATTGAATCGAGATTATCGCGTTTTAATTGCTATTTAGGGGATTACTGTGATACCTGTAATAGACCGTCATCTTCACGAAGTGTTTGAAAAATAGACCGCCACCCTGCAATATAGAACGCCACTTGTAATAGACCGCCACTTCCTTCCTATCTTTCGACAGTATAAGTAGTGAGTGCCAAGATATTGGTCTCAGTAAGGTCGGTCCGATATGTTATGCGTCATCAGTACTTAACAGCGCAGCCCTTATTCAGGCTGTTAAGTGTCTGTTATGTTAATCAGTCACGATTTGTGTTGCTCATCTTGTTTCTTTTTCAGGTAGTAATCTTTCTTGCATGATATACTAGAAAGACATAGTGCACCATCTTGTTAATTTAAGTGTTTATCCTGTATTGCTATCACAATATATATACGTATATGTATATATATATATATATATATATATATATATATATATATATATATATATATATGTATATACAGTATATATATACAGAGCCATGCGAATCAAAGTTGTGACACTTTCAGAGAGCACTGAAAAGTCTCAGAAGGAAATAGCGGCTATTGCGGCATATCTGAGTTGGAAGTGCCGAGGATAATGAAGGCGTACGGAGGCTCTGGCACCACGGCTACACAACATCAGAACTGTGGAGGTCTAAATAAATTTGATGACAGAACAGTGAGACACCTTCAACACCTCACCCTGCGTTCAACGCAAATACTGCTAGACAAATTCAAGATCATTTTGGTCACTTCGGTGAAGATGTAAGCTCTTGGACAGTGCAACGAGCATTGTTAGAGGCCGGCTGCTTGAACCCCGTGTTGAGCCTTAATTATCGGACAAACAAATGAAAACGCGTTACCAGTGTGCATTGGAACGCTCTCACTGGTCTCCTAATCAACGGAAATCATTAGGTACTTAGGTGTAATGATACTTTTCTCTGCTTATCAGGTACGTCTAACAGTTTTGTGAGACGTGTAGTCATCCATTAACTAAAGATCATTGCAAAATCACAATCAATTTAAGCAGCTATAGAATCAAAAAGGTGGATCGACGAAGTACTATAGGTAATTCAAACTGTTAATGTTACTAATGATTGAAAGGCAACTGATTTTTGTACTACAAATTTGTACTCATTTCAATGTAATGCATTTTTATGGATAAATATGTGTTCTTGTGGCGTTTGACAATTTGGTGTTCCGCACTGTTTATTCAATATGCTTTATGGAATTTCGATGTCAATAAAATATGTAAGCCCCTTATCTTTAGTATTATGTTAAGTTTCAATCACAAGATAATAAGTCATGCATATTAATAAGCCGAAATATGATTCATAATATATCGAGTATCTAGCAAAGCATTACGTTATTTGATAGTCTTATAGATGGAACATGCACGTGAATACAAACTTTATTGAAACAATATTCCTTAATACTTTTAGAATCGGGGATGTTGAAAATAGACCATCATCAACAACCCTACATTGATACGATATAATATGCATACTATATATTATGATATATTATGATGGAGCGACACCCAAGAGAGAAAGGGTTGAAAAATACCCCACCGTCTAGTATAGGTTTTATGATACCTAGAGTATATTATTTCCATCCATTTTCAAATATGTGGCTATGTTATACAACATGAACAGTACACATTATCTTTTCTTCCAGATTAAGCTTTCACCATTTCACTAGAGATGTGATGTTTTTCTCTATACGTAGATTACTCATTTTTCTATTTAAGTCGTAATCCAAAAGGCATCTGAAGATAGTAATACCATTTAATTGGTAAACAGACTTTTGAGTGTGCATTATACATTATTAAATTTGAATTTCATTAAATTATCAATGATTTTGCAACTGAAATTCTAATCAACTTCTGATTCTTTTCACTGTAAGGGCACAATTTAAGTCCTGCTACAAGTTGCAATCACAGAAGTAACGACAAAATCTTAGGCAAATAGCGAAAAGACAACTAGCTGAAGTTCTCAAACAAATGATATTTTGAACAAATATTGTGCTTATTTTCTAAGCTGAAACTCTATTACAATTGTATCGATTGAAGAGAAATCTTCTTTAACTTGTGTATGATCTGCAGGAATTAACTATAAAGCATTTTGGCAGAATCTGATTGCTTCAGCTGTTGCGTTCGACGCTTCCTTCGAATATAATTTTTATGTCAACAAATATGCTGCACACTTGCTGCACTTTTAAGCATTCTGTATATATATATATTCGTATGAAATGTACAGTGATAAAGAGAAAGAAAGTTAAACACAAAGATAAGTTTCACGAAGCCACGTGCGTAAGTCACGATCGACGGTCTTCAGGTCAACACACATTCCAATTACAGGACACATCAGGACGTGTTCACTAGTTTGAACGTCTCCGCATCTGCAGGAATCACTTGAGGACAGACCGATCTTATGCATGAATGCAGCGAATCTGCCGTGTCCAGATCGGAGGCGATTCAGGAGGACCCACTGTCCTCTGGGGAGATCGGACCCGGGAGGATGGTAAGCCGGTTCGGATATGAAGCGCCGAAGTCCGTGACTCGCCTGCGTCCATTTTCGTCTCCATTCATCTGCAGCCCATGAGTTGGAATAGCTTGTTGATAGTGGGATAAGGCCGTTGTGTCGTCTGGATAGAGGGTTGCGTGACTTAAGTCTTCTTGATGGTCGGTCGTTGGCGAAGAGCTTCTTATGCAGCAGGTGGTCACTGTCCGAAGCTCTTTGGTGAAGTCGTATCGCGAGTCTTTCGCGGCGGATGTCAGGAGGTTCAATGCCACTCAGAATGGGCAGGATGTCAATTGGTGTACTGCGTATACAACCAGAGATTAGTCGCATAGTGTCATTTAGAGCGCAGTCTATCTTCTTGGAGTGGGTACTCTGCATCCAGATAGGAGAGCAATAATCCGCGCTGGAGTAGCACAGAGCAAGGGCGGAGGTTCGAAGCACAGAGAACTCGGCGCCCCAACGGCAACTAGCGAGGGTGCGTAGTATTGAATTACGGGCGTTAATCTTGGCTGCGACTTGTTTAACGGTTGTCCGACATGAAACTGAGATTATAGTAGACCGCCAACTGGGGTGTGGCACACCCCAGGATCAATAAAATCCTCTGTGGTATGAAATTGAGTAATCGTCATGTTTTCAATTACTTTTTGATTCTTACGTATTATTGTAGTATTGTAACACATTTTAAGCAAAATATTCCGAGTCATAGATATCGGGCGAATGTTTAGTACATAGATATTTTATCAAATGAAAACTATTGAAATCCTTTTTATAATTATTTATGTCATGAAAATGACTATTTTAATTATTTCATAATAATTCAGTTGCTTCAATCGCCTTGAATTGTCAATAACATACACTTCTTAATTGTTAAACTTGTGTAGTCATGAACAATTACTTAGGCCGATAAAGCTAATAGTTATCTGCCGTAAATCTAATAATCAGAGATGTATAAAATATTTGAAAGTTTGAATATTCAAAATTATCTTGGTGGACATGTAGGCCTAATATATATCATGGAAGATTCAATATGAAACGCTGATTATGAATGTAAGTATAAAAAAGATTATTTTTTCGCAAGGAATCTGTAATTCAAACAAATAATATAAGTATTCATTCTACAATAACACTTTGAGAAGATTGTAACATCACTGGCACGCATGACATTTTGATGATCGATGTTGCAGACACATCGGCTTACTACATATTGAGCAGGCATAGCCTGTCTTCCTGTCGGATTTCCTATCGCAGAAGGCACATCGTTTCTGTTTGTCCAAAGCAGTCGCAGTTCTTGCCTCATTGCTGCTTCCGAAACCGAAGAAACGAAGTGCATCAACCGTAGTAGATTTCAAATTTCCTTGATTTGAACGGCGAGCCATCTGTCCTGATATCAGCTGGTAAGCAGCTTCTTTTACAAATTGATAATGGGACTCCTGCTTGCAGCAATTTCGTTCTGCAATTTCATGAAATATGATGGATGCATTATTACTGACAACATCCAACATGTTTGAGAAAACGGCGTACGGCCATCGTCTGCATTTGCGCTTGCAGGTGATTCCTCTCATCTTCTTGTCGGCAATATCCACTCTTGATTTGGTTTCATTGTAAACTGTCACCGTCAATGGTTTCGTATTGAGGGGAGGAACTGGAACTGTACGATGCATGGAATCAAACAGAAGAACGGGCTTATTACCTTTATCCCAGAAAGAGACAAGTGCGCATCCATTATCATTGTAAAACACTCGCGCGTCCTCTTTGCACATACGCTTTGGACGAGACATTTTGAAATGACAGCTGCAAGCAAAGCTTTCTTGTGTTGAAAAAATTAAAATATTTCTATGACGACATAACTCCCATTGCCAAAGTTTTCTTCTGTTGAAAAAATTCAAATATTTCTATGACGACATGACTCTCATTGCCTGCAAAGCATTGCCATCTTTATTTCAGTATCATTTACTGATTGACATAGCAATCGAAATTTGACATAGAAATAGGTCGTGTTCAAACTACTACCAGAGAAATAGTTCAGATGCAATCATGATTTGTATTAACTGAACGTAGAAAGGGCACTGAAATATGATGATTATCTGATCAGGATGTGGGGTGTGTCTCACCCCTATTGGCGGTCAACATATGTTACTCTGATGTCTATGGTAATGCCGTCAAAAATAATATTTTTGATTGGATGTAATAATCTCTTAGATGGATCAGTAAAAGTCATGAAATATGATGCACCATTGATAAATGTAGATACTATTTCTGATTGTTTAAACATTGACTGGGGTGTGATACACCCCAGAATTCGGACAACCGTTAAGGTGTTGCCCGTACGTAAGTGATCGGTCTAGCGTTATGCCGAGGTACTTCGGAGAGATAACAGGTGAGATGACTTTCCCTCGTAAATGGACGTTTAACTGTTTGTTGGCCTGACAGTTCTTGAGATGAAAAACACTGCATACTGTTTTTTCGGCATTTAGTCTTAGTCTCCATCGATGAAAGTAACAAGTCAGTTTGTCAAGGTCATTGCTAAGTGTCCGCTCGATTTCGGTAGTAACGTTTCCTTTGGTTAGTAGGGCTATGTCGTCAGCGTAGATATACTTATGGCTAGTCGTAACAGGTAAGTCGTGAGTGTAGATGTTGAACAGCAATGGTGCAAGTACAGAGCCTTGTGGTAAGCCATTACGAAGAAAACGACGTCGAGATGACTGCCCACGGAGATTGACCACAAAGCTTCGTTGACTAACCAGTGTCATAATCATTTTGACCATGTGCTTAGAGGGAATGGTTTTCAATAACTTCAAGTTAAGACCTCGTAGCCATACTGTGTCGTATGCGGCTGAAAGGTCGATAAAAACAGCACCAGCAAAAACGTTTTCTTCATAGGCATCTTCGATGTCTTCAGTTAGCAAGGCAACTTGATCAGTGGTACAGCGGTTAGGGCGGAAGCCGGCCTGTTCATGAGGAAGAACAGATTCGACGATGGGAGTGATACGGTTGTAGATCAGACGCTCGAACAGCTTGAATGCGATGCAAAGTAAACTGATCGGCCTGTAGCTGGTGGGAGAATCCTGAGGTTTATTTGGCTTCAGGACGGCTATAACTTTTGCAGTTCTCCAGAGTTTAGGAATTTTGTGAGATTTTAAGCAGGTTGTGAAAAATGACGTCAGCCATGCGATGTATAAATCTGTCAGGTTTTTGTAGAATTCAGGATGGAGGTTATCCGGTCCTGGGCTTTTTCCGCTTTTACTGAAGTGGATTGCGCTGCAAATTTCTTCCTCCGAAAAGTTGTAGCAGAGATCGATGTCAGCATATGGGGCATTCCAGGAAGACCTGAGATCGTAGTTTACTATGCGTGTGAAAGCTTTATCTGGACTGGAATACTTTCCACTAGACAGGAGGCTGTGAGCGATTTGATTTGGTGTAACAGGAGTCACGGTGGTGGTTACAGTTGTTCGGGCCGTTAGTTTATTCAGAGTGTTCCACGCTTCTCTGCTTGAGTGCTTCATATCGATCTTATCAATGGATGATAGCCAGCGAGCTTGTCTGCGAGTATTGATGTACTTGATGAGTTCGTTTGCAGACTGCTTCTTTTCTTCTAGTGAGACGGATTGCTCATGTTGACTAGCGAGTTCAGAGCATTTCTTGTCCCAGCAAGGTATATATGTCTTCCTGTAGCCACGTGGGATAGAGAATTTGGCTGCTCGGATTATGGCGCGTTGAAATTCCTGGAAGTTGTAATCGACGTTTGGCAGAGATGGGTCTGGGAGGTCATAGTTAGTTAACAGCTCCTTAAATTTCTCCCAGTTTGCCTTCCGAAAATTCCATCTTGGGAGATGACTTGTGGCCGTTGTTGAGATGGCGGCTGGGTGGGTAATCAGTGTCGGTCGGTGTTGAGATCTCGGGAAATTCGGTAATACCGTACGAGTTGGGAGTGGTAGGAGGCTCGTCGTATCGGAGCTGAAGAATGTAAGATCTGGATTCGTATACGAATCCCAGGCGGCTGAGTGAAATGTTTTGGGCTGCTTGTTGTCATACAGGAGTTGGAGATCACCGTTGGAAGCCCATTCTGAGATGGAAATACCGTTAGAGTCGTTTTGACGATATCCCCATCTGCAATTATGACTGTTGAAGTCCCCAGAGTAGATGACGGGATGTGGCAGGATAGGAGGTAATTGAATGTTCGTGTTAGGAGGATTGTACACGTTCACAACAGTTAATGCATCGCCAATTTTTGTAGCTACCCATTCGGTTAATTGGTTGGGGCTAGATTTTGCAACAAATAAAGCTGACATATTGTCTCTGACAAGAGTAGCAATTCCATAATGAGGATGATGTATTGCGTCCGCGAGGAAAAATCCAGAGATGTTGATGTCATTGTCGCATTTGGTATGAGTCTCTTGTAGAAGAATGACTGAGATGGCGTGCCGGTAGCAGATATTCTGTATAACCTCGCACTTGGCTCTGGTCAGGCCTTCTACGTTGAGTTGGAGGATGCTCGGACCACTTGCGGCTAGGAAGCCAGAAGTGTCGTTTCGGCTGAGATCAGGAGGTTTGGTATTGTTTGGAGCATTCTGTGTCTAAATGCAATGCTCTGTGGATTAAATTAAAACATTTTAACATTTTTAAACTGCAGCGCTAGACAGCATGTGACTAAAATAATAGGTTAGTTGATGCGATACAGGGTTCGTATATCATTTTCTGATTTATCGCCGATTCGGTTATTCGTTGATTATGTGATTTTTCTATTTTTTCATTCTAATTGATCGAGGATATTTCGTCTGTCAAGTTATTCGCCTGTATACTAATAATGTCTTCCTTATGAAAATCAGATCTGTTTGATTTTCTACGGCACATGCCGTTGAACAGCGTGTTGCCGCGCTTCCATGTCAGATAGACACTGAAAGTCTTGTCACAATGGTAAAAGTAGGCTGCCACGTTGGAAATCTGTATTGATGATTGACAAGCTCTGAATTCCACCGTTAATGGATTCGGTTGCACCACCGCATTGGAGAAAATGATAGTTTGGTATAAGACTAATTTGGAAGTTCAGAATGCAATTCTTCATGAGAAAAGATATCACATGAAATTTCTATTCAGCATTTTTTTTGGAAATAGGCCTATTATGATTTTATTGTTCGAAAAGAAAAAAAAATCAAATTTTCCAGCATTAAAACCTAAATTATTGCTGGAACATATCTTTTAACAACCAAAGGTGAGTAATCGGACTAAATAGGTCGATTATCCGAGTATTCGGAACATCACTTCCGAATCAGATAATCGAATCAAACTGTCGAAAACTTTAAAGGGGGTCGATTTCATCCTTTTCTTACTCAATGATTGCTATTTAATAAACCATTTTATTCTTTTAATCCTACAGAAGCCGGTGGTGAACAGGGCCACGCAAAAACGCTCTACATAGAAAATTTCAACAGAATAGTATATGTGTTTATTTGCATTTTTCAGCTGAGTCATTTAACCAGTAGACAAACTAAGACAAAGGTTACCGTGAAAATGGATGTTACTCGTAACAACACAACTTGTCAGCATTCAAGAGAAGGCTGAAGCTGCATGTCTGGGAGCATTCTTTTCTTTGCTTAATTTCACACTCGTAGAATAGCATGCCTTTATATTTTGAGACCTTGTCAATAGGAAACATATGCTGCACTATTATCCACTGCACAATTTTTCCATTTTAAGAAAGCTAAGTATTAAAATTCTGATGTTCTTAAGTATGTTTGTTGAGATTACGTCTGATAAAATTTGGTGATAAATGCTGTGCATTTTCTATTGAGGAGAGGCAGCTGAAGACAAAAAACATAATTTCATGTGCATGCGCATTCTGATGATAACTGATTCGGAATTTTAGACCATTACGAAAAAATGATTGTAAATAATCTATAGTTCTCTGAATACCAATGAAAATCAATGATTAAAGAATTCGTATTTAAAATTTATATTATTTTCGCATTATTACATATATATATATATAAGTATATATATTAAGTATATATTAAGACCAACATGAGCTGTACCTCCAAGAATCTGATTTACGTTCTTCGGTGTAAGTCCTGTGGCGATTTCTATATTGGCCAAACCGGCGATGTATTTCGAACTCGGATAACTGTTCACCGCCAACAGATCTCAAGTGAAGCTTATAGAGTTCTGGCCTTTAGTAGGCATATAGCCCAGTGTGCTCGAGGCCCACTTAACATTAATTTTGAAGCGGCCCCTATATATCAGATGCATCCTAGTGCCAGCCGCATGGATAGAGAGTTAAAGGAACAACATTTCATCTCTATGCTGTGTCCTCCTCTGAATAAGTGAATAATTTCTATGTTTTTATTTTCCACCTAATTCTGATGTCTACATTATGAATGTATACAAATGTGATTGATTCCAATAGATTTATTTCATTTCCCATGAGTAGCCTCCCGTGAAGAGGCGAAACCGGTTGGGATTCATGACTTTTTTCTGAGTTTTTGTTTACTTATATATATATATATATATAATATAAATATTGTATATTATCAATTGTATTATATTATCAATATTGTCAATATAGACAGCTCCAATTTGCCAAAGCACTTGTTGAGCACTCTTCCAATTTGCAGTAATCAAATAAGTTGGATCACATGGATTCTCAAAGCAAAAATCTGGGCTATTCGACTAAAAATATACCTATACCATCAAAAGTTGAGTATCTTAAGCTTTTTATACAGAAGGTTGAACATTTGATAAGGAGAATGCGCTGGAAAGTAGTGTTTTTTAACAGCAAAAGTACACTACAGGAAATGACTTTGGTTTCAAAACAAATTCTTGTCCACCATCAAATGAACTTTTAAATCCCTTCGAGGACGATATGTACGCGATGATTCAAGCAATCGAATTTAAAAGCATCAACAATGAATTTCAAAAGAAATTGACGAAAGACAAAGATGAAATACAAAAATCAAAGAACATATTTGTGTTTGCTGACAAAACAACAAACCCATACGAAATACCAAAAGAAACTTATCAAAAGCTTCTAACGGAGAACATCACGAAGTCCTACAAAAAAGCAAATGTCACTTCCAAATCTGAAATTAACAGAGAAGCAAAATCAATTGGAAAGTCTTACAACCTTTCAGGCAGAATAGAATGTTACCCACGGCGCCCAGCTTTTATCACTTCGAAAGATCATAAAGAGAATTTTGACAAAAACGTCCCATGTCGACTAATCAATCCGGCGAAAAGTGAAATTGGAAAGATCAGTAAACAACTTCTGGACGTCATCAATAAATCAATAAAAAGCAAAAAGAAAATACTACAATGGAATAATTCAAGCGATGTGATCAACTGGTTTGAAAATATCCCAGAAAAATGAACTTCTACATTTCTTAAATTCGATATCGTTGACTTTTACCCTTCAATCACCGAAGAACTGCTAACAAAGAGCATCACTTACGCCGGAACATTGGTTGATATCCCTGAAGAAGATGTACATGTCATCATGCATGCGAGGAAATCGTTACTTTATAGCCATCAAACACCATGGGTGAGGAGAAACAACAACAACATGTTCGATGTTGCCATGGGAAGTTATGACGGGGCCGAGATTTGCGAACTTGTGGGCCTATTTTTGCTCGAAAAACTCACAGAACGATTTGGAGTCAACGACATATTGGACTTTATCGAGATGATGGCCTCGCGCTCATACCAAAAAGTTCAGGACCACAAAGTGACCGTTGTAGGAAAGATTTAATTAAAATCTTCCAAAACCAAAATTTGAAAATCACAACAGAATGCAACATGAAATCAACGGATTTTTTAGACATTTACCTCAATCTACAAAATGGAACTTACTGCCCATACATAAAGCCAAACAGTGCGCCTTTATACTCGTACATTCACAGTCAAATTTCCCTCCAATAATCCTGAAGCAAATCCCAAAAATGATAGAAAGAAGAATCTCGAAATTATCCTGCAATGAAGAAGAGTTCCACAAAGCAAAGCCAATTTACCAAAGAGCATTGAAAGATGGTGATTATGTTCATAACTTAACCTACAATCCAGCACCTGAATCAAAAAAAAAGCGAAGAAGAAATATAATATGGTTCAACCCACCATTTAGCGCCAATGTAAAGACTGATATTGGACGACGATTTCTAAATTTGATCACAAAGCATTTTCCTCCACATCACAAATACCACAAACTTTTTAACAAAAACAACATGAAACTCGCTAATGGCTGGCTGAAGCTAACATAAATTCGCTTCATGGCTGGCACATACTTAATTGTATTTCATGACTTTTAACAACTGAACGATTTTCTTAACAGTCTAAACATGTGCAAATTGAATACAAGTAGCAGTGAGTCAACAGATGCCATATTTTATCTAAATTCGTCATTTACTGAGGTGTAGGTAATGCGTTTTTCATTTTTTGTGCTTTCACAGTAAAAGAGTATCTTGTTGTCACTAATGGTGCCTCTCAGTTGCGAAAAGTTTGCGTTATCAAATACGTAGGAATCCCAAAGGACTGCAAACTTTCTCGACTAGTTCGTTGGAATTTGACAATCTCACGTGTGTTAGGCTTTTGAGATCTCTGCATCTATTTCCTTTTATCTCCATGCTCTATTATGCATTTTTCTTCTTCTACAGCACTTACAGTATATGACAACGTGTTTACGGCTTGTTTGAACAGACAGAGATCTAGGAGAGATTTCGTAGACAATTGGGACCATCTTATCGAGCTATCAGTGCATGCTTCCGTCTTCGAAGAAGTATTGATTAAAATGAAAACAAAGACAGTGTCTCATAGACATATTTACACTGAGGACAAGAATGATTTGTCCTAGTAGAAAGATAATATTTGTAAAACAGATGTAGTTATAGGTTGCGTCAGCGAAAAATGCTAACAATATGGGCGAAAGTTTGAGAAAATGCATGTGACAAACAAACATAAACAGAATTTTGCTTTAAAATAGATGTCACCACTGAAAACTTTTTTCTCATCTGATTATCCCTCGATCAGCTAACGATAATCGACAACAACTACTTAATCGGCATTATTTAGTGGAGCATCAACAGCTGTACGAGTAAATCCTACATTTTAGACTCAATATTTCGGAATGCATCAACCCTAAAGATCCCCTCAAAGAATTGGCAAATAAATAGGTAATATACAAAAACCTTCTTCTTCCTGAATCTGATTTGGGCTCTCGCAACATGTTGCCTGGCATGCTTATATAAAACTATAAAGATGGTATGAACAGTATGCCTACTCGAAAATTGTTGAAACAGGGACACGGCATGTCATGACTCATGACAACAATACCTAAAGAATGACGGATTCCAGTGGTTAACAATGGCGAATTTTTTAATTCTTTAATTTTTTTAATTTTGATTAAAAGATTTCGTATGACAAGAATCAACACCCATTGCATGCTTCATTAAAATGATTCCTCTTAAGGTCTCAGTCTTAACTTACATGTAGATGGGTACCTAAATATGGAGCCGAATTGATCTTAACCAAACATATGGCTTCCATTCTAGCCCTATTAACTTTAGCAAAGATAAAAGTCAGATTTCTGTGGTTTTTAATAACACCGTTGTGCTTCAAATTCCGCGCCAATTATTGCCGCTTCAACCCTGCATCTCCAGGGTTTATGCACTGTATAAATAAAAACAGAGCATAACAGAGCTGGAGACGACCTGTCTATCTAGGCCGGACTCATCGGAACGTCTATTCTGGCCTGTACTCGTTTCGGTTCGTCCGTTTCCTGCTCAGGACCCTGTGCGCCCAAGTCAAACTTGCCGCAGTTCCACTCGGAATGGCCGAAACTACCCTATTACATCTCGAATGGCTGAACAAGCTGAGTGACCGCACAACAGGTTGCTGACCTACTTTTGCTTATCCCGGCTTTGCCACAAGGCTTAAGTACTACTTTTAGGTCCTTTGTGGTCTGCCGTATTACAAGATCATCTGCTTCAAGCAGTGAAAATTGCCTCCGCAGACCTAGTTTTCAGTCTTCCTTGACATACTCATATCAAGCTATAGGGTTATAAGACTTGAAATGGTGGTCAAGATGCTTAATGTGTAGGCTACTTGAGGCAGACAAATGCACCCATTGCTCGTTAGCATCTCAGTAAGCTGCTCATTACCTATTCTCCATTTGCGCCATGAGCATCCCTTAAAACAGTCGCCAAAAACTCTTCTCCGTAAAAGCCTCAATCATGGAAGGATCTCTCGTCCTGCCACCATTCAGGGAACCTTACGTCTTTTCAAAGTGGCTGCCAAAAGCCATTTTCAAATATGAGTGACTGCTGCTTTCTTTGCTGATTTATAGTAATAATATTTCATTTTCCACTATACTATGCAGAGGCAGGAAGTTTTGTGAAGACACATGTATTTTATGGTGAGATTTGTAATTTATTCATTCAAGTCACGCAACTGACAGACTGCAATCCTATATGTTTATAAGCTGGACGCCAAAACCAGCATAAATTTATGGAGACTAATCTGCTGAAAAGTCATGCAGCTTGTTCAATCATTCTATAGCATATGAATCATATCTATAATAAAATGTAGAAATTAATCTGTAGATTTAATAAGCTATAGTTCTGAGCCGTACTGACTAGTCATTATAGGACGAAAGGTGGCGTTCATGACTACTGATGAATTTAGTACTGAAGATGTTCAATTCTGAGGACGTCTTTCAAAGATGTCCAGCCAAAATGGAACTCCAAGTCTGCAATCATGTATGATTTTTTAATACTAAAACCAGGAGCTAAAATGTACTCAAATGTGCCTGAACCACTTCAAAATCACACTTGAAAAATAGAAGTTGCTAATTCTTATTACATCTTTGATGCATTTGAATTTAATTATGAACTCATAAGTGATAACTTATAACACATGTACATGAGAGAAATGTTGAAGACATATTTCAGCCCTTGTTCTGGCTGAGCCCGGTTCCATGGTGCAATGTACGCGCAAATATTGGTTTGATTGCTTTTGGTGCAGTTTGAGGGTTTCAAATACAATCAGTTTAAAATGCGTTCCCTTTTTATGTGACATGATGACTTTTAATGTCCATTCTTTAAAGTACAATATTAGCAGATGAATATCATTATGCTTTGGTTCAAAGGATGAATTAATCTTGTATCAAGACAACTGAATGGCTTATTGATAGTAAAATGGCCATGGGATGACATGGACTGATTTTTCTTCCTGTGAGGATACAATTTGCATATTACTTGAAGCGGCTAAGCACTGAAGGTACGCCAACTTTCACAATTAATATGATCACAAATTAATGATTGCAAATCCGCCCGCTGGAAAGCTCCGAAATTTTATGACAGACAACATGAAAAATTGATTAAAACATTGATTTGTCGATTATTAGCTAATCTCAAGTGATGAAAAGGGGATTTCAATCTTGCTTTATACAACTAATTTGTTAGTCTAGATCCATTCATTCAGAGTGCAGAACACATAAAATATCTATTTCAAGTACTAGCTTTTTTATCGAGTGTAGCATTTTATTGTCCATATCATGTTGCTATGGATAATAATTTATATCGACCAACGTGATTGCCTGGAGAAGTATAGAAAAATGATGAAAAGCGGAGCTTTCAATAATGCAGTCTATTTCTTGCTTGAAAAACTAGCGAAGAAATATTTTCTCGTCTTCTTTAGTCATTATTTTATATGTTTATCAAGTTTATATTCAAATAATTTTGCAAGGGTACAGGCAACTGAAATACAATTTGCTAATACCTATGAAATGGTTTCTGGGGCGATACACTTAAATTTATGTTGCACTGATGACGCTGAAGTGTTCTTATTTTATTGAAGCACGCATTCAGAAATGGCTATGGCTGGTTGGACATTGCTGATTCATGATCTAGACGTTACGGTGTTACTCCTTAAGCCGAAACATTTACTTATTAAAGGTTTGTAAGTTGGACTCCAAAGTGACTTAATATTTTGCGGCAAAATGTATTTGATAAAAATGCATGCTGTATAGACCTGCAAGCAAGAAAATATGCACAATCATGCCTGTGGTTAGTAGTGAAAACTGTGCCCTACTTGCGACGGATAGGTACATGGATAGGTACATGTAAAGTTTAGTGTTATCAATAGGTACATGGATAGGTACATGTAAAGTTTAGTGTTATCAATAGGAACATGGATAGGTACATGGATAGGTACATGTATACTTTAGTTATCGATAGGCACATGGATAGGTACATGTATAATTCAGTGTTATGAATAAGAACTTGTATGAGATCTGTTTTACTGGATAGGTACATGTGTTTGGTACACTCAGTTGAGTACACTGTGTTTGGGAACGTCTATGATCGAACTTGTGTGGTTTGGTTCTGAGCACTTGGGTACGTACCGATAGACGTCCGTTGTTTGATTTTGAATGGGTTTGCTCAATTGCGACTATTGTGACAATTATTTTAAATGTAGCACTATTTAGGTGTGAAACTTTAATGTGCAGTTATGATTTAGTTGCTCCCCAATAAGAAAACCAATTCCAGAACTATGTTTAAAGTGAAAAAGACAAGAGATTTACAATGTAAGTTTAATTTAAGCATGAAAAATAAATGATGGGTGTAGATCACGTCCCTCAGGCGACTCCATGATCTTTAGGAAGTCATCACACCATTCATGAAATGTTTTATTGTTGCTAAAGTCATGATCGCACTCGTGTACCGGACACTTCACTGGTAGTCCATTCCGCCTTTGAAGTGCTGACACAGTCAAGGTCTTCCACAGGGCCACTTTGCAGCCGCAAGACAGATGCATGGTCATGTCCAACTGACCTCCCATAATGACTTGGCTGTCATTTTGAAAATAAAATAATGGCTTTGAGGACATGCTTCTTGTTATGGAACGTTGAGGATAAGTACTTAACAGTTTGGAACAATGACATCCTTTATATAGTTATATATATTCTTTAGGGAAGTTCGGTACCTCTCTGATTGGCTGTTAGGATTTCCTTTGTTTAAAAAGTATATAAGTCCGAGGTTTGTACCAATTCTTATCAAAGGTTCTAATCCTCACGTTTACAAGTTACAATTATTTTAAATCTACAAGTCATAATGGATCGCAAACAGAAAGCCGCAGTTGAGAACGGTACTGCTGATCGTACCACTTCGCCAGTGGAACGTACCAATACACCTCCCCAATCTCCGATGGAGCGATCGACAACACCAAACGAGCCGGTGGTGTTCACCCAAGCTCCTGCATCGCCCGACTACTCGAGTGATGAAGATAGTGACGTATCAATCGAGACGATGCGTCACATGAATAAGAAGTCCATGCGAACACCACTTTATGGACGGGTCACGGTCAAAGTCAAGAACGCCCCGAAAAAGTACCACACCAAACGGGTGTTCATGAGGATGGAGCCGAACGAGCGGAACCTCACAACCGCTCTCGAATTTTCGGTCATCGACCTTGACACACCACGTCGCTGTCCCTGTGCGCCCAAGAAGACCAGGATCCATGTCCAAGTGGACTTGAAAAAATTTGTACCCTTTCCTTACCTTCATGACATTTAGTGTGTTTTTTCTTAATCTCTTTATTTAATATTCATTTGTATATATGAACAGACTTGTTTTATCATTTCACAAATCGGTCTTCAATTAAGGTCTGAATGGGAAAGGGGAATAACTATCTACAATTAATGATGTTCAATAACTGAATTGAAACAAAAAATCAAGTATGAAGACTTCAACTTGAAATAAATAGGAACATATAACTTTTAAAGAAACAGTTATGTTGTTAATTTTAAAATGCTTGTAGCAGTCCAGGATGATATCATACATGTGTCATACACGACACTATAAGAATGAGAATGAAAAGACCTTTAGAATGATATAAGGTATGTACTTATTCGATGGGAAAATCCTAGTTGTATGCAACTGTATGCAAGCAGACAAATGTTAGATTTTTAAATTCACTAAGTTTTTAGCCCATTCTTTAAAGACATGTAGCTCTCTAGTTATATGTCATACATGCGTCATACAATACACCATTAGAATCAGCATGAAAAGAGCATTCGAATGATATATTGTATGTACCCATTTGATGAAAAAATCCTAGTTGTATGCATCTGTATGCAACTTGAAAAAATTCCAAGTTTTTTTTACAAAAATGACTAAGTTTACAAATTTTCAAAGTTAAAGTTTTACAACCAAAAATGACCATAATATACAAACCTCTACACTTGACCTTGACCTTGACCTTAGACCTGACCTTGACCTTTGACCTTCATACACTTCATACACGGCGGGGAGGCACTCGAAAATTTATTTACCCATGGGTTCCGGGTGCCATAGATACTCTTCTTGCTTCCCTAACCTTAACCCTAACCCTAACCCTAACCCTAATCCTAACCCTAACCTTAACCCTAACCCTAACCTTAACCCTAACCCTAACCCTAACCCTAACCTTAACCCTAACCCTAACCCTAACCCTTAACCCTAACCTAGTATTTTAATTTGATTATTTGAATTTTGGCGCGAAATTTGAATTTTCGAAATTTAGCGCTTAATTCAAATTTTAATGTTCTATTCAAACCACACGTTTTATATCTTCAAATATGAATCATTATATGACTATTAATAATAACATGTATATCAAATAATACATCAGTCCATCAGTTCATATTACTTTGAATTCACTCTACTGTTTACATGTAGAAATCTTTCAACACATATGATGGCACTTCCATTTCTAAGGTTAAAAATAAACCAGCTGTTCCAATTCTTGTTTGAGTTATCAATTTTGTTTAACCGTACCAATTCCAGGATGTGATGTCATAAGGTATTTGTTCATAGTTGCTTTGTCAATTTCATATATAAAGAAGTTGCACACAACGAATTTTCACTCATTTTCAAATTATTTAGTGTCCATAACAGACGTCGTTCTTCGTTCCTCCGTTCTCCGGTTCTTATTACAATTCTGAAGTGAGTTTCATTGTCATGTTGTGCTACTTTATAGGATATTCGGGAGTAGGAACATTATTAAGTTTTTATAACCAAATAGCTTTAAATATAGAAGCTTGGGTTTTTAGGATAGGAACACTTTATGTTATATTATTAACCATGTTTTTTTTAATTTTTCATCCTATATTAAGTCACTGAGCGAGAGACATGAATATATCAGTTTAAATGTAAGTGTATTTGAATCAACAAGATTTTCACAGTTTGTAAATAAATAAAAAGATACCTAAATAAAGCCTTCATCCATTTTAAATATTCAGTCTGTCATCTGCTAACAGATGTATAAAATTCAAGCTTGTTTAATTAAACAAATTGAGGATTGGTTGAAATTTTCGAAATTTCACTTTCATTTCATTAAATTAATTTCGAAATTAAATAATTTCAAGACAGCTACTTGTAAATTTCAACTCTTTCTATGAGCAAACCGTTTTCGAATGAAAATTAAACTTTCGACTTTCGGTTTCAATTTCAGCTTCAGATTTCAATTCTTTCTAAGATTTATTCAATATCAAGGTAGTACTTCATAAAGTTTTGGTGATGATATATAAATGAGTTTTCATTTAATAAGAGATAAAATTATAATAAAATTTTTTTCTTCTATAGAGATGGTCCGACAAGAGAGTCTTGCACGACAGCGCCTAATTTTTCACTTCTGTGAAACATGCCAAATACCCGTTCGACATGCCAATAAGAGCGGTCACAAGAACTGTATCTTCAAAAGTGAATGCACATATCTTTATTGCCTAACTTGCAAATTATACAAACGGAGCAATGAAAAGGTAAATACCGAAGCCTCTAAGGCATTCATTGAAAAGCACACGCCATGTGCTCAGCAAAATGGGAGGAAGGGCATCAACCTCACCTCAAAGGTTGAAAAGAGGAGGTTGGAGCGATTATTCAACAAGGAGAGGCCGATGGAAGGTGTCCTTTCACAGGTGGAGGAGCCTACCACAATAAAGAAACCCGTCAAGTCCCGAGTCCCAAAGAAAGCCCCCAAGTCACGACAGTTCATCGATGACACCTTAAGTGATATTGAGGTGAGTTCTGCCAATCATACATAATACCTTCAAAGGATAGCTTCTTAAAACCGAATACATTAATTATTCGTCCATTATGCATAAAAACATATATCATTTAAATATTTCAGGATAATGATGAGATGCCTCCTCCTAAGAAGACCAAGGTCTTAATTCAAAAAAAGATCATCACTAAAAATGTGAGAATACATTTACTCCATTAATTATTCTACCGTGTAAAAAGTATTTCAACATTGTCACAACATTTCAGAGTGAGTTGCCTCAACAGACTTGTGTCAGTTTTGAAGAGGAGAAAGCGGCTGAATGCTTGAGAAATGTAAGTGTTAAAGTTATTCATTAGCTCTTTATGTGAAATTGAATATGTTCTTTTCTTCAGCTGTTTACAGGTGTGAACAGTATACCCCGTTTGCCTACACCGGAGAAGAAGTGTCTTCCCAGTCCCGTAAGTGTCATTGTTTAGTTATTTATCAATAATATTTCTCAATGCATGAAGTATTTCCAAGAACATGTATGCTTCTCAATGAGTTGCGAGCATGTTATATTATTTTTCTCTGCAGGTTGTGCGATCGCTGTCCCTCAGGAAGCATCGAAGTTTCCTTTCGACGCCAGCGACCAGTACATCGGTGGAAGATAATGAGGAAAAGCCGTATCCTATTCGGGAGTCCTCATCAGAAGACGATGAAACCTCGTCAGCGACTTCATCTGATGAGGAAACGTCGTCAGCGACTTCTTCCCCGACATCTTCTTCCGATGAGGATGATGATCCTGTTACAAATGTAAGTATCAAAGTTGGTCAACTGCATGAGTACAGAATTTTCTATTAAAATATGTTTTTTGTTTGTAATAGATTGATTTATCTTTTAGAATGACTCGTTGCCCCGTGAGACAGAGGTTGGAACCGGTCAGAAGGTCACAATCCAGCCGGAGGTAAGAGAAATTCACTTTTGTATCTCATCAATGGTAAAATGCTAAATAGATGATAAACAATTGTTTCTTTCGATTACAGGACTCCGCGATGTGTGCATCTCAGGAGGAGGTCTCGTTCAGCACATCCGGGCTTCTCCGAGCTGGAGTGTGCGCCTTCCTTTATCGCCCATGATGACACTGGCTCCGTTATCTCCACTGCGTCCTTCCTCTTCGATCCCAGCCGCAGCTCCTTCCTCTCCGATCCCAGCCGCAGCTCCTTCCTCTCCGATCCCAGCCGCAGATCCTTCCTCTCCGATCCCAGCCGCAGATCCTTCCCCTCACGCTGCTGCGCCCGCACCTCCAGCTGCTCTCCCTGTTCGACAGTATAATGTCGATCTCGACGCGACAGTAGAAGAAGACGTTGAGATACAACTCCGTCGTTGCCAAGAGCGCCTGAAGGAGGTTGAGGCCCGCGAGGAGAAGTTGAAGGAGGACAATAGAGGTTTGATTGAGTCTCTAAGAAATATTACTCTATCAAACCTCCTGTTGGCCTCCCAAGTAACCACCAGTCAACAGCACCATAAAGAGACACTTGTCCACCTCGACTGTTCCCAAAATGGGATCAGAAAAGTGCGCCTTACGAGGATGGACGATTTGGGTGGCTGTAGTGACAGCTGCAGTCACCTAAAACTATATCATAGTGGTATTGTCAAATGCGTTAGACTGTAACTTTGACTTCTATTTTCTTCTATTTTGAAAAAAAAATAATTGTTAAAATTGTATGTGTTTTCTCTTTACAACAGATCGGAACATATGGTATTGGCTGGTGATGACGCTGACGTCATTAGATGGTAGATGTATATAAGGGCTTGCTAATTTCAATCCTCATCAATAATCATGGTTGTCTGTACCAAGTGTGGAAAAGTGTTCACTCTCATAGGCAATTTGCAACGACATGAAAAATTTTGTAAGTTAGGAAAAACGTATCAATGTAGCAAGTGTCCATATAAGACGAATAGGATGGATAATCTTAGGAGACATAAACTTGTATGCAATAATAAACCGAATGATAGCATAACAGAGTCAAATTCAAATAATCAAAATAGATCTACTTCTAAGCCAACAACCAGCG
This sequence comes from Prostheceraeus crozeri, assembly GCA_907163375.1. Taxonomy (NCBI): domain Eukaryota; kingdom Metazoa; phylum Platyhelminthes; order Polycladida; family Euryleptidae; genus Prostheceraeus; species Prostheceraeus crozeri. Next base: position 89,488 of record CAJQUW010003474.1, read on the forward strand.
CTTCAACTAACATACAAAACTTTATGCAATACTGCTCTCGGTGTGGCAAAACGTATAACTCTATAAGTAGATTTCGACAGCATATGAATGTACATAACACAAATAGTGAGATGAATATGCATAATAACTATGGAACTGCTAGTCTCAGTGAAAGCGCACTCAATGGCCATGCACGTGTGTATGATATCACGCCAACAACACCTACTGTGGACATAACATCATTCTTAGAAAGCATGCGTTCCATGTTAGGGAATTTAGTGTCTGACTTACTAAGGAGCTATCAATTGCGCGGTCGTCTGATTGCACAAATTCGTTATGTCCGTTCTAATCCTCAAGAAGAAGGAACTTTTCTCGCGCACTTTACCTCATCATCCTCAAACTATATTTATGACTATGATGCTTGGTTTCAGGATCATCTAAATAGTCTAATAAATCATATTGAAGCCTTCACAAAAAAGGGTAGCAATTGGATTATAGATGATGTACAAAATATAGAGTTCAATGTAATAACAAGTCCAATACTGTCAGGTGGACAATCATTTCCTCTACCAAAGAAGTTAAAAAACTCTAAAGCTGTCATTAATGTTAATTCAAATGCAAATGATTGCTTCCTATATGCAGTTTTATCAATATTGCATTATAATGAAGTACCTTATTCAAGGAATGAAGTAAAATCATATAGTGAGTGGACATCTGAGCTAAATATGGAAGGCATTTCCACACCAGTATCAATTAAAGATATTCCAAAATTTGAGAAAAATAATGATATTAAAATTAACATTCACTTTTATGAAAATGGACTCAAAGGTGTTCGTTATAATAGTAACTTTACTGGTAGGCAAACGGTTAATATTTTGCTAATTCTAAACAATGGAGCAGCACACTATTGTGGAATTCCAAAGCTGTCAAGATTGTATAGGAGAACTTTAAAAAGACATAAATACTTCTGCGAAAGATGCACTCAGTCATTCACATATAAAACAACACTAGAACGACACTTCCAGTTTTGTATTCGAGGAAAAGCACAAATAGAAAAAATGCCATCGGATCTAAAAGTACTAACAAGTAGCATGGAATATCAACTAAGTCCTCCTTTAGTAATTTATGCAGATATAGAGTGCTACATTGATAATAAAATACATAAACCTGCGGCTATTGGAGCTTATCATGTCTGGCATAATGCCCTTCAATCAAAATTTGAAAACAAGTATTACCTCTTTGAGGGAGAAAATTGCATTATTAGTTTCTTGCACCACTTAGAAACTGTAGCCCAAGACTTATATGACAACCAATGTGCAACAACTAGGCAGCCAATGTCACTGTCAGCGGATGAAAAAGCACGCCACGAGAATGCAGAATGTTGCAACAAATGTAAATCTAAATTCAGCGATGAAGTCATAAAAGTTCGTGATCATGATCATATCACCGGACGATATAGGCAAAATTTATGTAGGAAATGCAATCTCCGGTTAAGACTTAACAGACGGGAGCTCCCCATATTTTTCCACAATTTTAAAAATTATGATAGCCACATCGTTTGCTATAAAGCGATTGGAAGAATGAAGTCTTGGAAATTAGATGTTGTAGCAGCAACTGCTGAAAAATATATAACTTTATCCGCCAGTGTCCCTGTAAATGAATACAAAGGGAAGACAGTATACTTTAAACTAAAATTCTTAGACTCATATCAATTTCTAAGTGCATCCTTGAGTGAATTAGCCAAGGGCTTGCAAACGTATGAGCATGTAGAGACATTAAGGGTAGAATTTCCACAATTAAGTGATAATGTTTTATATCAGAAGGGAGTGTTTCCATATTCATACTTCAAAAACTTAAACACGTTGACGGAAGACTGTCTACCACCACAATTTGAATTCTATAATGATCTTACTCGTGAGCACTGTTCCGATAGTGAATATGAACACGCTAACAAGGCGTGGATTGAATTTAATTGTAGCACATTTGGTGATTACATGCTGGCATATCTGAAGTTAGATGTTTTATTGTTGGCAGACATATTTGAAGTGTTTAGAGCATTGAGTCAACGTGAGGATGAAGTCGACCCTGTACATTTTGTCAGTCTCCCACATCTTAGCTTTACCTCAGCACTAAATTTCTCTTCTAATGATCCCCCACACTACATACAAGATGAAAATATGTACAATCTATTTGAACGAGGAATTAGAGGGGGTATGACTTTCACCAACATTCACCGAGCGCGTGCACGCATTGAAGAATTAGGAAATAATACACATGAAAGTCGACATTTGACCTACTTAGATGTTAATAACCTTTATGGTTCTTCACTCAGTAGAAATCTACCCCACGCAAATTTCAAATGGTTGAATGAAAGTGAATTAGATAATTTTTTAAATGAAGAAAATGTTCAAAATATAGATGATGATGGTGAAATCGGCTACATTTTTTATTTAGATTTAGAGTATCCTGCAGCCATTCATGATGACACTGCCGATTTCCCATTAGCTCCAGAAATGCAGATGATTGAAAAGAGAATGTTTTCACACTATATGAAAAATCTATATGAAAAAGTAAGACCAAATACACATTTTTCTTCTATCAAGAAACTTCTGCTCCATCAATTTGATAGGGAAAATTATGTAGTCCACTATTCAATTTTAAAATTTTACTTGACCATGGGCATGAGAATCAAGAAGATTCATAGTGGCATAAAATTCACACAAAAGCCTTGGTTAAAAACATACATTGATATGAACTCTCAAAAGAGGGCTCAATCAAACACTGACTTCGAAAAGTCATTCTACAAATTGAAAAATAATTCTTTATATGGTAAAACAATGGAAAATGTAAGGAGAAGGAAAAAATTTAAACTAGTCAACAATGAGAAACAACTACTGAAATTGTCAAGTCATCCTCTCTATGTTCAACACAAAATATTTGATGAAGATCTGGTTGGTATGGAAATGTACAAACCTTCAATAGTTTTAAATAAATTAATATACAGTCAAACCTCGGTTAGCGACCGTCTTGATATAGCGACCGTCGCGCTTTAACGACCGGTCTCTCGTGGTACCGAATGACAAGATAGGAAATCACGTATATCGGAGTCTCGATGTAACGACCCCTTGATATAGCGACCGTCGCGTCTTGCGACCGGTTTTATCGGGAACGAACAGACCATTTTCTCTTGACACAGCGACCGTGCAACACTGTAGAGTACTAACAAAGTGTCAAAGTAATTTTGATTTCACCCAATTGCCTAATAGACCGACGGTAAATTGACGCAATTTTTGATGTTGTAATCTTGGATGGTAATTTGATCCGTTGATTGTAGACAGTCAGAGCGAAATGTCACTCTTTGTTTGTGTCAATTGACATCTTAAGTCGACATCAATTACGATGAAACGTAATCCAGATGCTCGCCACAACTGCAGATCTCCCCCTCATCGGCATGTGTGGATATTGATTGTGACTGGATTTTGATAGGCTGCCGAAGGCTGGATTGCGTCAGTCATGTAAGATGAAAGTTTGTGGAGAATGTTCAGTGTATAGTGCATCACTTTTCAAGCTCATCTGCATTCAGCATGGCTAGCCGCAAGATCTTAACTGCTAAACGTCGTGCTCTCACGTTGGACCGGAAAGCTGAAGTCTTGCAACTCTCATCGACTCTATCTGCGAAGAAGATCAGCGAGCAATTCGGCGTTGGAAAGACTCAAATTCAGTCCATCATCAAGCGCAAGGCTGAGGTTCTAGAGGAAATTGAGAAAGGATCGAACAGGGAGGCGAAGCGACTGAAGTTTGGGCATTCTCATCACGAGGAGCTTGAGAATGCTGTCTTCGAATGGTTCACGCGGAAGCGGGCAATGAATATGGCCATCAATGGACCCATTATTCAAGCTGAAGCTCTTCGCGTCGCTAAGGAACTCAACATATCGTCGTTCTCAGCATCACAGGGTTGGCTATCCAACTTCAAGAAACGACACAACATTTGCGCCGTCAAACTCTCCGGAGAGAGAGCTTCCGTTGATCCCGTTGTTGTAGAAGACTACAAAAAGAGGCTACCTCTTCTCCTGCATGGATATGACATGAAGGACATCTTCAATTGTGATGAAACGGGGATCCTGTTTCGAGCGATGCCTGACAGGTCACTTCATGTGCGTGGGGACGACGCTGCCGGTGGAAAGAAGAGCAAAGAACGGCTTACTCTTCTCCTGTGCGTCAATGCTGTTGGAGACTTCGAAAAGCCACTCGTGATAGGAAAAGCCGCAAGACCGCGATGTTTCAAGGGATGCAACATGCAGAAACTCCCTGTGACCTGGACGCATAACAAGAAAGCTTGGATGACGAGCAGAATCTTCCAAGATTGGCTGAACTCACTCAACAGCAAGATGGCGAGGCAAGGACGTAAGATCTTGCTGCTCCTTGATAACGCTCCATCTCATCCTCACGATGTCAGCTATACCAATGTGAAACTCCTATTCATGCCGTCGAACACCACGTCCGTGCTCCAGCCTCTCGATCAAGGAATCATTGCAACTGTAAAGCGACAATATCAACAGAGACTATTGAATTTCGTCATCTTGAAGGCCGAATCCATGGATGGCGATGTCAACAGCGTTCACAAAAGTATCGACGTCCATCTATCCATCACTTGGATGAGTGAAGCCATTTCTGCATGCAGACCTGAAACCGTCTCCAAATGTTTCAGGCGGACTGGCGTTTCAGAAGACACAGTTGGAAATGAAGCTACGGTCGGAGAGGAGAGCGCCGGTGAAGGATCTGAGGATGAGGATGACATACCACTGGCACAGCTGTTCGAAAAAGCTGTCAATGGATTGAAACTCAAGGATCCCATAACATTCAACGAATTCATTAGCTCAGAGGGTCAAACTGAATCCTTCGAGGACAATCCATATACAGCACCAACCATACAAGAAGACAATGAGGAATCTGAAGATGACGACAGCGACTTCCCAACTGCCCTTCAGCCCTTCCACATAAATGAAATGCTCGATACACTACGTCGCCATTTCAATGCAACGGGAATGGAGAAATCATCTGCAGCAGTGATGGCATTGTGGAATTCTTACGAAAAGGAGTCTACAGCAAGACGTCGACAATCAACCATCGACAATTATTTCAAGAGAGACAGTCAGTAACTGAGGTGGTGTTTGAAGTATCGGTAAGCTGTTAGGTCTGTCGCTTTAACTTAAACGCGGTAGGCCTATATAGGGCCTACATGTAGTTTTGGCAATGAAAAATAATACATCTATTGTAGAATAAGAGTTGATATTTTCCAATGTAGAATGTTCCATGCTAGTTGGGAAAGTAATGGGATGTTCAAAACTAATTCAAAACTGCTCAAAACTAATCATTTGATGCAATACTACTCATTAAAAAGCCTTAATCGCACTCTCTTGGTATAGCGACCGTCGCGCCAATGCGACCGTTTCCAGCGGAACCGAGCGCGGTCGCTATATCGAGAGTTGACTGTATGTTGGTCAAGCAGTACTTGACTATAGTAAGTTGGAAATGTATCAATTATATTACAATGATCTAAAAGGATGTCCACTGATAAATAGAACGCGGCTTTGTGGAGGTGATACCGACAGTTTCTTCCTATGTTTATACACATCACCATCTGTCCGTCTGGAAGATATACTTCTATACCTCGGTGAAAAGTTTGACTCTTCAAACTATGACAGTCATCACCGACTATACTCAACTACAAACAAAGCTAGATTAGGTTGTTTTAAGGATGAGTGTGCTGGAAAGTTGCTTGAGGAAATGATCCTACTAAAACCGAAAATGTATTCCATGAAATATCTAGACTCTACGAATCATAGCATCAAACGTGCAAAAGGAATTCAGAGAGCAGCAGTTAAAAAATTGAAACATGATGACTATAGGAGTGTCTATTATAGTGAGAATGATACAACTGAAGATATGACAATTATAAATTCAAAAAATCACATAGTTAGCACAAAATCATTTAGGAAGCGAGGTCTTTCACTTTGGGAGGATAAGCGCTGTTGGCTGGATAAAAATTTATCATTACCATATGGACACTATAGCCTAGGTCTTCCCCCATCGTCGAAGAGAAGGAGATGCCTTCCTGTCACAGGTGATGTAGAATAAGTCTAAATAAAAACAATATAATATTCCACTTGTAATAGATCTTGCGATTGCTGCATCTTCCGACATGTAGCAACACTTACTAATACATAAGTAGTCTTACTAAAATTGAAATTTCTACATCTTTCCGATATGTAGAAATGATTACTAATAAATAGGTAGTCCTAATGTGAATGAATATGTGAAGAATTTGTACTCAACATCATTCCGATATGTTGAGCTAATAAAATAACAAACTTTAGGCAAACATTAAACCTAAATTTGAAACATAGCTTTCGGAACATGCCTCATTACATTAGAACATGGAAACTTAGTGACGTTCAAAACGTTCACATAACAAATTCTAAAAGAATAGCATTTCGTCATTCAATAGCAAATAGTGATCGAAAACATCGTGGCGTTTGCATTAGTATTGACTCATTGCCTTCACTGAAAGACTTTGCGGATCTCATTGACAACCATAAGACTCGGATCAAGATTCCTCTCGATGACAAGGTATGGATAAAGTGTGATTCATCAGTCAAACTATACGTCTGTTCACCAAAACGTGAAGATGTTGAATATCGATTTTTTCGTTTCAGTGACGTCACATGGGAAACCTTTACAAGGGAGATACTACCACAGATAACGTCATTCATTAAAGATGGAGGACATCAAACGGTTGGAAGTTGTAAATCGGATGTTAACTACAAAAGCAAAGTCAAAACTCAATCTACAAGAGATCGAGAGGAATATACCCAACCGAAAACAATGGTTACTGATAAAACTCAAATTGAAGCCGACAACGAGCTTACATCTTGGAAGACCCTCAATGTTAACATGGAGGATTCAGAGGAAGGATAGATCTCTCACTATCCTATTCTTTCCAAATGGAACAATCCAATGTATTGGAAGGGTCATGGAGGGTGATCTCTCATATCTACACTTAACTTTGGAACATTTACTTGGTGATTCATTATCTGATTGGAAAGTGAAGACAATGACCGTGTTATGTGAATTACACTATCACTATGATTTCCGTAAAGTTACATCATCACATAATCTAACTTATGAAGTGGAGCTATTTCCAGCAGCTCAATTGACTAACTGGCATCCATATCATGTTCATGTGTTCCATAATGGAAAGATTGTGATAACCGGCATTAAAGACATAAGTGATGTGCCTCCCATCATATGTGATTTGAAAAAATGTTTCATGAAAACCAAATTGTAGATTTTGTATATATGTGGATAGATAATGAAATGTGAACATGTTTTTTGTATATATGTGAATAGATAATGAAATATGAGCATGTTTTTGTTTTCCTTATAAACCCTTGTTTTGGAAAAAGAGAGCAAGTTAATGATACAACATAAAACTTTATTTCAAAACTGTTTCAACATATTTAGTAAGAATTACATCATTTTTATCACAGTTTTTTGAAAATAGTTCTAAAGCACTTTTACAGTTATTTTTCAATGGTCTCTCGTTGACAAAATAGAGTACATAGCCACCGCACATTAGAGATGTATTACTTTGAAGTGGGAACGATGTCACTTTCCTAACAGTCCAGGAAAACCTGTTCATCCATAATGCGATATCATGTAAACGAGGTTGATTAAGAGAGTCAAAATATTCGGCAACTTTATAACGATTGATGTATACAGCAATCCAATGTTTTCCGGGAAGATTGTTGGTATCCGTATTGATGATAAGTGAACAAGGATAGAAAGGAATTGAATCAGGTAAATTATCTCTAGAAAAGACATTGAGAAATATTGTCTTGGAGTAGGGATGAGTTTTCCTCATTTTCCTCAAGATTTCTATGTTGCTTAAGTTACTCATCTCTGATAGCTGACAGTCACGTCTCTCATTCTTGTTATCTCAACTTTGCTATCATAGATAGCATAAATGAGACAAGTAATTGTTTTCTTCAAAGGTGACTCAAATGATACCTCCAGTCGTAGATTTCCAGGCTTTGTAACTCCTACGCTTTCACCACCTAGATCTGCATCTGCTGTGAGGTTGTACATAATGAAGAAGTAGCCATTCTTGTACATATCCATTGTAATTCCATTTGAATCGTCTGTATTAAACATGTTGAGGGCGGTGAAAATAGAACCATATTCACGTGCGAATTTGCCATCTTTGAAATTAGGCTCATATGCTTTGCAAGATACAAATTTCCCATCCTGGTAGAGTGCTAGTTTGCTAACATTAAAGTGTTGGAAATTGAATGGATTCTTTTCAAAAGCACCAATGAATGCCTCATTTTCCACAAATGTGATATACACCGCCTTTGGCATTGCAGTGGGAAAAAGATTTGGGTAGGCATGTGAGGATGATCCCGCACCAATTGTGAAGTTTGTCAACACACTGTGATTAACTGGATATATTGCATTGTTTTTCCTCAATCCTGTCGCATGCTCGTTGATGACTGACGGGTTCATTGTTACTCGCCTTACATTGAGCACGGCATTACTTATGTTGACTTGATAGTTTGTGGCTCCAAAAGCCATTAACGCGAACTCAGGATTTGCACGAATAAATTTTATTTGCATTTTAACCTGTGATAGCAGATATCTAGATTGACGAAGGAAATCAAGATAGACGGGTCCTTTCAAGTATAATTCCTTTGAATCCGCTGTTAAATCCATTCGTCTTTTCAACCCTGTATTTGAGACATCATCAAATTTCCCTTGCTGATCATCATACCACCCAGAAACTTGCAAGTGTGACTGTTTAGCTTGCTTTTGAAATTGAGTCATTGTATGTATATATGCTCCATATGGATATGCTCGATCCCCTCCTTCAATCTGTTTGTCATTCAATATTAGATACACATCTGAGAACAGACTGGCAATAGGAAGATTTGCTAATCCCACTTTATCCTTGGATGAATCGATATTTGTACCATCAGTCTTCTTAATTTGTATACACAACTCTAAATCAATGGATTGACAGTCAATATAATCTTGAGGATTGGCAGGTATATCAAACTGAATAGGCTGCTGGTTACCATCGATATTTGTTGTGGGGACTATGTCTACAATTGTTGAGGAGATGATGTCTGTCTGATGAGGGGGAGAATCGAAGAAACACAAAGCCGAATTGATACTCTGCATCGTATTAGCTCTACAAATATGTTGTCTTCCTTCGTTTTGACTTGTTTCTAGTAGCTGTGGAATTTCGTTTGCGCTTTCTTGTTTTCACTCGACGTCTACATTTAGAACGTGCTGCTCTAGTCGGCTTTTTACTTTTCCTGCGTCTTTGCTTAGTAACTCGGCCTGATCCAACTTGTCTTGACTTCCTACGCTTCTTCCGAACTGTACGTCTCGTCTTTGTTAAATCATCTAATGCGTCTATGGCAGATTGCTGCGCGCGCATTTTCATAGATTCACCGATATCCTCACCTTGAAGCGCATCAGTTGCAACATTTGCACCAAAATCTAAAGCCCTGCTTCCAACACGCTTCATGATTGGTACGCCATACTTTTTGAGTGTTGGAAGAACCATACGTCTTAGTGCACCAAATATGCCTCCTCCAACTTGTCGTCTACCTCCAACAAACACGGGATAACCGCTCTGATATGATGGTCTACTGTAAATGCCTGTCATTATGACTATTGAATAACTATGGAAGTCACAATAGCGTAAAGCCTTATTCTCGTGACCTAATATGTAGGGTCAAAACAGTAACACCACCACAGAACGGTACTACTTCTCCTGCGTCATCATGAATTGATATGTCAATTCTATTGATGAAATTTCGGCTGATCGGTAGATACATTGTGTTAAAAAATTCTCGATTGATTAGTTGCTTCCTTACGGATGAGAGAGGAAATGTGCGCAGAAGTGGGGCCTCAATGTCGCCAACCCTTGTATATTCAATAATGTTACAATAGACGTATAAGTTACTCATATCACGCTCTAGTGATGGGGCTGTATCGCCTATTGATGTACCTTCATAAATAGTTGATTTTGAGAATCCCAATGTGGTCGTTAACACGCTATCCAGCTTGATAAGAGAGTTCTTCCCTACCTTTAGAATCATGCGTTTCTTATGTGGGTCATAAGAAAAGTGATATTCATCTGCATCAAGGTAATCTACACCAAACTCATTTAACTTTGTACACAATTCAGATGGCGTTTTCAAGCTTTCAATGTTCAAATTAACTCTTTTTACAAGTTCACTGGAAGTAGACAATTCATCACCCGATATGTCTTCGCTGTATACGTGGATATCCAATGAAGCATTTGTTGATGCTTTGAGTTTAGAAGAGGACAATTGAACCTTGAATGTATCATTTAATTCTGTCAACCAAGGTGCGCTTTCAAGGCCCTTAAACATCCCAATCATTTCAGATCCAAATTCAATAACAGCGGACTCAGACTTTTCCAATGGTGTCTTTTTAGTAAAAACAATAAATTCTGCCTCCGTTTCAACAGTAAATAAAGTTACTTTCTCTTTCTTATATTCACAAGTCATTAACGTTTCTGGCACTGATCCTTGAAACTTTCTTGCAAAGTCTTCAACACTTCTAATGACCTCAAACTTATTTTTTACTCGGATGCTCCTTTTTTGTAATGCATACAATGGCACAATTCTACATTTAAAATCAGTGACTTTCCTCTCCGAATTCCACCCACGTCCATTGTACCAATACCTTGATGAGAAAGTTGTTCTGGAATACCCAAAAGTATGACTCAAATCCTTACCTAATACAAGAAGAACATGCTTCCCTTCCTTCATCA